>SKCR01046114.1:0-314260 GCA_019454045.1 Zanthoxylum bungeanum | reverse complement strand
GCTTTTTGTTTATTTAGTTTTCTCTTGAATTCAATATATTGTTTATTTTTGTATGATTCAACCAAGCGCATGGGCTTAGTGAGTTAGTCCAAAGGTCATCCATTTGTGAGACAAAGAGCCGAAAAGGCCACCTTCGTGACACTACTTCGCCGCGCCGTGTTGAGTATGTTCGGTTGGACGCAAGATACGTTCAAACGGGCATACTCGGTTGATATGATTGGTTCTATTCTTGCTTGTGTGATATGACGCGCATGGGCTTAGCATGTTGGTCTAAGGTCCTCTCTTCGAGAGATCAAGAGCCCCAAAAGGTCACCTTTACGGCAGTGCTTCGCCGCGCCCTTTTATTTTTATGTTTATGTTTATGTTGTATTGCATCATCCGTGTCGTTCGAACGCGTTCACGAACGCAACTCGAACGCGCATGTGTTTTTGCCTTATTATGTGTCAGGTCTCGTATCCGTTCGAACGCGTTAACAAACGCCATACGAACGTGAGCTTTCTGTCTCATCTCGTTCGAACGCGTTTACGAACGCCACTCGAACGTGAGCATTCTGTCTCGTCTCCGTTCGAACGCGTTTACGAACGCTACTCGAACGTGAGCATTCTGTTTCATTTCCGTTCGAACGCGTTTACGAACGCTACTCGAACGTGAGCATTCTGTTTCATTTCCGTTCGAACGCGTTTACGAACGCTACACGAACGCACACACACTGAACTGAGTCTGTCTTATTATATTCATGCATAATTGCCTATTAGTTGTTCTTTCTTATGCAAATGTGTCACAATTCGTATGTTTATGTCATGATAACATTTGAGCATTATTTCTTGCGGTATATCGGATGGAAACCCAGACGTAAATTCCGTAGCCGATTCCGAATGGACAGTAGTGCGGTCTGTACTTGGGCCACAATTCCACGTACCACTTGAAAAGTGCCCATATGTGTGCTTGTATGGTTAATATGTGTGCTTGTGTTTTTTCCTGAATGTGATATGCAAGTAAAGTTGTATGTTAGTTGCTATCTTGATATATGTTAAGCATGCAATTTTAAATATGAGATATATGTAAAAGCGTACACATAAGTTTTATTTTGCATATGAGAATTTAGAAGCATGATACTATTGGAAATAAGTGTTACTTAAGCTTAGTTAAATTATTACATGAATCCTTTCATTACAAGTGACATAAGTAAGGGACCATTCCGAACCCAACGGTTTGAGGTCTTCCCTTGCGAGGGTGAGTGCGACCTTAAATCTTTGTCCCGGTTCACACCGGGTGGCGACTCCATGTTATGTAATCCTTCCCAACTAGGCCGCGAGCCTTAGGAACGGCGTCGCCCAGTTTCTGTGTCCCACAGTCTGGCGACTCCACTGGGGATTAAGAGAATTGGCCCCGAAATATTGACTTGTGATGTTTGGATTTGTGTTTAATTGACCGTGTCTATAGTGAATAAAGTGAGGGTTTAATCAAAGGCATTTTTAGGCTAGGTAATGGTTTGGTGTCTTCCTTCATTCACTACCTTTCTAGAAGGAAAAGCTGTGAAGGCACCTAGATAGCCATCTACTGTTAGCCTATTGTGATGGAATAATTTGGAGGACTCGTTGTTATTCCTGACAACAAGCGATAAGAGCCTAAGAGGCTTGGGTATTTAAGTGAGCCTCGCTCCACCTTCCCTCTGGGGGATCTACAACGAGAAATCCATTTGACAGTCCGTCACACACCATAGCTCATTGGCACGTACCTTAGTGTATAAAAAAGGGTGCGCTCACTTGGTTGCTCGAACCCTTGAGTGGGGAGACCTAGTTGTGGGCCATTCTTCGCCGGTGAGAGCCTTCGTCTATACTCTTACTAACCCACCTATAGACCGGTTGGCTAAAGTAGCAATTATTTCCTTGAGTATGTGCTTGTGGACCATCCTCATTTGGATGCAGTTGGACTATTGTCAAAATACGGGCTTGCTGGGCCATTTAACTGGGGCAAGTTCACACCTTATGACTATTAGGCCAAAAGCTTCTGAAATGTTGATGGGCCACTTTGTAAAAAATTATTATGTTTGCATCATCTTGCTTGTGTTTGGGAACATCGTTGTTTGGATCCGTTGGACCATTTGTCATGAGATATGGGCTTGTTGGGCCATTTAAATTGGGACAAGAACGTATCTTATGACGATTGGGCCAAAAGGCTTCTAAATAACAATGGGCCATTTTATGATTGTGTTCGGAATTTTATCATTTGGATTTGGATTTAGTTGGGCTCTTTGCCATAAGACATGAACTTGTTGGGCCATTTAAACTGGGATGAGTTCACTCTATGACAGTTGTCCCAAAAGCTTCTAAAATGATGATAGGCCGATTGTTTGAGAATTTTATTTGATTTAATATATGTTATATATTCTTATCCACATCATGCATACATACATCATGTTAACCCTTGTGTTCTGAAAGCCATCATAGATTCCCGTTGGGTTAGAAAAAAGGGAAGACTCACCAAAATACCGAGAACAGACATGAGTGAATCAGATACTGAGGTATCCCGGATAGATCAGTGGAAAGTGGCTTCGCCAAGATTACTGAACAGTTGCAAGCCTTGACTGCTGCCATGACAAATATGGCTGTGCCCCGTGCTGGGGAAAAATTCTGAGAATGTAAGGCGCGAGAAGCCTCCGAATGGGTTGGGGGATGATATCCCCGCTTTTGATGATGATAATGCAGAGTATGCAACAGACAGAGTGATTGGGTCTCAGGCCGAGATACAGAAGCTCAGGGATCAGGTTGAATCCGTTACCCGCCAAGATGAGGGGTAAGAATGAAGATTTGCTAGACTATGAGACAATGAAGTTTGAGGAGCAGTTGCCAGCGCAGTTTAAGATGCCGGATTTGGCTAAGTTCAATGGGAATGGAGATCCGAGGGTGCATCTCCGTCAGTATGTGTCTGTTATGAGTTCAGTTGGCCTGTCTCAGAGCCAAGTCCAAAAGATGTTTGGGATGTCACTCGAGGGGGCACCTGTGGTTTGGTATCATAGCCTGAGAAGAAGGTTAAGGAAGATTGGAAGGAACTAGCTGATGCTTTTCTGAAGCAGTATGTTACAGACTTGGAAATTGATTTGTCACTCGAGATTTGGAGAACACTAAGCAGAAGCCGGAAGAGAGCTTCAAAGAGTATGTAGACCGCTGGAGGAGCCAGCTTCTGAAGATGCAGACCCGGCCCTCAGAAAATGACCAGATCAAGATGATCATCAAGGGCACCAAGCCCTCTATTTATGGCAAGTTGAGGAGGATGACTTCAATGATTACGGATTTCCGACAACTAAGGGAAACTGTCATGGATATTGAGGAGGAGGAGCCGAGAACAGAAAGTTTTATGGACAGAACAGAAGGAATATTGGGGGACATTCAGGGACTATGCCTGCTACTGCTGAAGTCACTGCCATTAAGAACAGACGGTTTTCTAACCTTGGTAAGCCTCTTTCAAAGGTATTCGAAAAGCTGAAGGCGCATGGACTCTTAAAACCTTTGGAACCTAGGCCCATTCAAATCCTGTGCCACCTCACATGAACTTAAACTTATACTGTCACTTCCACCAAGGAAAAGGCCATGACACCGACAACTGCGCCCGCCTCAGACATGAAATCCAAAACCTCATCGATGCCCATACAATACCCGAGACCAGAGAAGAACAACCCAACGCACACAGAAATCCCCTGCCCAACTACATGATCAACTCTGGCCTACCCGAAACCTTGTCCTCCAAACTCTCAACCACTCAGCTTCATAGGAATAAGGGATAACAATGGTGAAGAACCATGGGCTGAAGAAGAAGGCACTATTGTTTCTCCTAGTTTATCTTGCACTTTTAATAAAGACTTTGATTTTGTTCGAACGTTTCCTCAACATTAATAAAGGCGATCATTTCATTTATCTACCTAAGACTATTACTTTCAAACTTGCAACATGAGTGTGTTCAATCTTGGTAATATGATACTCAGAACACGGGGAATCCTCGAATAAACAAGCAGGGGGCAGTGAGAGCATCAGACTTGGAAGGGAATTAGTTCACCAAGCCGATCAGCGTAGACAGATTAAAGCGGTGGCTTGCCTGAGAAAAGGAAGACTGAGCAGTCACCAAGAGAATTGGCAGAAGACCTAACCCGACGGGATAGGAACATTCATGCATGCATACACGTAACACATTTTGCATCCTTTTGTGTTTGTTTTGTATTCACAGGTTTTAAAGAATAAGAAAAGCGGCAAAGACAAGACAACCAGAATCAAAGTAACATATGAGTAGTAGTTTTGGGGATGAGTCTCAGGGTCGAGGCCCACATCGTCAGAGTGTTGGAATGAATCCCGGGGTTGAGGCCCATGTCAGCAATTTCAGAAATGAGTCACAGGGGCGAGGCCCGTATCTGTATCAGTCTGGGGGCGAGGCCCATATCAATATCAGTTTAGGGCCGAGGCCCACATCAGCAGAATTTTGGAATGAATCCAGGGAATGAATCCCAGGGCCAAGGCCCGCATCAGCAGAATTTTGGAATGAATCCGAGGGTCGAGGCCCACATCAGCATCAATCTGGGGGCGAGGCCCATGACAGTAGCAGGGGCCGAGGCCCACTTCAGCAATCAGTTTTGGGGATGAGTCCCAGGGTCGAGGCCCACATCAGCATCAATCTGGGGGCGAGGCCCATGACAGTAGCAGTTGGGGCCGAGGCCCGCTTCAACATCAGTTTTGGGGATGAGTCCCAGGGTCGAGGCCCACATCAAACACAGTTTGGGGATGAGTCCCAGGGTCGAGGCCCACATCAAACACAGTTTGGGAATGAGTCCCAGGGTCGAGGCCCACATTACATCAGTATCAGTCTTGCCGGGTATGGCATTCTGGGGGCGAGGCCCACATTACATCAGATCAGTTCTGCCGAGAATGGCACTCCGAGAATGGAGATATAGTCCAGGAATGGGCAGTTCAAGAATGAACAAGCCGGGAATGGCAATCCAAGAATGGAGCAGAGTTCAAGAATGAACGAGCCGGGAATGGCACTCCGAAAATGGAGCACGGTTCGAAATGGACCATCATCTCATCACTCGCCGAAAATGGCACTCCGAAAATGAGCACGGTTCGAAATGGACCATCATCGCAACAGTTCGGGAACAAAGCCCAGAGGAAGAAAGCCTCATATCAGTATAAGTTTGAGAACAAAGCTCAAAGGGGAAGAAAGCCTCATGTCAGTACAGTCCGGGAATAAAGCTCGGGAGGAATAAAGCCTCATATCAGCACAGTTCGGGAACAAAGCCCAGAGGAAGAAAGCCTCATATCATTATAGTTTGAGAACAAAGCCCAAGGGGGAAGAAAGCCTCATATCAGCACAGTTCGGGAACAAAGCCCAGAGGAAAAAGCCTCATATCAGTATAAGTTTGAGAACAAAGCTCAAAGGGGAAGAAAGCCTCATGTCAGTACAGTCCGGGAATAAAGCTCGGGAGGAATAAAGCCTCATATCAGCACAGTTCGGGAACAAAGCCCAGAGGAAGAAAGCCTCATATCAGTATAAGTTTGAGAACAAAGCTCAAAGGGGAAGAAAGCCTCATGTCAGTACAGTCCGGGAATAAAGCTCGGGAGGAATAAAGCCTCATATCAGCACAGTTCGGGAACAAAGCCCAGAGGAAGAAAGCCTCTATCATTATAGTTTGAGAACAAAGCCCAAGGGGGAAGAAAGCCTCATGTCGGTACAGTTCGGGAATAAAGCTCGGAGGAATAAAGCCTCATCTCAACAGTTCGGGATAAAGCCCGGAGGAATAAAGCCTCATCTCAGTACAATACACGAAAGATGCCGAAAATGGCGCTCTAAAAATAGAGCACGGTTCGGGGATGAACCAAGGGTCGCAGCACCTCACCACCAAATCAACGCAACTAAACACATGGTAAGTCAAGTGGCAGCTGGCGAGCCAGGTAAGTAGAAATGCATTGCATAACTTTGATAGGATTGTCACTGTTGCACATTACACAAGTCCCATCAAAGTGGGGGCGACAGTAGGCACTGCATTTTTACACATAAACCCGATGAGGAGTCTTATTTGGAGACAACTACCTTTTGAGTCACGGATGCCGCGGGAAACGGATATCGGAAGGGGAAATTCAGAATAAGCAAGCTCACTGTCTTCGTTGGTGCCGTTCGTTGCTTCGTTCGAACGGGAAACAGATTGCGGGCGTTCGTGTAGCGTTCGAGGGAGCGTTCGAACGGTGTCGGTAAATTCTGGTTTTGCTGCTAGCCTCACACCCAGCCCATTTAGCTCCCCAAAGCCCATAAAAACACATCCCAAATTAAGTAATTAAATATTAAATTAATATTAAACATTAAATAAAACATTTAAATCATTTACCAATTAAAATAAACAATTACCAACTTAAACTAAAATCATGCCTAAATTAAACAAATCACATACTAAACTAAAAAGAAGATATGCCTAATTAAAATCAATCTTAACCAATTAAAGCCAATCATATATTTGACTTCCTAATCTAATAAGATACTTACCAATATAAATATTTGTATTCCTAAACCAACACAAATTAAATATTACAACTTCCTAATTAAAATATTTTGTCCCCCCTCAATCCTTTGATTTCCTTGTTTAAAAACTAAATCATATCCTAATTAATGCACAAATCCTTTCCCTTGTAAACCCTAGCCATTCTCTATATAAACAACCCCTAACCAAGGCCATTCCTCTCCTTCAGACAACACAATTCACACCCAAGCCCTCTCGAAATTTCTCTAAACTCTCTCTACACACCCCCAAAACACATCCAAGAGAAAACCCTTCATACACACACAAAAAGAAAACAAAGAAACCACCACAAGACCACCCTCCATAGCCGAACCCAAACTCACCCATAGCCGAATTCTAAAAACCGCCAAAACAACCTCCTAGATTACCTTAAAACAGTAGCCCAAAATCCTTAAAAAAAAAATAACTTAGAAAACTACATAGATAACCTTAAAAATAATCACTTTTAATTGCACTAAGAAACCACACACTTGGAATAGTTCTTTGAAAACATTGAAACAGGTAGCCCGTGCAGTGAGCAGCAAAACAGGAGCCGAATAGGAGCAGAACGGAGTTCGAACAATAAGCAAAGCAGCGAAGCAGTGAGCTAGGACGTTGAACCAGGGACCAGAAAAGTTGCGGAGCTTTACCCCCCCTTCGATCTTCGTGGAACGTGAGTCCGAGAGACGGCTTAAAAGGTTAGACCTGAGGGTATCTTTCCACTTGTTTTCCTTTTCCGCATTATTAAGTATTTCGTGTATGATGTAATGTTGAATATGTGTTGTGATTTTTGAGTATGTAAATATGCATGAATTATGAGATGTAATATGTTGTGGGTATTAGATGAATGAGAGATGTGTCAACTCGCGGTATATCGGATGGAAACCCGGACATAAATTTCATAGCCGATTCCGAATGGACGGTAATATGATCTGTACTCGGGCCACAACTCCACGTACCGCTTGAGTAAACGGCACCATCTCTCTTTCGTTGTGTTGCTTTTTGTTTATTTAGTTTTCTCTTGAATTCAATATATTGTTTATTTTTGTATGATTCAACCAAGCGCATGGGCTTAGTGAGTTAGTCCAAAGGTCCTCCATTTTGTGAGACAAAGAGCCGAAAAGGCCACCTTCGTGACACTACTTCGCCGCGCCGGTTGATGTATGTTCGGTTGGACGCAAGATACGTTCAAACGGGCATACTCGGTTGATATGATTGGTTCTATTCTTGCTTGTGTGATATGACGCGCATGGGCTTAGCATGTTGGTCTAAGGTTCCTCTCTTCGAGAGATCAAGAGCCCCAAAGGTCACCTTTACGGCAGTGCTTCGCCGCGCCCTTTTATTTTCTGTTTATGTATTGCATCAGGTCCGTGTCCGTTCGAACGCGTTCACGAACGCAACTCGAACGCGCATGTGTTTTTGCCTATTATGTGTCAGGTCTCGTATCCGTTCGAACGCGTTAACAAACGCCATACGAACGTGAGCTTTCTGTCTCATCTCCGAACTCGAACGTGAAGCATTCTGTCTCGTCTCCGTTCGAACGCGTTTACGAACGCTACTCGAACGTGAGCATTCTGTTTCATTTCCGTTCGAACGCGTTTACGAACGCTACTCGAACGTGAGCATTCTGTTTCATTCCGTTCGAACGCGTTTACGAACGCTACACGAACGCACACACACTGAACTGAGTCTGTCTTATTATATTCATGCATAATTGCCTATTAGTTGATCTTTCTTATGCAAATGTGTCACAATTCGTATGTTTATGTCATGATAACATTTGAGCATTATTTCTTGCGGTATATCGGATGGAAACCCAGACGTAAATTCCGTAGCCGATTCCGAATGGACGGTAGTGCGGCGGTCTGTACTTGGGCCACAATTCCACGTACCACTTGAAAAGTGCCCATATGTGTGCTTGTATGTTACATATGTGTGCTTGTGTTTTTTCCTGAATGTGATATGCAAGTAAAGTTGTATGTTAGTTGCTATCTTGATATATGTTAAGCATGCAATTTTAATATGAGATATATGTAAAAGCGTACACATAAGTTTTATTTTGCATATGAGAATTTAGAAGCATGATACTATTGGAAATAAGTTTACTTAAGCTTAGTTAAATTATTACATGAATCCTTTCATTACAAGTGACATAAGTAAGGGACCATTCAGAACCCAACGGTTTGAGGTCTTCCCTTGCGAGGGGTGAGTGCGGCCTTAAATCTTTGTCCCGGTTCACACCGGGTGGCGACTCCATGTTATGTAATCCTTCCCAACTAGGCCGCGAGCCTTAGGAACGGCGTCGCCCAGTTTCTGTGTCCCACAGTAGTCTCGTGAGGTACATAGTATGTGGAATGTCGGAGAGCCTCTGTGGCATTTGTAGGCTCGAGATATATCTAGCACGAGGAGGGAGAATGCCCCCGAGACGTTGGCCATCCCATTTTAGATACGTATGAGCATAACACGGTGATGGCCTGATGGTCTATGTGGCATTTGCAGACTCAGGGCCTGCCTAGCATGGGAAAAATATTATGGCGTTGGCCGCCCCTCAATTCGTAGCTCGGTTCTCCTGGATGTCGAATTGTGAGGTTCAAAATTATTGTTTTGGGTGGCATGGGGCAGGACGTTGTCTCAGACTCATTTGTTGTTGTTTTTTTTTGTCTGTACGGGGTATATGACATATCACCCTCATTTTGTTTGTCTTGTTTTTCATCTTGGTTTTGTTTTTGGTGGATGACTTGAAGTGGGACGCCATTTCCAGTCTCCATAGTTATTTGTGGAGGTTGAAAATCTTCCATTGCTGTTAAGTCGTGGAAAGAATATTGATGGCTTGGGGTTGCATTCGCTCCGCCGAGGCCATGATTGGTGACACAATGAGGGTACATTCCCATGGGGCCAATTTGTTTGATAGCTCGGGGCTGCATTCGTTTCGTTGAGGCTATGTTGGTGGCACAAGGAAGATACATTCCCTTGTGGCCATGTTTTTACATCGGATTGGCATCGGGTTATGTCCCACCGAGACCTTATTATCTTCGTTGGCATGGGATTGGAGTTTCTCCTCCATGACCACGTGTTGGAGCATCGCAACACCGAAGGACAAGCGTCGCGACATGGAAAGTAGAGGAGGCTTACTATCTCGGTGCTGTTTGGTGTGAGTCGCGATGCTCAGCACTTAGCATCGTGATGCCCAACCCTTGAGTCGTGATGCGAAGAACAGAGGTTTCTTACTGCCTCACCCGATGAGGTGAGCGTCGCGACGCCCATGGCCAGTGTCGCGACGCGAGACCATATTTTCAGGATCATTTTTTATCAATTCTAGTTTTATCCTAAAATATGGGGCACTCTAAGGGTCTCGTATAAGTGTGTAAACACACAATAAGTCATATCATAAGCATAGAACATCAACCATGTATTGCATATTCTTTTCTATTTATTATAAAAAAAACTAATGATTTCTTTGGCCTTAGATCGACATCAAAGCACTCAGAGATCACCCACGCTGTGCACTGTACCCGATCTGCCGTAACACTATGAGTGAAGTATTTACTCAGAATTTGGTTATAATCTTTAAATGGTTTTTCATTAAAGCTTATTGAGCTTTGGTTTCATTTGCTTTGAGAAAGATTTATATTGAAATGAGAGTTATGAATAAACAGAAACAAATTTAATACAGTTTGTTATCAAATACAAGTTCTGAGTATGAAAATGATTTCTAGACATGATTTTCGAGAGGCATGGGGAAAAACCCACCTTAGATGTAACTTTGTACAACTATGGAATTAACGGATACATATATCATGTGCACACGCAGATCAGGACTATGGATGATTGATATCCATAGATCCCAAATTTTTGAGTCATGAGGGTAGCATAGATCCGCACCCCGGCTCCAGATTTATGGCTTGGAGAATAGCGAGACTTAGTGACCCAAAACCACAAGATTATACGTAATGGAGGACGCTCCCGAGCACCAGATTATCAGCAGACGCACAGACATACATGTTTATTTTTAAAAAAAATGATTTATCACTACAACATTTGAAAAGAAAACATGATTTGTGTTTTATAAATCCAGATGTTGATTTACTGTTTCGGAGCATCCATTAATACTCTTGTTTCTTTTCGGTTTTTATAGCTTCACTCACTGAGTTCTTTAGAACTCAACCCCCCATCCCACATTCTCCAGTTTTTGCAGGACTTTTCCACTGGTGAGTCATAGCCTTATTTTGGAGACATGGGATAGAGACAAGAGTAACACTGCAGTCACAAGTCTCAAGGGTCCATCATGTCAGATCTAAATTCACTCAGAATGTAGTCCATTTTGTTTCCTTTTGTTGCATGACTTTTTTGTTGCTTGTACAGAGTACTCAGGCTATGTATGTACTTATGGTCTATGTGTTAACACAGATTAATAAAATGTGTATGCTTGCATTTTGTTAAGGTAAAAGTTACTTTAGATAAGAAAATGGCAGTATTTCTAGTTAATAATTAGTGGCTTAGGTGGCAGTGGAATATGTCATCTACCGGTAGCTTCCCAGATCGAGGATAAAACTGGATTGATAAAAAATGATCCTGAAAATATGAGACATCCTTAACAACACACTAATATTGAGTGGGACATCCCTAACAAGTCTCATGCCGCTCATTGTATATGCCGACTGAGACATCAATAACAATTACCAAGTTGTAAATTATAATGTTGACTGGGACACCCATAGCGGGTCTCATTACTATAAATTGTAATGCCAACTAGGACATATATTACAAGTCTCAAACTATACACTAATGTCGAATGAGACATCCCTAACAAGTCTCATGCCTTACTGATGTCGACTGAGATATTTTTAAAATGTGCAAGCCATACCTGGTAAAGTTGAGTGGGATGTCTATGTCAAGTCTTAATTAGAGTATTGTCCATTGTGATATCCTTTTCATGCCAACTCTTCATACACATAGTGTCGATTGGGGCGATCATGCCAGATACATTGTTTCATCATATGAGTGATAGAAAAATTGGTTCTACTGGAGGGAAGCTTCTTGTTCCTTTCTTAGTCGGCTGGGAGAAGTATGTCAATTGGGCAAGATGATTTTTATGTTGTCAATTAGAGCAAATGAGTTTCTCCTTAAGTTGGAGTTTTGTGAAAGACAAGTTTTTTTTTAAAGTAACCAATGAGTACTTGTTTGGGAAGCTATGATGTCCCCAAGGTGATAATGGGTGGCCTATGATTTTTTTTTGTGGTATAATTACGTCAAGTGACACTTTATTGAGATATATTACTAGCACATCATTTATGTCGCTTGGGAGGATTCGAGTTTCTCTCATTGTGATGGCTGATGAAACTTTCTCTATTATTGTCCTCTTATCCTCCTCCCACCTGATCTCGATTTGGGCTCGAGTCATGACTTGATCCATAATGTAGCATCGAAATTTAGTGAGCTTTATGCAGAGTCCACTTTCTGAAAGTAATCCATTTTTAATGCTTCCACTGCAGTAGGCTGATAGAGATCTGGGATTATTATCCTCTCTTTATTAAAGCGAGCCACGTAGCTTCGCAAAGACTCCCCTCTCCGCTGTTGGATGGCATTGAGGTCATTGGTGGCCTTCTCAAGCTTGCAAGAACTTTCAAAATACTCCACAAATTTATCTGCTAACTGTTGGTAAGATTCGATGGATCTGTATGGGAGATTGACGAACTAGGTGAGGGCTGGACCAACTAATGTTTCTCCAAATCCTCTGCACATTCCAGCCTCCCATTGGTGGGGTGCCCAGCCAGTTGACATCATTTTATATTTGTAATGGACCACATGGTCGTCTGGGTCTGTGATCCATCATACAGCTTCATATTTGGTGGACTGAACTTTTATGGGAATTCGATGGAAGTAATGGATCCCAAAAAGGGAGTATCTGAGATCGAGCCAGCTCGACTTTTTCTCACTGGTAGTCTGACATCAGATAGGCTGGAGAGAATTTCATCTTTGAACTTTTTCATTTCCTTGCGCATGGTGGAGGCAACTTGCCGTGCTTGGTCGATTGGGGAGATATGTCGGCTTATCCTTGATTTGGTGGATGGTTGTCTGATGGCGGATTGTCGCTTGTTACCTTATTGAATGCCTCCAGAAGATCGGTTGGGATTAGAGGATTGCTGGGATGGTCTGGAATGTCATGATGTTGAGAGGTTGAAGAGATTTGCTCTAACTGTTTCTGTAGGTTTGCGTTGGAGTTTCGCATGGTCAGGTTCTCTTCTTCTAAAGTTCGTAACCGTTTTTGGAGCATGACTAATTGTGCTACCACATGGTCTGTTGTCTGTTTGTTGCTCAAAGCCATAGATAGATATATTTGTAAGGATTGTAGACAGATGGGTCTTTGCTTGCTATGAATCGCTTAGGCCCCACGGTGGGAGCCAAATTGTGGATGTTGGATTTCGCCCGAGGTCCACAATCGTGAATTTGTAGGTTGGGGCACTAGCGATCCTGCAAAATAAAGGTAGAATGAGCGATGAATACTGCCCACCGGTGTGGTGGGTGCCATAGGCACTCCGACGCTCAAGTCAGTGATGAAGATGAGCTATAAATAAAGGAAGAGTAGGGCTTGTTGTTACATTGACTTCAATTGATTGCCGTGAGGGCGGTAGTGTATGGGTTTTATTACGGATATCCGGTAACGCAGCGGAAACTGTGGAAAATCAAATTTTCCAATTTCAAAACTTTTTCTCGGATAAATTAAATAAACTTATTTATTTAATTTTCCAATATTCAAATTATGAAATGTTACACAAGAAATCAAATTTTTGTGTAATTACCAAATTACCCCAAAACTTTGCATTTTGTTCATTTTAGTCCGAAATTGTTCAAATCAATTTTGGATGATTCTAAATCATTTCTAAGATGAATTTAACATGTCCTAAATGTCAAAACACCAAAAGAAACAAAAACCCAATTTTGTGAGCCTTGGCCGAGAGCCTCCATAAGGAGGGTTTGTGCATTTTGCACTTTCATTGTTCAAAACACATCAAGGCAAAATCCAATCAACCCAATATTTTACATGCATCATATACACATCCAAATACACCATATAAATGAAAAGCCCCAAATTTGGAAGTGGTCTTAAACCCTAATTTTTCAATTTCTTCAAATTGGACAAATTAGACCAAATTGGTTAAATCAATTACTTCAATCATGTTTCTTCCATCCAAATCAAGTCTCAACACAATGAAATAATTATAGATCAAATCTAGGTCATTTAAGAGTGGGTCAAAAACTCTAGATTAGCAACAAGTTCTCAAACTTAAAAAGAATGCTAGTAAACACTTTATAAATATTCTATTGAACTCAATACATGCTCAACACTTTTCAAATCTTTCATCCACCAAAAATACAAAGAACAAAGAATAGAAAAAAAAAAAAAAGAAACTCATAGCAAGAAGCTTAGAATTCAAGGATCATTTTCCTCTCTAATAGTAAGTTAGAAAAACTTACTAAAATCCAAGCTTTTTCTTGTTTTTCTTTTCTTTTCTTCAAGCTTCTTTGTTTCTTTTAATGGAGTATTTGATAAGTGTTTCAAGGTTATGAAACCCTAAAAGAAAACAAAACAATATATACCTTCACATAAGGCCTTGGCCGAATTTGGTATATACCAAATATCCAATATTTGATTTTGCTTTATTAAATATCAACTTGCCAACTTGTTAAATAATGATCATTACACTTTAATGATATTTTCAACTTAGGCAACAATGGAAACTTAGTCATTAAAACAAATATCTAAACCTTAAGATATTTATTTTTAATTAATTTAATCATTTAACAATTAAATAATAATTAATTAATTAAATACAAATATATTAAAATATGTATATATTTACATTAAATATTAAATACATATATTCATTTATGATATTAGTCAATATCTCAATTGACAATTAATTAATGTGTATTTGAATTAATCAAGTATTAAATGCAAATACACAAAAATTAAGGAAATGACTATCGGGTCCCTACACATGTATTTTGCGTTTAACTTTTAAACGACTTTATAAATAATCAATATTATTTATAAATGTTGCTCTAGTGCTCTACGAGTATATTTCATTATTGAGACTCTCTAGATTCAGGCATATCCGTCACGAAATCCAATTTCGTGTCCATAATTTATCCACCCGTATATTATGACGATCACGGATAAACTCGCTGAATCATACAGGTCGAGGTCATGGAAAATGTATAATTCCTCCGTCACAGGTATCCGGATATATCCCAGAGATATAGATGTAAACGTCAAATCTCTATGGGGATTATCCAGTCGACTATTCTATTAGCAATCTCAAAAAGAATGTTTAGAACTGGCTTCTAAACTGTACCACGGGCCCATGGTTTTATCTGATTGCTAATCATATGGACTACCTATGCTCTGATACACAGAACTGATGGATCCTATCTTGATATGCACAGGACACCCTGAGGATCTATCTACACCCAACGAACAGGCAGAGGTCTGATCTTAATAGATCGGTGATGTGACTACCATATAAGTGTAGAAGATGTCTCATGTGCCCACAGTGGCATCTCAAGTTCAAGAATCACAAGTGCTACTCACCGACAAGTTCTTTATTTATGATGTGTGTGTACCATCCATTAAGAATCTTCGGTGAGTCGTTCAGTGTTTATCCGCTATAAACACTTACACGTCTATACTAGTCTCCAAGACTTATGGTTCATTGAGAAACCATTGGAATCATATATTCCAGTATACGACATGTACCGGTTTCAACGAGTTTACTATACTGACCAAGTAGTGTAAACCTTGACCAGGAACAGTCTGAGAATGACAACATCATGATACTACTCAATGTCTGTTGCGACGCTTTTGCAACAGTACCATGACTGATCATTCTAAGGTCATTACGTCTTTACCGTATTAAAAGATACATTATATTATAGAAACTGCATATATTATTCAAAATAATAATGTTTTACAGAAGTATTCATAAAGAAATACAACCGGGAATTGGCGTTGTGAGCACCAACCCCAACAGGTAGCTAGTGTTTAGAGGGTGTGTAGTTCTTAGAGTTTCAAGTATAAGAGTTCTGAAAAAAAAAACCTACTTAACAACGAATCACTTCTTCTCTTTATAAGCTCTTTGGAGATCTGCTTTAAAGGCCTGCTTTAACTCCTCCACTAATTGTTTGTCAGTTGAATATCAAAAACGGCTAATCACGTAAGGGAATTACTGACATTGATTCTGGCGCTTTAGGCTTGGGGTAACTAACAAGTCTTGGGTTTGCATGGAAGGCCTCTTTGGGGCTGAGGAGGTAACTGGGCCCTTGGATCTGGTCTGTTCTGGGTTTTGTTTGGTGGGATTGGGCTGTTACTGTTAGTGGGCCTGGAACGAAAAGTCAAGAATGCCCTTGCCCCAAATTTTGCCCATACAAACCCTATCTCAAAATAAAGATAAGATTGAAACTCCTATCTGAGAGTAAGGATGTAGTTGAATTCCCTATCTCAGAGTAAAGATATGGAGTATGGCTGACAAGTCATTTTTTGTAAGGACACGGTCACTTTTTTTTATGAGGACAAATACATTTTTGGAAGGACCATCTCATTTTTGTGAGCACAATCATATTTTTCAAAATTGTATTATGTGCGACATAATAATTTTATGATTATTTTTTACCTTGTTGAATGCTTAATATGAGAGAGATTTCTTAATGAAAGTTGTGAGTATAAATGTTATATGTATGTAACATTTTACATATTGTGATTTGGAATTCGGATGGAGAAAATATGAATATGCGAAAAATGGTTCATTGGTTATTGTTTTAAAGCTTGTGATGGTAGATCATTAATATGAATTTTTTTTGAAAAACTTTATATTTTGAAAGATATTTAGTTTTTAAATTTAAAGTTGAAAAAAACATATATTTTTTATTCTATTAACCTGATTTTTTTATTTTTTATTTTTTAGTGAGAAATTTATTATTGTTCCATTTTGTTAAGTGTATTTATGTTTTTGACATATAAATGGACTAAATGGGAAAATCTTTTGAGTTTGTATTGAATTGAAAGATCCTTATGATTTTGGGCTTTTCAAGGAAAATCCATCAATTTATGGGGTAAAAATTCCTTATATTATCATATTTAAAAAAAAAATTGAGGAACTTATCTTCGGTCCACCCTAAATTAGGCGAATGTCTTAAATATTATAATATTTTTGATTTTATCCTTTTCCACACTGAATTTCGAAAGTGAATTAATTTATACATTTTTAATATGGAAAATTGATAATCTTTTACACGTTTTCGAGTGGAATATGTTGTATTTTTTTAATTTCAAGTGGAAAATACATATTTTTATAACATATGGCGGAAAATGTTAAAATAAAAAATATTGCAATACTTTCAGACTTTCGCCAAATTTATAGTAGATCGAAAATAATTTCCAAAAAAAATAATAATATTCATCATGAAGATATATATTCACTCAACCATGAATTAATGACAATGCTGAAATTAGTCATGAAGAGAGTGTGTGTAAACAGGCTACGATTGAGTCCCTAAATTTAGATCTCAATTATGATCTAAATTTTAAGAAAGTTAATACACATTACAATGAAGTCACAAAAATCGCTATTTTATTAATAGAGGTCACATTAGAAACTTATTTAGGGGCACCCAAAACTCAAGATTGTTCCTAATTCATATCAAACCAAAATACTAAGAAGTCGAATTGTGGGGAAAAAAATGCCTTCAAAAGCTAAGAAATTAACTATTTGAATTAAAATATTCTTTTAAATCATATGAATCATATTAGGGATAGTCATGAAGAGAGTTTAAACAGACGGTTGATTGAGTTCCTAATTTTAGATCAAAATTATGATCTAAAATTTAAGAAAATTAATACCGTGAAGTCACAAAAATCACTATTTTATTAATAGAGATCGTATAAAACTTATTTAGGGGCACACAAAACTCAGGATCGTTCCTAATTCATATCAAGCTAAAGTAGTAAAAAGTAATGCTTCAAAAGCTAAGAATACTTTCAAAAGCTAAGAAATTAACTATTTGAATTAAAATATTAATTTTAGTTGTTTTTTAAACAATGTAGGAGAACGTGTAAAACCGAAATCGTTTTTATATCCTTTTATTTTTCTAAGATTTTAATTTCAGTAACCAACTTAATATAAATGTGTGAAAACTATTGGGTCAAGTCCCTAAAGTCACAAAAATAAAACACTAATATATATATATAAGTTAAATATTTTTAAGTCTTCCTCGCGACATGTAGCGGCTCGCTATTAAATTTTATTAAATAAAAAACCTATTATAATAAGAATACATTAAATTGTAAAATTAAAATATCTCTAAAAATAGTTCTATTATTAAAAATTAAAATTAGAAACCTATAATAAAATAAAAACATAATCTCCTATTTAATTTTTTTTTTTAAACATAATAATTTAATACGTGCCACCTAATCTATATAATAATTTAAGTTAAATATTTTTAAGCCACATTATCTCGCCATGTGACGACTCACTATTAAATTATATTAAATAAGAAACCTATTATAATAAGAATACATTAAATTGTAAAATTAAAATATCTCTAAAATTAGTTTTATTATTAAAAATTAAAATTAGAAACCTATAATAATAAAATAAAAACATAATCTCCTATTAAAATTAAAAAAAAAATCTATTAATTTAATACGTGTCACCTAATCTATACAATGATTTTTTATTATTAAATTATAAAATTAAAATATCTCTAAAATTAATTTTTTTATTTTAAAATTATAAAATAAAAATAAAAAATTATTAAAATAAAAAACTATTGCGATATAAAAATAAAATCACCTATTTAAGATTAAATTATTTAAAATTAAATTATAATATTAAAATATCTTTATATTTTTTTATTATTAAACTGTAATATTAAAATAGGATACTTATTACAATATAAAAATGAAATATCCGATAAAAATAATAAACCTATAATTTAATTAATTAGTTAATTAATAATAAATAAAAAAACCAATTATAAAATAAAAACATAATATCTTATTAAAATAAGAAACCTATTAATTTAATACGTGACACCTAATCTCAACAATTTTTTTTATTATTAAATTATAAAATTAAAATGTCTCTAAAATTAATTTTTTATTTTAAAATTATAAAATTAAAATAATAATAATTACATTAAATTTTATTGGAATTCATCCGAAAGAAAAATAAATATTTATAAAATTATTTATATATAAGAATATTGTAATATCCCTAGTTTTTCGGAACAATGTTGGAAGGTTTCCGAATTAAAGTTAAGGATTTGGAACGGGTTGCGATTCGAAAATAAGAGTTTATATGTAGGAAAATAGATCAGAATAATTTAAAGTGAAGCTTTGTCGCATTGGAAAACACGTGATTTCGAGAACCGATTACGCAATTCCTGTTTACATCGTTCTACGCGTAAAAGATTCTTGTTTCGGCTATAAAATTTTCAAAAAAACTCTGATCGAGCAGATTTTTGAACTATCAGACTCTTTTTTCCGAGACGAACAACTTTTGTGTTGAACACGTTTCGAAATTTACATCAGAAGGGCTTCAAAAATACAAATTTCTAAGAAAGCCCTATGACAGAGACCTAATTGCAATCTTCGCCCACCACCGACCGGCGAGACCAGCCAGGGGGGTACGCCAGCCATCCCTCCACCTTGTGGTGGCCGGCGGTAACCCCCAGGTCACCGGCAACGGCAGTGAGAGAGAGAAATACATGCGGTAATGGGTTGTCCGATCCCAGCTCATCGCTTCATCTCACGGCCCGAGCCACCCACCAAATCGAAGCTCTCGGAGAGTACTACAAGTTGATGGTGATGGATTTTCCGTTCCATGCACGGTTGCATACGAATGAGGAATGAAGATTTGGATGAATAGTGACCCACTGTGAACTGTAACTCTGATCAGAATTTCATTGATTCTAGCGCATTCGTGGGATCGTTTGAAGTCCGTATATGGCCTCGAAATCTCGGTAAGATCTCCCGGTAAAAATCCATAAATTTCAAGTTTATAGATAAATGTTTGGATGTATCCAGTAGCTTCGTAGCATAGAGTATTAGTATAAATTAAATTGTTTGAGTATTAGTATATTGAATATGAGTATTTGGTAAAATCCAAGTGAAAACGAAACAAGTTTGATCGATCTGATAGAATATGTAAGTTTTCGGTAAAATTGGATTTTTACGTATAAAGGTGTATTTTGTTTTTAATGATAGTTACGAGTTATTGTGATATTACGAACATGTTTAGATAAATCCAGTAAGGTTCGGAGGGTTCGGGACCCTTCCATAGCGTTTGCGAAAACTTTTTCGGAAGATTTTTCAAAAACATATAAACCGAGAATTTAAGTTACCTGATGACTTGGGTTAGTTTATAATGATGTTTTAAATTATGGAAGTGAAAACATTGAAATTAAACTCGATTTGGTTATTCAGAAAGATCCAGAACTTTTTCAAAGTTAAGTCGAGAATTTCATAAGTTGCGATTCTAACGATATTTCGCCAATTGTTTTGGTAGAATTACTAGGACCTGGAGTGCTCGCGAAGCTGGGTAAGTAACCCATGCGATGAGAACTTAGATTGGTGAATTCATATTTTGGTTATACATATGTGTGTATATATATATGATTGACATGTTAGGTTAAAAGTATAGTTAAGGGATATTCTTGAGACAAAGTTCGAGATCACGTATGGTTAGGATAATCGACTACCATAGGTATGGATCCTTGTTATTGATATGATATGAAGTGAGACATGAAATCAACTTAATGTTTATGTGTATGTATGGATGTATGAAAGTGTATGAATCGGTACTAATATGTATTTATGTATGTAAATGTATGAGTATGTATAAGCATATGATCGCGTATTTGTATATGTATGGGATGATTGGATATATATAATTTGGGTATAAAGGATCAGTAAAGGAAATTAGTTATGACTTCAGAATTTGTAATAATATGTTTAGATGTGCGTCATTGGGATAAGTTTGTTATTGATTAATGTATATGATTTATCGGTATAAAGGTTGAGTTGGTATATGCTAAGTCTTTTCCGATTAATGAAAGTTTGTGATTGATTGGATACGTATATGAATGGTGAATGTTGATTCATAAGTAAAGAATGTGAGGATTGTAAAGGTCTTGTTTATCAGAATTCGAAGTAATAAGTATATTCATATGTTTGATATATATATAAACCTATGTGTATGACGATTTGAATGATTAAGCAATGTTTGTCATGTATATGCTTGTGTATGAGAATCGTGTAATGAGTTTGTGACACATGATATGTATGCATGTGTGTATGTTGATTGGTTGATAATTTCATGGTGTAGTAGTTGAGCTGGTTATGAATCCGTTCGAACGGAATTCATCTCATACCTATTCTAAAATAGGTAATTAGTCTCGTATGAGAATTGTATGTGTAAGCTAGCCATATGTATGTATTGTTTGATTATGTGCTTTATGATATATTGGTTGTTATGTGTGCTTCGTGGTTGGTTGCACGATGATTGCATGTATGTCTGTTTGTATGCATGATATGTGTAAGAACTTTGAAATTATTTTTGCATATATATAAGATAGGTGTGCTACGGTATGATCAAATGCATATGAATCCTGATTGTTAAGCTATTGTAAGGTTATCGTGGTTAAAGAAGGTTAAAGAAAGGTTATTTTGGTATTGAAGATGGTTATAACCGAATAAAAAGGAAGTAAGTTTTGAATAGAAGAAAGTATATTTTGATTCGAAGAAGTATATTAGTTTTAAAGATTTGATGACATTTCAAGAATGTGCATTCGTAAAAAAAAGTTTAAGAAAATGACTTCATGTTTCTTGTGAATAAATAGTTTCGATGTAAAATGACATGTTCTGTGATATTGATATTGAAGTCTTGTGTGATTTGGATGTTTGGTTAATGGATTGGTGTATATGTGAACATATAGACATGGAATCTGACATAGGTAAAGTATAAAGGATAATAATAGGTTAATAAATCTAAACTTGTATGTTTGATTTGTTTGTTTGTTTTACATGTTTGTCTTGTTTGTTGTAATACTAGCATGGTTACTTACTGAGTTTTTAAAACTCACACCAAACTAGTTTGCTAGTTTTGCAGGTTGACTTCCAGATTGGTCAACCAAGACATCTTTGGAAGTCATGCTCGAGACGCAGATGACCCAAGTAGCAGTCTCCCTCGTAAGTGTCATGGGAGAAGTTTTAGAAGTTTTAGCAGATTAGGATATTTGATTTATTGTCTTGTTTGTCATGCTGAGCATGCCGTTTGTATTAAGTAAATGATTTGATTACTTATGATGTTGTGGGTACAAAGCCCTTGAATGTTGATAGATGATATGGGCACAGATTCCTCAGGTGATGATTTCGATGTGTTGGTATGGACTTGAGATCCATTTTGATATATGATATTTATTTCAGGTTCGTTTTGATGTTGGACTGAGATCCAGGTTGTCCAGTTTTATGATACATCATGCCGAATTTTCTGTAAATTTATAGGCTTATAGAGATGGGTGAATCTTGTCTTTTTCCGGTAGCATCTTGCCTCTGGCGGGGTGTTACAGTTTTGGTATCAGAGCAAAGATTATGGTGTCGGTGATTGCAGCTACAAGGTATCCGATCGTCTGAGTAAGTTTTCTGTTACGTATAGATTATATAGGTCTTATGTTTGTAACTTGTCTTCAATTGATTTTTGGTATATGATATAATATGTTATGGTTTTGATTGATATATGTGATTTGGATAATCTGTATATGTTTGTATACTATAAATATGTATGTACGTGTATATGTGTACTAAGTTAAGTATATGGTTTATATATTATATATATATATATATATATATATATTATATATATATATATATATATATATATATATATATATATATGTCAGTAATGTGAATTCAAAGTGTTTTGAGGTACGAGAGATTCTATGATGTTGATAGCCTGAATTGTGAACTGATATTTTGAACCATGTTTTAAAAACTTGGTATTTGATTTTTAATATAAAAGTGTTTTGAAAGGAAAAAAAGAAAGGAAATAAATAAAGAAAGTTTTAAAGTGTTTTGATTTTGATTATAAAGGTTAAAGAAAATATTTTCGCCTTGACGCTTGATTCATGTTTTCATGCTTTGAGATTTATTGATATGTTTCTGTCGGGTTGTTTGATATAATGTTTCTGTCTCGATGCTCGAAAATAATTTTGATGTTTTTAAAATTGTAAAACTTGTTTCCATCGAGGCGCTCGAAAATATGTTTATGTCACGATGTTTGATGATTTTCTATTTTTGACCCTCTGTGGCGCTTGTATATGTTTCATTCCGGCATGGCCGAGGCGCTTTTTATAGGGTCCAAACCGTCGGAAAATGGCTGGCCCATTATCCTGTCGACATGGCCCGTACACTGTCTGGTGTGTTCGCGTGACTGATTAGTGGACGATCGATATGTATTTTGAAAACTTTGCATCAAAGATTTATTTTTGATTTATACATATTTATATTTTGGGGGGAATGATTTCAAAAGAATTATATTTTGATTTTGATGCATTTCGACATTGTTCATTATATTATACGATATGATATGTTTCCGTCACGGCACTTGTATATGATTTTTACCATTTTATAATTTGATATGACATGTTTCAGCTGTGATGCTTGTATAGAGGTTTGCCCAACTGCAGTGTAGGGGTGTTCATAGGGTCGGGTCAACCCGCGACCCGACTCGACCCGACCCGTGCAGGTTCATAAAAAAATTTACAAAATTTCAACCTGACCCGAAATTTTCGGGTTGGGGAACGGGTTTGATACTAAAACTCGACCCAACCCTATAATATTTTTATTATTTTTCTAAAATTTTTATTATTTTTCTAAAGTTTTTACTATTATTTCATTTGTTTATTACTTTTTTGTATTAAAACTTTATATATGTGATAATTTTTGGGACATAAAATAACTAATATTTATATTTCAAAATAATTAATTCATTAAAAAAAATTAAATGGCCCGACGACCCAAACCTGATCGGGTTCCACCTTCGAGTGACCCGACCCGCGACCTGACTTTCCCGTGACCCGACCCGATCTGGTCTCACAAAATTTCAAAAATCCGACCCGACCCAACCCGTGAACACCCCTACTGCTGTGGACCGACCGACCATCTATCGACATGGGATCATTTCGTTCATTGTCCAATCTGTGCGTACGATTCGGGCATTGGGCGTTTTTTTATGTTTCGTCCAGTGAGTTATACTGGATGCTCGATAAAGATTTACGATGATGGATTTTGAAATTGATTTTTGTTTACAGTAAAAGAGTTTTTCAAATATATTTTCGAAAGAGTTTTTGAAAGAGATCGTTTTACGTTTACTATTTTGAATGATGATAGAGATTGACAGATTTCAAACTATCAACATCATAAGAACGTGTATGATTATATGTCACTTCTGGTTATGACAATGAATGTATTTATTGATATACAAGATTATATTCATTACAAAAGTACGTATGTAAGTTTATGGTTAGTCACAGATCTTTTGAATATTGTGTTGTTATATGTACTAAGTTGTCAGCTATACAATGTTGTATATGCGATTGAATATGTACGTATGTAAATTTTGATATTGATATCGTTTATAGATATGATATAGAATGACATGATGTGAAATAAATGAGTTCCGTTTTGTATTGTGGATGAAATAGATAGTATGAAGTTTGTATTAAGTTTTCGTTTTGATACTGTATTTGATTGCGTGTAAAGAACATGTGTTATTTTCCCCATTTTGAATGATGCATGTGATTGGCTGTATAGAATCCATGTTTGACTTTCTTTTTCTATTGATGGATGGGTTTGAAATGGTTTGAGCGTGTTCCTATGAATGAGTGTGAATCAAGATGATAAGATTGATGTATTATTGATATAAAATGTATGATTCGATGTGTGTTGTTTTGAAATAGTATAGTTTGTATTGGTGTGTGAAATACGTAACTTTTGAAAAGATGTAAAATATGGTGACTTCCAAATATGGATAAGATGGTAATGTATGTATATTTGGTTTCGAATAATTGGACATAAGGATGGAGAAATTTCGAGAATGAGATTTTTATAAGGAGGGGAGAATGTAATATCCCGAGTTTTGTGGAACAGTGTTAGAAGATTTCCGAATTAAAGTTAAGGATTGGGAACGGGATGTCATTCAAAAATAAGAGTTTATATGTGGGAAAAAAGATCGGAACGATTTAAAGTGAAGCTTTGTCGCGTTGGAAAACACGTGGTTTCGAGAATCGGTTACGCGATTCCTGTTTACATTGTTCTACGCATAAAAGATTCATGTTTCGGCTATAAAATTTTCAAACAAACTCCAATAGAGCTACTTTTTAAACCATCAGACTCGTTTGTCCGAGATGAACAACTTTCGTGTTGAACACTTTTCGAAATTTATATCAGAACAACTTTTAAAATGTAAATTTCCGAGAAAGTCCCATGACATAGACCTTGTAGAGACTTGAATTTTTGCATGAAAACCCGATGAGGAGCCTCGTTCAGAGGCACTACCCGATAAGTTGCGGAAGTCGCGGGAAAACGGACGTCGGAAGGTAATTCAAAAAATAATAAATTCCTCATCAAATTTAACTTATTTGTTTAGCCTCGGGTTCGCTCGATTAATCTCTTTTTTAACTGTTAGTCTCGGCCCAAGACCCCCGGAACCCATAAAATCCCGCATGCCTCAAACACCCCAGGAACCCATAAAAGCCCGCATGCCTCACCCACCCATCCAACCCTTCAAAGCCCACACGCCCAAGCCCATCAAAGAACCAATCCACATGCCCAAGGCCCACCAAATCCCATCCAAAAAATATTCAACGCATTAAACACGTGTTCTAAATTAAATAAATCAAATCAAATCTCCTTCCTAAATTAAATAAATCCATCTCCTAAACTAAATAAATCACTTCCATATTAAACATATTCCCCACCAATTACAGAATATCATTTCCTTATAACAAACTAATTAAATATATCCCTCATTATTGCATAATTTTTGTTTCCCTCCCATGCAAAGAAAACCCTAGCCCACTCTATAAAAAGGAACATAAACCAAACCCTTCCCCTAGATGATTCACGGCCAGCACACAAGAAAAAAAAAATCAAAGCAGCCCCGACCAATTACCAAAAATAAAAAAGAACAAGCAGCGTTGGAGCAAAGCAAAACTAGTGAGCAGCCTTAGACGAATGGAACCAGTGAGCAATGTGAGCACACCCCACCCACAAACACAAAACGCACGCAGCCAAACCACTCAAAGAACCCACGCACACCACTCATGCAACGAACTCTCCACGCAAAAACAACGAACCCTAGCCTAGCAACTCTCGGAAAAATATTCAATAAGCTAACAGCCCCCTCACGCCACATGATCTCATTGGCCCTTCACGAACTGCCCTTTCACGCCCAAACAAAAAAATAGCACACACACAACCCTTATTAGCACCGACAAAAATAACCCCTAAAGACAGTCCCTGAACCACCAAAAAACTGCACCCTAAAACAGTCCGTTAATCACCGAAAACTGCACCCTAAAACACCCTCAGATGACCGAAAACTACAACCCAAAACAACCCATGATCAAAGAAAACTGCACCCCAAAACAGTCATTAAATCACCGAAAACAGTAAGCAAAAATAGCGACAAAAAATAACAGCAAAACAGAGAAAACAACAGCCCAAAATAGCGAAACAACGAAGGAAAATATTGAACCAGCAAACCGGAAACGTTACAGAGCATTAATCCTTGCGACGATGACGTAACACACATCCAAGAAGCGACGTAAAAGGTAAGACCTGAGGGCACCCTTTGTTTACTTTCGTTCATCTTTTTCGGTTATTTATTATTATTTCTTCGCGTGCATCTTGTTGGTTCATATATGTTACTGTTATTGGATGAATGATTTTGTGTTATCTCTCGCGGTATATCGGATGGAAACCCATACATAAATTTCGTAGCCGAATCCAAATGGACGGTAGTGCGGTCTGTACTTGGGATACAACTCCACGTACTGCTTGAGAAATGGCACATATTTCGTTTTATCTAATCTTGTGATCATCTACTGTTCATTATTCCACCATTTACTTTCCGTATGCTATTTATTTATGCAATGATAATGTAATGCGCATGGGCAAATCACGTTGGATTAAAGGCCATCCGTTTGAGGGATGAAAAGCCTAAGGGCTAACTTTACCATGATGTTTTGCCGTGCCGAATGAAGTACGTTTGATTGAATGCGAGGTATGTTCAATCGGGCATTCGAGGTCCTATATAGATGTTGGCCTTGGTCGCATCTCTTTTCTTTCATTCTTGTTATCCATATCTTTTCTGTGTCGCATCACTTCACGTTTATTTCCATGCATGATTGCCTCTTTAGTTATTTCTTTCACGTTAGAAACTTAATTATCTCTCTTCAATATTTGTGCTTTTACAGTTATTATTTATTTATATTTCCGCATTTATCTATTTGATATGTTCAGGAGATTGCGTGCTCGCTTTTATTTCGTTTACTCCTATGTGTGTAAACTTAGATATTGGTTAATCTTGCATGTGTATGTTGCGTAAGACTTGGTTATATTATTGCATACACCCGTTCATTACAATTGACATAAATAAGGGACCATTCCGAACCCAACGGTTTGAGGTCTTCCCTTGCGAGGGGTAAGTGCGGCCTTAAATCATTTCCCAGTTCACGCTGGGTGGCGACTCCATTTTATTTCTCCGGTTTAGTCCCCCGCGGGCTACTCCGTACTCCCGACCGGGCCGCGAGCCCGGGACAGCGTTGCCAATTTCTGTGTCCTACAGTCTGGCGACTCCACTGGGGATAGAGAATCGGCCCCGAAATAATGTCTTGTAATATTTGTGATTTTTGCTTTAGTTAACCTTGTCTAAAGTTGATTTAACCCAATGTATTATTGGAGTTAGATAATGATTTGGTGTCTTCCTTCACTCACTACCTTTTTTAGCCAAAAGGAAAAGTTGTGAAGACATCTAGATAATCATTTACTCGAAGCTTACCTTGGAGTATATTTAAAGTGATAGACTAATTTGGATGATCTGTTGTTTATTCCTGTCCCCAAGGCGATAAGAGCCTAAGAGGTAAGGGTATTTAAGAGAGTTCGCTCCACCCTCCCTCCGGAGAATTTTCAACAGAGGAATCCATTTGACAGTTATTCATGTATCGTGAAGTCATTTTCGCTCGAAGCAGCGGATCGTTATATGGTACCATCACTCGTTGGTACGTACCTTATGGTATAAAAAAGATGTTCTCACTTGGTCGCTCGAACCCTTGAGTGGGGAGACCTAGTTGTGGGCAATCCTTCACCGGCGGGAGCCTTTATCTATACTCCTATAAACCTGTATGTGAACCATAGTTGTATGACCTATAGAAGCCACCCTTTTATGCTTGTGTTGGGACCATTATCATTTGGATTCAGTTGGACTTCTTGGCATGAGATGTGAACTTGTTGGGCCATTTAAACTGAGACGAGTTTGTGTCTTATGACAATTGGGCCAAAAGCTTCTGAAATGCCAATGGGCCACTTTGTGTTTGGGCCCCCTATCATTTGAAGTTATTTAGCCAAGTTATTGCAAAAGTGTAAACTTGTTGGGCCTTTTTCAATTGGGACAAGTTTACACCTCGTAATAATATGATTGAATGCTTTGAAATGATAATGGGCCAACTTGTATGAAAACCTTGATGGGTTTAGAAAGTCCAAACATGATCCAAATATGCTAGAAGCATGAGTTCGATATCCGCACTGGCTTTCATCCAGAAAGGATACGCCTTGTTACGACATATTTGTATACTTTTATACTCTTCTAAGTTCATCTCCATGACCACGGTTGCCGAAAGCCCAATTCATCGTTTCTAGACAATGGCATGATCTCATAATCGGCTTAGTCCATGTTGTAAAGGGGCGGTCTTTGTCTTTTACCGATGGAAAGGGACAGAAGCAGCCAAGGTTCACCCCGTAGCATATGAGATAGCGATTTTGTGTACCTCACATCGATGCATAGAATAAACCATATCTAGAATTAAAATAGGCTTACCACCGGTGTGGGAGAAATAAGTTCGGAAGGATATATTATGTTTGATCACCTCACGTATTTTATGTATTTCTTGCATCGCACGCATACATGTACCATGCTAACTCTTAGTTTTAAAAGCCGCCATAGAATTCCTTTGGGTTAGAGAGGAATGAAGACTCGTCAAAAGACCGTTAGCAAACATGAGTGAGTCTGATAACGAGGGTTCTCGCATGGATCAGATGGAGACTAATCTCACTAAGATTACCGAGCAGTTGTAAGCTTTGACCGCCGTTGTGGCCAATATGGCGGTGCCCCGTGCAGGAGGGGTAGGAAGCTCTGATAATGTCAGGTGTGAAGAGCCTCCGAACAAGATGAGTGATGAGATCCATGTTTTTGATGATGACATGACTGAGTATGCCGCGGGAAGGGTAGCCGGGTCTCAGGTCGAGTTGCAGAAACTCAGGGATCAGCTAGAGTCAGTTACCCGCAAGATGAGGGGTAAGCATGATGATTTACTAGACTACGAGGCGATGACTTTCGAGGAACAGTTGCATTTTCAGTTCAAGATGCCCGACATAGCCAAGTTCAACGGGAACGGGGATCCGAGGGTCCATCTTCGACAGTATGTTTCTGTGATAAGTTCGGTGGGTCTGTCGAAGCGTCAGGTTCAGAAGATGTTTGGGATGTCATTTGAGGGAACACATGTGGTTTGGTATCATGGCCTTGAGAGGAAGGTCAATGATGATTGGAGGGCATTGGTGGAGGCCTTTTTGAATCAATATGTCACGGATTTAGAGATCAACTTGTCACTTCGCGACTTGGAGAATACCAAACAGAAGCCGGAGGAGAGCTTCAAGGATTATGTAGATCGCTGGAGGAGCCAACTTTTGAAGATGCAGACTCGGCTCTCGGAGAAGGACCAGATCAAGATGATCATCAAGAGTACTAAGCCCTCTATTTACGGCAAGCTGAGGAGGGTGACCTCTATGATTGGCAATTTTCGACAGTTGATGGAGACTGTTATGGATATTGAGGAAGAAGAAGCTGAGAACAGAAAGTTCTATGACTAGAAAAAAAGGACTATTGTGGGGCCTTCTGAGACTAAGCCCTCTACTGCTGAGGTCGCTGCCATAAAAAATAGGCGATTCTCTGATCTTGGTAGACCCTTGTCAAAGGTGTTCGAAAAGCTGAAGAGACAATAACTCATGAAACCCTTAGAAGCTAGACCAATTCCAAACCCTGTGCCACACTACTTCTACTTAAACTATACTGTTACTTCCATCAACAAAAAGGCCACAAAACTGACAATTGCCCCCGCCTTAGGCACGAAATCCAAGACCTCATCGATTCCCACAAAATACCCGACCCAGAAAAAGAACCCAACACCCAGAGAAACCCCATACCCAATTACCACTCTGTTCCACCACCCACCTACATGATCAACTCCGGCCTACCCGAAAGCTTTGTCCTCCAAACTCTCAACCACTAAGCTTCTTGCATGGGGATAGAGGATGGCAGCAGTGAATAACCATAGGCTGAGGAAGAAGACAATGCTGCAGACAATGAAGATGTTTTCCCTGGTTTATTTGATTACAATCCTACATATTTTTAATAAAGACATTGATTTTGCCTACTTGTTCGAGTTTTTTCCTCAATAGTTAAGCATGAGTCCGATGATGAAATTGTTTGCTTTAGAGTGAAACCTTAGAAATGATAAGTGCGAGATGTGCTCATATCCGGTATTTTGAGTGGTTGATCTCAATTAGACTCGCGAGCACTTAATTATAGGATCTTAGCAGTGAAAGCCTGAGTAGTTGGCAAGGTGACTAGTTGAAGAGAGTGTGGATCGATGAATGACCATTCGCTTAGATGTCCATCCTGACTTACTTGTGTTACGATATGTGGTATGGTTGGAAACAAAAGAAAAGTCTCTAAAGAAGAAAATATAAACCACCTATAACCGATAAGCGTGAAGCTATCCATGGGCGAGTATTAGGACCACCATGAGGAGATATGCTACCTTAAAGGGTAGGTGTGTTGAAAAAAAAGACGAAAGAAAATAAAAAGAAAACCATATCATATTGAGTACGGAAAAGTATTTGCAGAGCATGATCAAGACATCTAGGTTGGTTTGACCCATCGATCTAAATATTTCACAACACAATTGCATACCTTACTTCTCGTAGGGATGCCCTTAATTAAACTTAATTAATTGTTTATCTCAATGAGCAAATTTTCATATTTATAGGGGAAATCAAGTTACTATACCATCATATGCATGACTTCTTATTCACTCACATGCACTTGGAAGCAATCATTGATTACTATGTAATCACATGTATTTGGATGTTTTGATTACTATTTAATCATATGCATTTGGTAACTTAATGACTTCCTCTAACCTCTCCAAAAATATTACCATCATTGGTGTACCACATGTCCATCATTAATATTTTTAAATGTTATTTTCTAAAATGTTCTAACATGGGAGGCAAACGAAATCTCTGCTGAAGGCACAAGTGAGGATAATGAGTACTATAGCATTTTTGAAGTGGTGGTGGCTGTTGAGCAGTACCACCGACATCCATTAAAATATTAAGTTGGAATGTTAGAGGATTGAGGAATCCTCGAACATTCAGAGATGTGAAGGAGACCCTTTACAGTTTTAAATATGATATTGTATTTTTTAGGGTAACAAAAAATTATCAGTAGATATGGATAAACCGGAGAGTAGTTTGGGTTTTGATAGTTGTTTAGCAGTTGATCGAAGTGGTCTTGGTTTCTCGAGGTATCATTTCATTTAGTCTAATATAATATATGGATAAAAAATAATCGAGGAACGCCTTGACAGATTCTTAGCGAATACGAAGTGTGGGGAAATTGATCAGAATCAAAGTGTGGAAAATTTTGATCACTGGATTTCGGACCATAGCCCTGTGATCATTGAGATAAAAACTAATTAGTGGAATCAGTTTGTTAACAGAAAGGACATGGGTTCTTTTACGAGGAGGGGTGGTCTTACCAAGAGGCTTTCAGCCAAATTATTACGGACTGTTGGTTGAATAATGATTCAAATCAACAGACAGAGGTTTTACAACATAGACAGTGATCGCGATTTTATAAATCTAGCACACAAGCATACGTATCTCTCAAGTATACATTGATAAAAAATCGGATATCATACCCACAGTGACTTAACATTTCTCTTATTATTACAAAGACAAATTTAAACTTAACTAAATTATTGGTTGAGAAAGAATTTTGATTAAATTAAATAACTGAAAAAGGTAAATAAATATAAATAACAAATTTCGGGAAAACCTTATAAGATAGAAGAACATAGGGTTGCCACTTCACCTAAGCATGCACACAATAAGTTCATATATTTTTCATTCAATTAGGCTATTGTTACTAATTACTAACCAAAAATACTAAATTATTCACAAGCCTCTTTCGATGGCCAGGTAAATATATTAAGAATAAATCAATTAACTAGATGTTTATTTTAATTAATAAACATGCTCAAGATCTATTACAACCATAGAATTAATGAATTAGCTACTCATAATATTTAATGAATTAACTACTCATACTCGTTTGTAGTTTTCATCTTCAAGCTCCAACTCTGATTGACGCACTCGTTCTTGCCTTGATCTAGGCGTTCTTCTATACTCTTGGAGGCTCTAAAATATGTTATGAGGTTTGTTTTTGGGAATTTTTAGGTTTTGGGACGAACTGATACTTATATAGGAGGTACAACGGGTGTTTCCTACTCAAAAATTGGATATATGGCTAAAAAATCGGAATTACCGTGTCGCGATGCGCAAACACCAACTTTGGCGCATGTCACAATGCTCATGCATAGGCGTTGTGACACGTCAATTTGTTCAACAATAAATTTGAAATTTACATTATGTTTCAATTTTCCTCATGTGCGTGTCTCGACGAACGATTTGAATCGGGACGCGTATTTTGACTCTGAATTAAACTTCAATTTGCTCTATATCTTACCATTCTCGTCCCTAGTTAAATCCGTTGAGTCTTGATATTATTTTTGACTTGTAAAATACTTCAATTTACTTAATATGTGGGAAATATAGGGGTATTAATTGTTCATCATACCTTCAAACTTAATATTTTTCTAGTCATCGAGCAAAATAAAAGAAATAAAATAAAAATAAAACTAAGAAAATTAACCTAAGCCACTTTCGTAGGGATCACAATTATATTTAACGTATGCAACGAGTCTTTAAACCTATTGGCGACCCTAGTGGACGTGTTATAGTCTCGTAAGGGCATACAGTGATGAAACCCACAAACATAATTTACACACACATGCAATCACACACAAATGCAAAAATAAATAAATAAATAAAATAACCAACCTAACGAAATCGTGATGGGAGTTGCATTTAATATTGTCCTCAGAGAATGCCTAGTAACGAAACCCAAGAACCTTCAAAGTACCAAACACAACTCAAATCCAAATTCTTGAATAAATCATCTAAGCCATACTCACATTGTGTGTGTGAAAAAAGTTCGGTCATAGCTCGATTCCTAAGTAAGCCAACTTGGTGATTTTGTCTCAAAAATTGGCATCCGATAGGTCAAACCAACCTAGATATCTCAAAAGTTTCTATGTCAAGCTTTTTTTTTGCTCAGTATAGTACGATTTTTCTTTTTTTTTTCAACACACATATCATTTTAAGGTAGTATTTCTCCTAATGATGGTCCTAACACTCGCCCATGGGTAGCTTTACATTTATCAGTTATAGATGGCTTAACTTTTTTTTTTTTTTTTTTTTTGCTTTCTTTCTTTTTTTCAACCATACCATACATCATAACATTGGCAAATCAAAATTGACATCTAAGCAAATGGTCATTCATGGTCAAGCAATTTCTTCAACTAGTCACTTTTTCAACTACTTAGGCTCTTACTACTAGAGACCTACTGTTAAGTGCTTACGAGTCTAACTTAGATCACATGTTCAAGGCATCAAATAAAAGTAAATTTGAGCACTTATCATTTCCTAAAATTTCATCATAAAAAAAAAAAAACAAACTCATCATATAAACTATGTTTCACTATCACATGACTAATTTTTTTTTAATTTTTTATAAATAATAGGAACTAACACTAATATGCACACATACCCCAAAACATAAAAATTTCATTGTCCTCAATGTAAAATAAGCGTAAAGGAAAAATAATGAGGACCAATATTATCTTGCATGGAGTTGATCAGGCTCTTGCTGGTCAGACTTTGATTGCGCATAGAGTATGGATTGTGCTAGTACCTACATAGATAAAAATGCAAACTAATAAACACGTAAATAGCACACAATAAAATAAAACTAAATTAAAGACAACAAAAATTAAACGTGTGGGTTGTCTCCCCGCTAGTGCTAAGTTTAACATTTTCAGCTAGACGGTCTTTGAAGATCTTCCTTCAAGAAGGCTTCAAAGTGGCTTTGGATGTCCTATATAGGACGGTTCCATGTACATTACTATTCAAATGCCTCTTCAAAAATGAGGTGGCAAATATAATTCTTTTTCACTCAATGCCCATGCCACATTCTTCAATCTTTTAGCTCTAAAGGGTCTTGAAAGGAATGAGAAACTGTCATGAGGTCTCGTATGATGCTTGAGTTTGAATGGTTGTGTCATTCTGTCAAACTTATGGGCGATATATATGATGCGAGGTTCCTTATGGAATGATGTGTCTCATTGTTGCATGAGATTTTCAATAGTCTCACACAACTGTTGTTATCTAACTCCTTGTTCTACCACTTCCTCATAGATGTACTTTCGAATTTCTTCATTTAGCTCTTCATTAGACATTCTTTGAAACAAAATCATTGAGTTGGCTTACCTAAGAATCAAGCTGTAAAAGAACCTAGGCACACACACACTTTGAGTCTGGTTCAGATCATTTATTCAAACGCTCGGGTTTGAGTTACATCGAGTACTTTGAAGGTTCTCTGGTTTCGACACTAGGCATCTTTTGAGGGCAACAATATGTATAACTATTGGGACTATTTCGTAAGAGTCAGTATAGTATGTTGGTATGGAAACGTCACATCACATGGTCCACTTTGACCTAGTGCAAACAGTAGAGAGCAGAAAGATAAGCCAAGTCTGGGGGCGACCAGTCTACCACCCCACAAATAGGGATATACCGAGAACTTGAGCCATGAGAGAAAAGAGAACTGAGCAATCACCAGAATAGAATTGACAGAAGGAAACTATAAGCAGGCCCAGGGGGCGATCAGAGACTTTTGTAGGCAAGGGGCGCCAAAGAGCACAAAGAAGGCCTAACCCATCGGAATAGGAAATACACGCATGCATACATGCATACACGTCACATACATGTAATTTTTATTTTGTTTTTGTTCGCATGTGTTGAAGAAAATGAAAAAGCGGCAAAGACAAGCAGTTTCAGGAATGAATCCCAGAGTCGAGGCCCACATTATCAGTAATATGGGGAATGAATCCCAGGGTCGAGGCCCACATTATCAGCAGCATCAGGAATGAATCCCAGGGTCGAGGCCCACATTATCAGCAGTTTCGGTAATGAATCCCAAGGTCGAGGTCCGCATTATCAGCAGCATCGGGAATGAATCCCAGGGTCGAGGCCCACATTGTCAGCAGTTTCGAGAATGAATCCCAGGGTCGAGGCCCGCACTATCAGTAGTTTCAGGAATGAATCCCAGGTCGAGGCCCGCACTATTAATAGTTTCGGGAATGAATCCCAGGGTCAAGGCCCACATTATCAGCAGCATCGGGAATGAATCCCAGGGTCGAGGCCCACATTATCATAAGTTTCGGGAATGAATCCCATGTTCGAGGACCGCATTATCAGCAACATCGGGAATGAATCACAGGGTCGAGGCCCACATTTTCAGCAGTTTCGGAATGAATCCCATGGTCGAGACCCACATTGTCAGCACTATCGGGAATGAATCTCAGGGTCAAGGCCCACATTATAAGCAGTATCGGGAATGAATCCCAGGGTCGAGGCCCACATTATCAGTAGTTCAGGGTGGAGGCCCACATTATCAGCAGTTCATGGTCGAGCCCCATATTATCGGCAGTTTCGGGAGTGAATCACAGGGCTGAGGCCCACATTATCAACTCAGTTTGGGAATGAATCCCAGAAATTGAAGCATCTCACATCGGTAACGGTTCAAGAATGGACCACCTCATACAGTAACGGTTTGGGAATGGACCAGGTGTCGCAGCACCTCACCACCATCAACTCAGTTTGAAGCATCTCTGAACATTAGGTAAGTCATGCAACAGCTGGCGAGCCAGGTAAGTAAAAATGCATGCATGACTTTGATAGGATTGTCACTGTCACACACTGCACAAGCCCATCAAAGTGGGAGCGACTGTAGACACTTGCATTTTTGCATGAAAGCCCGATGATGAGCCTCGTTTAGAGGTACTACCCGTTAAGTTGTGGAAGTCGCGGGAAAACGGACGTCGGAAGGGAATTCAAAAAAATATTAAATTCCTCATCAAATTTAACTCATTTGTTTAGCCTCGGGTTCACTCAATTAATCTATGTTTTAACTGTTAGCCTCGGCCCAAGACCCCCGCAACCCATAAAAGCCCGCATGCCTCACACACCCATCCAACCCTTCAAAGCCCACACGCCCAAGCCCACCAAAGAACCAATCCACACGCCCAAGGCCCACCAAATCCCATCCAAAAAATATTCAACGCATTAAACACATGTCTAAATTAAATAAATCAAATCAAATATCCTTCCTAAATTAAATAAATCAAATCAAATCTCATTCCTAAATTAAATAAATCTCTCTCCTAAACTAAATAAATCACTTTCCATATTAAACATATTCCCCACTAATTACAGAATATCATTTCCTTATAACAAACTAATTAAATATATCCCCCATTATTGCATAATCTTTGTTTCCCTAGCATGCAATGAAAACCCTAGCCCACTCTTATAAAAAGGAACATAAACCAAACCTTTCCTCTAGATGATTCACGGCCAGCACACAAGAAAACAAAAAAAACAAAAAAACCTAAGCAGCCCCGACCGATTACCAAAAACAAAAAAGAAGAAGCAGCGTGAGAGCAAAGAAAAACTAGTGAGCAGCCTTAGACGAGTGGAACCAGTGAGCAATGTGAGCACACCCCACCCACAAACACAAAACGCACGCAGCCAAACCACTCAAAGAACCCACGCACACCACTCATGCAACGAACTCTCCACACAAACAACAACGAACCCTAGCCTAGTAACTCTCGGCAAAATCTTCAATAAGCAAGCAGCCCCCTCACACCACATACTCTCAATGGCCACTCACGAAGTGCTCTTTCACGCCCAAACAAAAAAACAGCACACACACAACCCTTATTATCACCGACATAAATAACCCCTAAAGACAGTCCCTGAACCACCGAAAAAATACACCCTAAAACGGTCATTTAATCACCGAACACTGCACCCTAAAACACCCTCAAATCACCAAAAACTGTAACCCAAAATAGCCCTTGATCACCGAAAATTGCACCATAAAACAATCCATAAATCACCAAAAACAGTAAAAAAAAAATAGCGACCAAAAACAGTAGCAAAATAGAGAAAACAGCAGCCCAAAATAGCGAAACAACGAAGGAAAATATTGAACCAGCGAACCGAAAAATTTGCGGAGCATTAATCCTTCCGACGATGACATAACGCACTTCCAAGAAGCGACTTAAAAGGTAAGACTTGAGGGCACCCTTTGTTTACTTCTGTTCATCTTTTTCGGTTATTTATTATTATTTCTTCGCGTGCATCTTATTTGTTCATGTATGTTACTGTTATTGGATGAATGATTTTGTGCTATCTCTCGCGGTATATCGGATGGAAACCCAAACATATATTACGTAGCCGAATCTGAATAGACGGTAATGCGGTCTGTACTTGGGATATAACTCCACGTATTGCTTGAGAAACGACACATATTTCATTTTATCTAATCTTATGTTTATCTATTGTTCATTACTCCACCATTTACTTTCCGTATGCTATTTATTTATGCAATGATAATGTAATGCGCATGGGCAAATCACGTTGGATTAAAGGTCCTCCGTTCGAGGGATGAAAAGCCTAGGGGCTACCTTTACCATGATGTTTTGCTGCGCCGGACGAAGTACGTTTGATTGAACGCGAGGTATGTTCAATCGGGCATTCGAGGTCCTATATAGATGTTGGCCTTGGTCGCATCTCTTTTCTTTCATTCTTGTTATCCATCTTTTTTATGTGTCGCATCACTTCACGTTTATTTCCATGCATGATTGCCTCTTTAGTTATTTCTTTCACGTTAGGAACTTAATTATCTCTCTTCAATATTTGTGCTTTTACAGTTATTATTTATTTATATTTCCGCATTTATCTATTTGAAATGTTCATGAGATTGTGTGCTCGCTTTTATTTCATTTACTCCTATGTGTGCAAACTTAGATATTGGTTAATCTTGCATGTGTATGTTGCGTAAGACTTGGTTATATTATTGCATAAATCCGTTCATTACAATTGACATAAGTAAGGGACCATTCCGAACCCAACGGTTTGAGGTCTTCCCTTGCGAGGGGTGACTGCGGACTTAAATCATTTCCCAGTTCACGCTGGGTGGCGACTCCATTTTATTTCTCCGATTTAGTCCCTCGCGGGCTACTCCGTACTCCTGACCGGGCCGCGAGCCTGGGACAGCGTCACCGATTTCTGTGTCCTACAAACCTAATTGCAATTTTCGAGGGTCTGAACATAAATTTCAGAAACTTCTTTATAAATATCGAGAAATTTCTCCTAATTACAAAAACAACATTACTTCTCAAATCCCCCAATTCGACCCCCCATACCCAAAAATCACCATTTGTTTCGCTGGTCACGCCAGCGGCCTGTCAGCCACCGCCGGCCAGCGTAACCATCCAATGGGTGCGCCGACCACCCTCCACCTTGTGGTGGCCGGCGGCAACCCCCAAGTCGCCGGAAACGACAGTGAGAGAGAGAAATATGTACGATAATGGGTTATCCGATCCCAGATCGTCGCTTCATCTCATGGCCCGAGCCACTCATCAAATCGAAGCTCTCGGAGAGTGCTATAAGTTGGCGGTGACATATTTTTGATCCTTGCACGATTGCATGTTAAATGAGGAAGGAATATTCAGATAAATAGTGACCCACGGTGAACAGTAACTCCGATCGGAATTTCATCGATTCCAGCACATTCATGGGATCATTTGGAGTCCGTATATGACCTCGAAATCTCGGTAAGACCTCCTGGTTAAAATCCACAAATTTCAAGTTTATAGATAAATGTTGGATGTATCCAGTAGCTTCGTAGCATAGAGTATTGGTATAAATTGAATTTTTTGAGTATTAGTATATTGAATATGAGTATTTGGTAAAATTCAAGTGAAAACGGAACAAGTTTGATCGATCTGATAGAATATATAAGTTTTCAGTAAAAGTGGATTTTTGCCTATAAAGATATATTTTGGTTTAGAAGATAGTTACAAGTTATTTATGATATTACAAACATGTTTAGTAAATCTGGGAAGGTTCGAAGGGTTCAGGATCCTTCCGTAGCATTTGTGGAATATATGAGTTTTAAGTTAACTGATGACTTGGGTTATTTTATTATGATGTTTTAAGATTACTAGAACTGAAAACATTGAAATTAGACTCGATTTTGTTATCCCGGAAAGATCCGGAACTTTGTCAAAGTTAAGTCGAGAATTTCATAAGTTGCGAATCTAACAATGTTTCGCCATTTATTTTGGCAGACTTGACTAGGACCTGGAGTACTCGCGAAGTCAGGTAAGTAACCCATGAGATGAGAACTTAGATTGGTGAATTCATATTTTTGTTATACATATGTACGTATGTGTGTGTGTGTGTGTGTGTATATATATATATATATATATATATATATGATTGACATGTTAGGTTAAAAGAGTATAGTTAAGGGATATTCTTGAGACAAAGTTCGAGATCATGTATGGTTAGGATAATCGACTACCATAGGTATGGATCCTTGTTATTGATATGATATGAAGTGAGACATGAAATCAACTTAATGTTTATGTGTATGTATGGATGTATGGAAGTGTATGAATCGATACTAATATGTATTCATGTATGTAAATGTATGAGTATGTATAAGCATATGACCGCGTATTTGTATATGTATGGGATGATTGGTTATATATAATTTGGGTATAAAGGATCAGTAAAGGAAATAAGTTATGACTTCAGAATTTATCATAATATGTTTAGATGTGCGTCATTGGGATAAGTTTGTTATTGATTAATGTATACGATTTAGCGGTATAAAGGTTGAGTTGGTATATGCTAAGTCTTTTCCGATTAATGAAAGTTTGTGATTGATTGGATACGTATATGAATGGTGAATGTTGATTCATAAGTAAAGAATGTGAGGATTGTAAAGGTCTTGGTATCAGAATTCGAAGTAATAAGTATATTCATATGTTTGATATATATATAAACCTATGTGTATGACGATTCTGAATGATTAAGCAATGTTTGTCATGTATATGCTTGTGTATGAGAAATTGTGTAATGAGTTTGTGACACGTGATATGTATGCATGTGTGTATGTTGATTGGTTGATAATTTCATGGTGTAGTAGTTGAGCTGGTTATGAATCCGTTCGAACGGAATTCATCTCATACCTATTCTAAAATAGGTAATTAGTCTCGTATGAGCATTGTATGTGTAAGCCAGCCAGCCATATGTATGTATTGTTTGATTATGTGCTTTATGATATATTGGTTGTTATGTGTGCTTCGTGGTTGGTTGCACGATGATTTCATGTATGTCTGTGTGTATGCATGTATATTTGTAAGAACTTTGAAATTATTTTTGCATATATATAAGATAGGTGTGCTACGGTATGCGCAAATGTATATGAATCCTGACTGTTAAGCTATTGTAAGGTTATCGTGGCTAAAGAGGGTTAAAGAAAGGTTATTTTGGTATTGAAGATGGTTATAACCGAATAAAAAGGAAGTAAGTTTTGAATAGAAGAAAGTATGTTTTGATTTGAATGAAGTATATTAGTTTTAAAGATTTGATGACATTTCAAGGATGTGGATTCGTAAAAAAAAGTTTAAGAAAATGACTTCATGTTTCTTGTGAATGAAATAGTTCGATGTAAAAGGACATGTTCTGTGATATTCATATTGATGTCTTGTGGGATTTGGATGTTTGGTTAATGGATTGGTGTATATGTGAACATATTGACATGGGAATCTGACATAGGCAAAGTATAAAGGATAATAATGGGTTAATGACTCTGAACTTGTAACAATTTTAGCAATTCTGATAATCTACTGATATGTTTGATTTGTTTGTTTGTTGTACATGTTTGTCTTGTTTGTTGTAATAATAGCATGGTTACTTACTGAGTTTTTAAAGCTCACACCAAACCAGTTTGCTAGTTTTGCAGGTTAGCTTCCAGATTGGTCAACCACGACAACTTTGGAAGTCATGCTCGAGTCGCGGATCACCCAAGCAGCAGTTTCCCTCGTAAGTGTCTTGGGAGAAGTTTTAGTAGATTATGATATTTGATTTATTGTCTTGTTTGTCGTGCTGAGCACGCCGTTTGTATTAAGTAAATTTTTTGATTGCTTATGATGTTGTGGGTACAGAGCCCTTGAGTGTTGATAGATGATATGGGCATGAAGCCCTTAGGTGATGATTTCGATGTGTTGGTATGGACCTGAGGTCCATTTTTTTATATATGATGTTTATTTCAAGTTCGTTTTGATGCTGGACTGAGATCCAGGTTATCTAGTTTTAGGATACATCATGCCGAAATTTCTATAAATTTAGAGGCTTATGGAGATGGGTGAATCATGTCTCTTTCCGGTAGCATCCTGCATCTGGCGGGGTGTTACAAATATGTTTTCAAATGAGAAAGTAAGATGATAGAGAAACTCTAATGTTTGAGAATTGATATACAAATAAATAAGAAATAAATATTAAATGTAAGTAAACTAAGTGTCTCATTTAAACTATAAAACCAAATAGATCCAGATCACTTACAAGATTAATACCTAAAATCTTATTAATATTTTTATTTTGATATGAAATAATAATTAAAGATGTGTTCAACTCGCATAGAGTGCGAGCCATATATTAATTAATTCAATAAATTGAAACAAAAAAAAAAATCGAAATATCACAATTTTTTAAAAAAAATTTAACAATTGTTTATTTTGGTGATGAAAATTTCAGGAAATTGACAATTGCATAGAAGTGAATCATTTTTGCTCACATGGGCCTGCATAAATGCATTTACAGACATTGTCTATGCTTCCAACTGGGGGAATGCATTTTGATGATATAAATTTTGTTATTCCATATTTGTCAGCACAAGCATCAAGGCACGTTTTCGGCTCGCAGGGACTTGTAGTTAACAAATTTTCCGTACATTCGACTTTTTGTGTATTTGCCATCATCACCTCTTTATCTGGGTGCAAAAACACATAATACCATTATTATTATTGTACTTAAAATTTTCTAAGTTATTGACAACTGGGGATCGGCTAGTATACTGGGATATGGGTGATGGATTTAATCTTAGCCCTTGAATAATCTCAATATTTGGATGAAAATCTAAAGGCTGAAATTAAACGTAATCTTTTAAAAAATTAAAAAAATCGGTTACCTAAATATTTGAAAACATAAAATTTTAAACTTTAAAAATGAAAATTAGGGGGCATCGAAAATGAAAATATAAGTATTAAACATGAATTTTATGACCGGGTCTTACTTATTTTTTTAGTATTAATCTGAAATTTTAAATATTAAACATGATAATTAGGCAATAAACATGCTAAATCGACAAATATGAAAATTTATTAACATTAACATGAAATTTAGGACATTAAACATGAAAAATATGACATTAAACATGAAAACATATTTTCACACGTGACATAAGATTTTGACATTTCACACAAGTACTGAAATTTCATAGCATTAACATGTAAATTTTGACATTAAACATGAAAACAAAACATTAAACATGAAAATAGTGCATTAACTTAAAAATTTAGGCATTAAATATGAACTTAGGGCATTAAATATGAAATTTAGGGCATTAAACATATATATTATTAAATTATTGGCGTGTGAGCATTAACTTGAAATTTAATAACATTAACATTAAAATTGTGACATTAAACATGAAAATAGTACATAAACTTAAAAATTTTAGGCATTAAATATGAACATAGGGCAATAAATATGAAATTTAAGGCATCAAACATGAAAATTATAAATTTATTGTACTATATAGTATTAATCTGAAATTTTAGACATTAAACATGAAAATTGGACAATAAACATGCAAAATGAACCAACTTGAAAATTTATTAGCATTAACATAAATTAAGGGTATTAGATATGAAAATATGACATTTAACATGAAAAAATATTTTCACACGTGTATAATAGCTCATCTGAAATTACATAGTATTGACATGCAAATTTGGATATTACACATGAAAATACGACATTAAATATGAAAATACTGTATTAAAATGAAAATTAGACATTAAATATGAAAATATGGACATTAAACATGAAAATAATGTATCATAACAAGAGATCAAAAGGACACATGGGGTGATTATTCTTTATTTTTCAGCCATTGATGGCAGCACAATGACAGCTGCAATAGAACTCATCTTCTATATAAATGTAGCTCAAAGCTGTAAACTTTCTTAAGAAAAATAAATGATATTCTCAGAAACAAATCTTTATCATTTAAGTTTGTATTTTAACTTGGTATAAGAGAAGTAGATATGAGGAGTTAATTACCTGAAATGATGAAGAGAAAAATAAAAAGAATGACAAAAGTTGGGAAGCATTTCATGATTAGATTTTATCAACGGACAAAATTATATTTTTTTTTATGAGAATTCTGTTATTTTAGTGTGTTAATTTATAGGAAGAACTGGGTGGACCAATATTTGTGTAAATAATTTTTATATGGCAATTACATTACAAAATTATTGTTTCCAAATTAACTTATGTTGGTGTAAATAAAAGACATCTTTTTACATATATTAGGAAGAAGTCTTTAAAAAGAAAAGAATCCAAATTGCATAATTTATTAGCACACATTTTAAGAAATTTTGAATATATGTTATACATATGATGTTATCAACTCATAAACGAAAATATATTCCATATTCATAGCAAAAAATTTATGTTATTTCTAATTTATATTTCCTTAATTTGTTCTTGCCAAATACACATCTTCAACATTCATTTCAACATTTGGTATAAATTCATTATATTTGTTTCAACAAATTAAAATTCAACCAATTTTCTTTGAAATTATCATATTGTTCTTAAACTTTAAGGTTTTGGGATATATGCACCCTAAAATTAAAATATGTTTTCAACATTCTTTACTCTAAACACCTATTTAATAAATTTTAAAATATATTTTTTACTATCCACCCTTCCAAATATGGAAACTGTTCTAAATATTTAAATATTTTCAATTCCTTTTGTACACTTATTGAATCCTTCTTAAAACCCACAATGTGAAAAGTCTCGTACGCTGAATAGTCCGAGCTATTCTCTGTATACCTATACAAACATTCATCACACCATAATCTAATTATTTATTGAAAAGAAGAGAAATTTTAAAGATGAAAATTCTATTCTCTAATTTTTTATTGCAAAGAAGATATTTAAATTTATCTTCAATAAAATATTGATTCTCAACAAGAAAAAGAAATAGTATTTCAGGAAAGAGAGTTTTTTTCCTCTTGCCAAAAGAATTACTATTAACAATAGGTGTAGGTAGACATGATTTTTTTAAAAACAAAATTACAATAAATGAAGTAGATTTTAATATAATTATATCTACCACAGGGACTCTTGACGGCTGGTTTTCGTCTCAGGGACAATAATGAAATATTGTTCCCGGGGTGACATTCCTTCAACAGTGAATTTGTTTGGTTATGGGAAACCAAAAGCAAACTTTAATAGAAGGGGAAAAACACGCAGATTGACATAGGGAGTTAACGTGGTTCGGCGAATTGAATCCAACCTACGTCCACAGGCACAAAACGGATGGGTGTTTTATTACTGAAATTTGCTCGGCCGACTTATTTTGTGGTCGGTCAGTGTGAAAACCGAGCTGTTTTGTGAATGAAATTACAAAGGGCTATACAATTTTCAAGAAGAGTTCTTCCATAAAAGAAAATGGAAAACCCTTTTTCTCTCTCTCCTTAAACATGAGACTATCCACCTATATATACTAAGAATGAGGCGGTAAAATGAGGCGGTTGTTGTTCCCATTTTGCAGAATCTTCCACGTGACACTTGACTTATTTAATGAGTTCTCTGCCCTAGGTCTACTCTTGCCGAAAGTAAGCATGCCCCTGACATCCCATCACATCAATCTGATTTTCTACTGCCACACGTAATTAGTGATGATGACAGTCTGGTGGGTGTTTCCGGGAGATGACATGTGTAGAGGAAAATCATAATCTCAATGCTTTTGTCGGTTGCTAAGTGGTCGGTCAAATAATCCGCCGAACTCATCGAACCATTTCCGTCCTGTCCTGAAATGCCTGAGCCCTTCGACCTATTCAAAGGGGAGCGGAACAGGCCTGAACCGAGCTGACGACCTGATGTGGTCGGCTTATGGAAACCGCATCAAAGCACATATTATGGTTGGCCTAATCTGGGAGATCACGTCCGGACTCTTGCTAGGCCGAGAAGTGGCCAATACTTTCTGAACATCGGCCAGAGGAGAAATTCCACCTCTGCAACTGGTTTACACTGCTTGATTCATATATTGATTTTTACCATCAACATGGACATTTTGAATAATTTTTAAAAATGTACATACTAATTGAATAATTATCTCAAACGATAAAGACTAATCAAGAATTTATTCAATTAAAACTATTAAATCAATAGGTGTAGACATGATTTTTTTGAAGTATAAGAATAATAGTCAGTTTGGAAGTGTTAGAAATAGTCAGTTCTCTAGTGTTCATTCACAAAAGAAGTTACTGTTTGGTCATGAGTAATAAAAGTATTTTGATATGTGTGTGGTAAAAATGGTATTCAAGAAAAATCGTAATGGTTACTCTTAATTTGTTGGGCTTGGGCTGATTTGAAGTCCAAATCATATTCAGGGCATTACGTTGGTTGATATTCTCCTTTCTGGGTCTTGCACAAATGTTGTGTTTTTTGTGCACTATCCTCTTAATTTTCCCCCAATTTTTTTGCTATCAATCTTCCAAAAAAAAGATCTTTTTTTTTTTCAAATTCATTGACTTATTTAGGAGATTTTACGTGGAGGTGTCAAGTGATGGGATGATTACTGGTCTGTATGATTTACATCCCTCATATTATATTTTGGAACATTATGTGACATTACACATGTCAGTAAAGAAATATGTTGAGGAATGTTCTTCTTTGTGTCGGCACATGTCTCTGATTGCATAACTATTTCTGAGCACCTGATATTTTTATTAGGGGTGGCAAAACGAATTAACGAATCGAATTTATATCGAATCCTAAACGAATCGAATCAAAATATGATGGATTCGTATTCGATTCGTTTATTAAACGAATTGAATACGGATATTCGTTTAGTCGTGATATTATTAAATAACATAATTTATTATAATTTATCTACATTAATTCTTCATAAATATATACATATGAAATATGTAATTAATATATTTATTAAAAATACCTTACTAAATATTGACAATATTATTTTTCTATGGTAATTTGTCATAATTTCTCGAATCTTAATTGAAAAATAACAATAACTAGTAAAATAAAATATTAAAACGAATCCTAAACGAATCAATGAGCTTAAATGCGTATTCGATTTGTTTAATAAACGAATCGAATCGAATTGACTCATTTATTAAACGAATCCATTTTTCAAACCCGTATTCGCTTTAAAGCGAATCGAATCGAACGAATAAACGAATCTTAACCCAAATTGCCACCCCTAATTTTTATTAAATGGTCAGAAATGTGTATAAGTATTTCAAATTAGTTATATATGTTTCAGATGTATATTTTTTTTTTGTTTCAAAGAGAAAATTATGATTAAAAAATTGGTTTTTGAATTGCAATATATATTGGAATTTAATTATATGTCAGTAATAAGAACTTGGACAAAAAATATGATGACACGTGTCACTATTGTCGGTGAAAGCCCATCAACATTGACATAGAAATTACAAGGTGTAGTAGATACTACCCGGCCCTATTTTTTAGATCTACGCAATGGTTAGGTCGTTTTTGTGAATAAATATTAAATGTAGGGTCACAACTATAATACCCATGGGCAAACCATTGTTTTTTTCCCTAAATCTCACCGTTGGATCACTTTCAACGGTTACGTATTCGGGATATGTGATATCCTTGGGTATGATAGATGTACCATAAAAATTAGGGGTGGTAATTTGGGTCAGAATTTGTTTATTCGTTCGGTTCGATTCGCTTTAAAGAGAATACGGGTTTGAAAAAATGGATTCGTTTAATAAATGAGTCAATTCGATTCGATTCGTTTATCAAACGAATCGAATACGAATTTATGCTCATTGATTCGTTTATTCGTTTAGGATTCGTTTTATTAATTTTATTTACTAGTTCTTGTTGATTTTCAATTAAGATTCGAGAAATTATAACTAATTACCATAAAAAAAAGTAATATTTTCGATATTTGGTGATATATTTTTAGTAAATATATTAATTACATATTTCATATGTATATATTTATGAAGAATTAATGTAAATTAAGTGTGGTAAATTATTTTATTAAATAATATCATTGACTAAACGAATAAACGAATATTCATATTCGATTCGTTTAATAAACGAATCGAATACGAATCCATCGTATTTTGATTTGATTCGTTTAGGATTCGTTACAAATTCGATTAGTTGATTCGTTTTGCCACTCATAATAAAAATAGAGTCCGATAGTTATATTCAACGTCATATAAATCTTCCATCAATGTCGTCGGTAATCGTTGTTAGAAACACATGTCATCACTTTATTTGCTAACATATTAAATAATAATAAAATATATTCTATAAAAAAAATTATATTAGTTTATTTTATTTGAAAAACACGAGATTCTAACCCTAATATACCTATAGGAGAATTGGTGAAAAACTGCACAATTTAAAAAAAAAACTAACTATTTTATCTAAGACAAGTTTATGATAAAATTTCTATGTCTATTAATATACACCCTTAAATCAGCCACACTTTTAATTTAAATAGAATTAAATAGCGTAAATCAAATTTCAATAAAGTAAACAAATAACACAAGAAATTATTTAAGAAATGAAAAATTCTTTGTAGAACAAATATTTCGGGTATAAGATACAACTTAAATTCACCACGAAGAAAAACTTCTTACAGTGATAACTAAAAAATCTAAGGCAAAACATTTGCCGACTCATCTATCCCAACTGTAATAACCTAAAGTGCTCTATAAAACAATACCAAACAACCTTCTCCAACATCCAAGTATCTGAGTGAATCCTCAAAGCAAACTTACTTAAGCCAAAACTCTAACTATCAATCTACACGTAGGAAATCTGAAGGTGAAGGTTAGTTTAGTTATGATATTTTGGTGAATATGAGTATTGAAGATCAATCTATCATGGGAAGAGCAATGGTATCTTCAAAGAAGAGAGCTTGATCAAAGAAGATGAAAAGCAAGGGTATGGTTTAATAAACTTAGATAAAATTATTGAAGAAAATCTTATTTAGGTTAGGGTTCCTAATTCCCTAAAATGAGAACCTCATTATCGGATAAATTAAATATGTTATATATTGTCTAATTTTAGAATTTGGAAAATTATAAGTGGTTAGCAAAAGTTAAAAATAATTTATTTTTAAAATTTATCAGTAGTCCATCCTATTTTTTTAAAAAGAGATATTTTCCACTCAAGTTATTATTTTATGGGTGTAAAATATCATTTTCATAACTAGTTTTGGAGAGTAAAATATTCACAATTACTATTTTAGGTGATAATATCCAATTTTAAAAATTTAGGATGGACCACCGATAATTTTTAAAAACAAAGTGTTTTTTTTTTTTTTTTTTTTTTTGTTAAAAAATTGGGTGGACCGTTTATAATTTCCCATAAAATTTTATATGTCTTGAAAATCTAAAACAATATTATTCATTAAAATAAATATAAAGTATTCTTTAGTTTGTAAAACGCATCACCCGGCCGTGAATTTATTTATACATTTAATTGTGTTCGCGTTAATGTACTTAATTTTGAATAATTTTTTTAACGATTGTTTAACAAGATTACTCCATTTTCTAATAATATATAGCTTTTTTCAACATGGATATTGTGTACGGTTGATTAAATCAACCGGTGCAAATTTATTATATTTTTGATGTTGTGGGCGCCAAAAAGACTAATTAAAAGTTGAGAAATGTTAACGAGTGTCTTAATGTATTTATTAAGGATCCATTTTATGAAAGTTTTCATGAGAAAAAAAAAAAAATAATTAATATTTTGATAATTTTTTATATTTTTCATTATTTATAAAAATGATATTAAAATTTTCCAAAAATAAATTCTTAATGAGTATTCTTACGACATTTGTCAGCATGAACTTTAAAAGATTGAGGATAGGAGAAAGTTGAGTGGAAGATTGTGGATGTTGGTTTAGAGCTTGTGTTGTTGGCTGTGTGGTGAAGTTATTTGTTGACTGAGAATGACACTTGCAATAAGTCCTCCAATATGTTTTCAAGGGACGTGGTTTGATATGGTAGGTGTAAAATGTGAAGCTCTCTTTCACCCGTTGAATGAGTGACACGTGGCTCAATCTATGCCGCTGCTTACAATACATATTTTGCTCACCATATATAATGGATGCTAGGGTTGAGTAAAGGTAAGAAAAATTGTTTTAGCTTCTCAGATTTCTCCTATTCTTGTTTTGGATATTTGTGCTTCCATTGAGCAAAATTCATAATCCAAGTTTGTGTGATCCTCAATTGTGAGTAGAGATTGACACTATTAGAGATTATGGTTTATCCTGTTTTTGTTCTGTAATTTGGGGAAATTGTTGTTGTAAGCTTCTTCAAGATTCTTGTGTAATCCTGGTACTATATTAGTGCAGTGAGCTCCTGATTTCTGGAGTTCAACGTGGATGCAGTCTGAAATTGTTCAGGCGAACCACAGTAAAAATCTTGAGTGTTATTGGTGTGGGTGATTTCTGATTTTTTGTTTTATGTTCTGAAAATTGACTTGGGCATTTGGGTTGCATTCAAAATCAATTCTGGGAGTGTAAATATAACAGTGGTATCAGAGCTTGTTAAAATAAAAGGAGATCAAGATTGGACGAAGAAAAATCCCTAGGTTTGCCGAACAAGACCCTGTGCGGCCAAAGAAAGTGCCGAACAAGATCTTGCCAATTAAGGTTTCTTTTTTCTTTTCTCAAACAACCAATCAATACACCAAGCCGATTGAACAAAAGATCTTTGCTGAGTGAAGGACATAACTGACGATTACATCCCTGTGTTGTTGGCGACCTGATCTTTGATTGAATTACCGATCAAGATCCTTGAGGCAGCCAATCGATCTGAGTTGCAGAGAGTGTCGCTGATCGATTTGAGTCGCTGCTTTCATTTTCTTGGGTTGAAGATCAAATCTGATCGACGACCAAGATCCGTGATTGGACGACCAAGCTACTGAGTTGTCAAGTGTACTCTGAGAGTTGTCGATCAAGATCTGAGTTTGGGCAATCAAGATTTGGGCTGGACGTTCTGATCTCTGAGACTTGGACGAACAAAACCCTTGGGGCAGATAAGGACATTGAACTGCCGATTAAGACTCTGCCTGCCGATTAAGGCAGGGAACTACTAATCAAGATTCTGGCTGCCAAATTAAAATTTTGGGTTAAAAACAAAAATATCGACAATCAAACTCGACATTGGCATCTTTGACGGGAAATGGGATTTTACCACTTGGAAAAAGAAAATGAGGGTATTGCTTTCTCACCATAAGGTGGCTTTGGCGTTGGAACCCGACCCAGAAAAGTGGCCAAAGATGGAAAATGATGTGAAGGCTGAAATTTTGGAAGAAGCATACAACTTGATTTTCCTTCACCTTGGCGATTCGGTAATAAAAAAGGTTGACGGAATGGACACAGCTATCCAACTTTGGGGTAAACTCGAATCTCTTTATTCTGTTGTCTCTGCTCCAAATTTAGTTTTCTTGAAAGGAATTTGTTTAATTACAAGATGGACACAACGAAGTCTATAGATGATAACTTGGATGAATTCACGAAAATGACTCAAATCCATAAAGGAACTGACCAAGCTTTAGGAGATTCCAGTGAAGCAATGATCTTATTAAATTCACTACCTGAAGAATATAGTGTCGTAAAGAACTCACTGCAGTACACAGGAGTTGTACCTAGGCTAGACTTGGTAATATCTTGGATAAGGGCTAGAGAGTTAGAACTTAGAACCAGTAGGAGAGGTGGAACAAACCTCTTCGTGAATGGAAAAATGACAGGAAATATAATGGGCAGAATAATAATCCACCAAATAATCAAGAATCCAAAGGGAAGAAAAAGTATAAAAAGGATAAGAATAAGAACAGTGGAAAGAAGTGCTATCACTGTGGGAAGGAGGGACACCTTAAAAGGAATTGCTATAAATTCCTTAGGGAACAGAAAAATGAAGGCAGCGCCACTGTGGCTACCGAAAAGGGGTCAATTTGCCTATCTGAGGCATTGACTGTGTCTAGTGATCATATAAGCAGAGAATGAATTCTGGACTCAGGATGCTCCTTCCACATGAGTCCATTTAGGGACTGGTTTATCAACTTTAGAAATTCTGACCAAGGAATGGTGTATATGGGAAATGACAATACTTGTAGGATACATGAAGTTGGGGACATAACACTCAAACTCCATGATGATAAAATTAGGATCCTTACTGATGTTAGATATGTACCTGATTTAAAACGGAACTTGATATCACTAGGAACTCTAGATGAATTAGGTTTCACATATAAAGCTCACCAAAGAAACATGTACATATCTAAGGGTAAGAAACTAATCCTAATTGGTATTAAAAGAAACGGATTGTATGTTTTGAATGGACACCATGTATTCTCAGGAAAAACCCATTTCTGCCCTAACCTCTAATGTTGATATGACTAATATTTGGCACTTGAGACTTGGTCATATTGGCCAGAAAGGCATGCAGGTACTCAGCAAGCAGGGACAATTTGGAAAGGACCAGTTGAAGCCACTAGAGTTTTGTGAGATCTGTGTGTTGGGCAAACAGCACATACGGAGCTTTCCAACTGGAATTCACTTGTCAAAAGCCAGCCCGAAGTATATTACACTGTGATCTATGGGGACCGGCCAAGGTCCAGACACATAGGGGTAAGAAATATTTTCTCTCTATTGTTGATGATTACAGTAGGAATGTATGGACATTCTTACTAAATTCAAAGGATGAAACTTTGGTAAAATTTAAGGAATGGAAAATTTTAGTAGAAAATCAAACTAGTAACAAAGTGAAAGTCTTGAGAACTGATAATGGCTTAGAATTTTGTAATACTGAGTTTGATCAATACTGTACTAGTGAAGGTATCCTGAGACATAGGACTGTGAGGAACACCCCTAACAAAATGGAGTTGCGGAAAGAATGAATAGAACCATATTAGAAAAGATCAGATGCCTTTTATTCTCTTCCGAACTTCCCATGTCTTTTTGGGGTGAGGCTCTCAATACTGCAACACATCTAGTTAATCTTAGCCCTAAAGTTCAGTCAAGTTTAAGACCCAAGAAGAAATCTGGTCTAGTAGAACACAAAAGCTTGCCCACCTTAGAGTGTTTGGCTGTGAAGCTTATGCTCACCAGCCATAGGTAAACTTGAACCGAGGTCACTTAAGTGTGTTTTATTAGGATATCAAGAAGGGACAAAAGAGTATAGGTTATGGGAAAGGGAGTCACCTGGAATCAAAATTATAGTTAGTATGGATGTTATATTCAATGAACTCTGTTTTCCATGTAAATCTACTAACAAGAATGCAGGTGCCTTAAAAAAGGATCTAGCAGATTTTGATCTTGCAGGTGAAGCTCAGATGCAGGTGGAGCCAGGCACATCAAGGACCACTAATCAAGTTGGTGACTAGCCAGGGACAGAGACATATGAGGACGCCCAACCTAGAGGTAATAATCCGGAGGAAAATAGAAATGAATTGACTCAGATACAAGAACAAAGTGAAGAGGACACAATGGATCAATTGGATCAAAATCAGCTGATTGAATCATATGAGCAACACGATGAAACACCACAAGACACATTGACAAACTACTAGCTAGCAAGAGACAGAAGTAGGAGGCAAGTAAGACCTCATACCAGATATGATTACTCAACCAATGAGTTATATTTATGTGCATTAATATCAAGTCATGAAATAAATGGAATAGAGCTTGCTAGCTTAGGAGAGGCATTAAGGTCTACCCTTAAACATGAATGGGAAGCGACCATGAAAGAAGAGATGTATTCTCTTAGGAAAAACCAAACCTGGACTTTGGTTCCTAAACCTAAAAACCAGAAGTTGGTTGAGTGTAAATGGTTGTTTAAGGTCAAAGAATGACTACTGCCTAGTGACCCTGTTAGGTTTAAAGCCAGACTTGTAGCAAAAGGATTTACTCAAAGGGAAGGGGTAGACTATAATGAAATTTTCTCACTTGTAGTTAAATTCAAGACTATTAGAATGATGTTAGCTCTAGTAGTTCAATATAACCTCGAACTGGAACAATTGGATGTAAAAACTGCTTTTCTTCATGGAGAATTAGAAGAGAAAATTTACATGTCTCAACCTGCAGGTTTTATAGATAAAAACCATCCTGAGTATGTTTGTCTGCTCAATAAATCTTTATATGGTCTTAAATAGTCACCTAGGCAATGATACAAAATATTTGATACTTTTCTGCTTAGTATTGGATTCGTAAGAAGTAAATATGATAGTTGCTTCTATTTCATGCTTAATGATAAATGTCATGTATACTTGTTATTGTATGTTGATGACATGCTTCTAATCTCTGAATCAATAAATGCAATTAACAATCTTAAGAAGTAGTTGAATAGTGAATTTGACATGAAAGGCCTAGGTAGTGCTAAAAGAATTCTAGGTATGACCATTGATAGAGATAGAAGTAAAAATTATCTGAAAATACATCAGTCCACATATTTGCAGAAGGTAGCCTCTAGGTTTGGGGTAAGTGGCTATAAGTCTGTTAGTCAGCCTCTTGCGAGTCATTTCATTTTGTCTAAATCCCAAAGTCCTGCTAATAGGTCTGAGATGATTAAAATGGAAAATGTACATTATGCAAATGCTATAGGTTTTGTGATGTATGCCATGATTAGTACGAGACCTGATTTGTCATATGCTGTATCTTTGTTGAGTAGATTTATGTCAAATCCGGGTGGTACACACTGGAGTGCTTTGCAGTGGTTATTAAGATACTAAAAATACACTGTTGATTATGGTTTATACTTTAACAAATCTAACGCTTTAGACTTGGTAGGGTATGTGGATTCTGATTTTACAGGTGATAGAGACTCAAGAAAGTCAACTACATCATAATATTTCACTATTGGTGGAAATTACATCAGCTGGAAGTCGAGTCTGCAACCCTTAGTTACCCTTTCAACTACTGAAGCTGAATACATAGCCATAACCGATGTGTTTAAGGAAGCCATTTGGCTTCAGGGTATCTTAACTGAAATACAACAACTTCAAGGTAAGACAGTTGTGTATTCTGACAGTCAAAGTGCGATACATTTAAGCAAAAATCCAGTACATCATGAGAGAACCAAGCATGTGGATGTAAAGTATCATTTTGTGCGGGAAATCATCTCAAGTGGTAAGATTGAGATCAGGAAGGTCCCAACTGAAGATAACCCATCTGACATGGGGACACGAATTTTGACTGCCACCAAACTCTCCCACTGCATGAAGTTGTTGCATGTGGGGGTTGGCTGACCTTGCAGCCAACATTAACAGTGATGGAAATAAGTGAGTTTGCTGCACTAGCTTGACCCTACAACATACAAATATATGGTAGGAGTGATGGGTGTTTTCGGCTTCAAGGTGGAGATTGTAAATGGTGAAGCCCTCTTTCACCCGTTGGATGAGTGACACGTGGCTCAATCTCTGCCGCTGCTTACAATACATATTTTGCTCACCATATATAATGGATGCTAGGGTTGAGTAAAGGTAAGAAAAATTGTTTAAGCTTCTCAGATTTCTCCTATTCTTGTTTTGGATATTTGTGCTTCCATTGAGCAAAATTCATAATCCAAGTTTGTGTGATCCTCAATTGTGAGTAGAAATTGACATTATTAGAGATTAGGGTTTATCCTGTTTTTGTTATGTAATTTGGGGAAATTATTGTTGTAAGCTTCTTCAAGATTCTTGTGTAATTTTGGTACTATATTAGTGCAGTGAGCTTCTGATTTCCGGAGTTCAACGTGGATGTAGTCTGAAATTGTTCAGGCGAACCACGGTAAAAATCTTGAGTGTTCTTGGTGTGGGTGATTTCTGATTTTTTGTTTTCTGTTCTGAAAATCGACTTGGGCATTGGGGTTGCATTCAAAATCAATTCTGGGCGTGTAAATATAACAGTAGGGTTTAAGATCTTATTTTGAGGTTGAGTTCGAATTTAGAGAGTACGTTTCTTGTAAAAACCCGAGACAACCGGAGTGTGGGACACAGGAACTGGGCGACGCATGATGTCAGGGGCTCGCGGCCCGGTTGGGAGTACGGAGTAGCCCGCGGGGGACTAAACCGGAGAATAATGGAGTCGCCACCCGGTGTGAACTGGGAAAATGAGATTTAAGGCCGCACTCACCCCTCGCAAGGGAAGACCTCAAACCGTTGGGTTCAGAATGGTCCCTTACTTATGCCACTTGTAATAAAACGATTTGTACAATAATCTAACCAAGCCTAAGCACACATATTTCCAAGGATAATCTATTTCCAAGTTCGCATGCATAAATCAAAGGTTCATCTAAGTTCACATGTAACAGAATTTTTAAGTTTGCATACAACCTATTTGCATATAATCTATGTCCCAATTTGCATGCATGAAGATAAATACAGCTAGCATACAATGTCATAAACACATCACATTCGATCATGGGCATGCCAGTAGATAATAATTGTATAATCACGCATGAAAGCAAAATGGAGTAATGGCAAGCATATAACTTCATGAACATGTTGAATGGATGATGAATGCAGAAGCAAAATTAGGTAACTACCGTGCAAACATGCATCATGGAAACCAACATGTAACCTTGTGAACACAATGAATGACTAAGTGCGAGAACATGGGTAATCAAAAAGGGAAATGACAAAATGAGTAACCATGCTTGAGATGTGATGGAAGATGACCTGTTTACCGTGGGCGTTCGTGCGGCGTTCGTATCCGCGTTCGAATGGTAAACAGAAGGTTCGCGTTCGAGTAGCGTTCGTAAACGCGTTCGAACGGAAATGAAACAGAATGCTCACGTTCGTATGGCGTTCGGAAACATGTTCGAACGGAAATGAGACCTGATGCATGATAAGGCAAAATACATGCGCGTTCGAGTTGCGTTCGTTAACGCGTTCGAACGAGCTGAGACAGAAAACATGCGTTCGTGCGACGTTCTGAAACGCGTTCGAACGGGGTCACATCAATGACCTCCGAAATGCAGTAAACAACATGACACATACATGAACGGATGAATAGAGGACACCTAATAAATAATGATGGGCTAAAAGGTGCGGCAAAGCATCGTGGTAAAGGATTTTAACCTCTCAAAATAGAGGACCTTTAATCGCACTTACTAATCCCATGCGCAAACAACACAATACTTATATATAAAAAAAAGTGAAGACAATGATATCAGACTTCGTGTATCCGATTGAACATATTTCACATCCAATCGAATAGACATTATCCGGCGCGGCAAAGCATCGTGGTAAAGGATTTTAACCTCTCAAACTAGAGGACCTTTAATCGCACTTACTAAGCCCATACGCTAATAACACGATGCATATAAGAAATAAAGACAACAATATCGGACTTCGTATACCCGATTGAACATATATCACATTCAACCGAATATACATCATCCGGCGCGGCAAAGCATCGTGGTAAAGGATTTTAACCTCTCAAAATAGAGGACCTTTAATCGCACTTACTAAGCCCATGCGCTTTATCTCATCATTACATAAACCAATAACATGCAGAAATCAAGTAGCGAATAGTAAACAAATTATAACAACATAAAACGAAATATGTGCCGTGTACTCAAGTGGTACGTGGAGTTGTATCCCGAGTACAGATCATACTACCGTCCATTCAGAATCGGCTATGAAATTTATGTCCGGGTTTCCATCCTATATACCACGAGAGGCGACATATTTTTCATTCATTCAAAGGCCACAACATGCATCCACAAGCGACTCTCATGCGAAGAAAACAAATAAAACAATTAAAAGACGAATATAAACTAATGAGAAATGTGCCCTCAGGTCTAACCTTTTATGCCGACTTTCAGAAGTACCGTACACGGTCGTCGGAAGGGTGGATGCTCCGCAACTCCTCCGATTCACTAGTTCAACATTTCCTTTCGCGGCTTCGCTGTTCGGGCTGCTGTTTTCCCTCCGTTTCACTGCTGTATTTACTCACTGTTTTTGGGGTGTATTTTTCGGTAATTTCAGGGTATATGGGCTGCTGTTTATGCGGTTTTTTGGGCGCTGTTTTGAGTGTGATTTCAGTGGTGATTAGGGGCTGTTTTGAGTGTGATTTCGGTGGTGATTAGGGGCTGTGAGTTGTGAGTTCGTTGAAGTGGGAAAAGGCTATGGCCCTGCGTGGTCAATGGTTTATGTGTCTCGGCTGTGTGTTTGATTTGTGAGGGTTGTGAGTGTGAGTTCAGTTGTGTCAATGAGCTTGTGTCTTTCTTGTGTGAATGAACTAGGAGATTTCAAGGGTTGGAATTGGGTTCTTTTTATAGGAAAAGGGGTAGGGCTACTCCTTGCTTGACAAGGAAATGATTTGGCATTAAAGGGGGATATGATTTAATGTCAAACAAGGAAATCTTAAAATTGAGGGGGGACAAAATTAGTTTAATTTAGGAAGTCAATATATTTAATTTGTGTTGTTTAGGCATAATATTTGTTAAGTTAGGAATATAAATATTTTTGATTGGGAATATAATTGATTGATTGATTTTAATTAGGCAAGATTTTATTTAATGTTTTATTTAATTTGGTATATGATTTAATTAATACTTTATTTAATTTGGTATATGATTTAATTAGTATTTTATGGGCTTTGGTGGGCTAATTGGGCTTGGGTGTGAGGCTAGCAGCAAAACCAGAAATACCGACGCCGTTCGAACGCCGATTCGAACGCTACACGAATGCCCGCAATCTGCTTGACGTTCGAACGTGGGCACGAACGCAGCACGAACGAAAACAGTAAACTTGTGAAATGAATCTGATGACATACTTATTCTGAATTTCCCCTTCCGACGTCCGTTTCCCGCGACTTCCGTGACATAAAAGGTAGTGCCTCTAAATGAGACTCATCATAGGGACTTATATGCAAAAATGCAGTGCCTACAGTCGCCCCCACTTTGATGGGACTTGTGTAATGTGCAACAGTGACAATCCTATCAAAGTTATGCAATGCATTTTTACTTACCTGGCCCGCCAGCTGCTACTTGACTTACCATGTGTTGAGTTGAGTTGATTTGGTGGTGAGGTGCTGCGACCCCTGGTTCATTCCCGAACCGTGCTCCATTTTGGAGTTCCATTTTCGGCATCTGTTGTGTGTGTGCTCCATTTTGGAACGCCATTTTCGGCATCTGTTGTGTGTGCTCCATTTTGGAGCGCCATTTTCGACATATGTTGTGTGTGCTCCATTTTGGAGCGCCATTTCCGGCATCTGTTATGTGTGCTCCATTTTGGAGTGCCATTTCCGGCATTTGTTTTGTGTGCGCTATTTTGGAGCGCCATTTCCGGCATCTGTTGTGATGAGATGTGGCTCATTTTTTTGAATCGTTACTTGATGAGATGGTCTGTACCGCTACAATCCTGCGAACAAAATAAAAATTGTATGTATGTGATATGTATGCATGTATGCATGGATACATGATGCTAATGTGGGCCTCGCCCCAAACTGATACTGATATGGGCCTCGGCCCTGGGACTCATCCCCAAACTGATGCTGATGCGGGCCTCGACCCCTAAACAGATATTGATGTGGGCCTCGCCCCAAACTGATACAGATATGGGCCTCGGCCCTGGGACTCATCCCCAAACTGATACTGATATGGGCCTCGCCCCAGACTGATACTGATATTGGCCTCCCCCAAACTGATACTGATACTGATATGGGCCTCGCCACAGACTAATACTGATATGGGCCTCGCCCCAAACTGATACTGATATAGGCATCAGCCCCAGACTGATACTGATATGGGCCTCAGCCTCAGACTGATACTAATATGGGCCTCGGCCCCAGACTGATACTGATATGGGCCTCGGCCCCAGACTGATACTGATATGGGCCTCGGCCCAAAGTGATACTGATATGGGCCTCAGCCCCAGACTGATACAGATATGGGCCTCGCCCCAAACTGATACTGATATGGGCCTCGCCCCCAGACTGATACTGATATGGGTCTTGCCCTACAGACTGATACTGATATGGCCTCGCCCCAAACTGATACTGATATGGGCCTCAGCCCCACAAACTGATACTGATATGGGCTTCAGCCCCAGACTGATACTGATATAGGCCTCAGCCCCAGACTGATACTGATATGGGCCTCGCCCCAAACTGATACTGATATGGGCCTCGCCCCTGTGATTTATTCCTGAAGACTGCTGACATTGTACTGTTGCTGCTTCTGGTTGGCTTGCATTTGATGCTTTCTCTTTCTCCTTTGAAACCTTTTATCACAAAACAGAACAAACACAAAAATGATGCAAGTATGTTACGTGTATGCATGCATGCATGATTGAGTTTCATATCCCGTTGGGTTAGGTCTTCTGCCGGTACTCTTGGTGGCTGCTCGGTCTTTTGACAAGTCTGCCCTCTTCCCTAACCAACGGGTATCTATGATGGCTTTCAAGACAAAATGGGGTTAACATTGGTGCATGTATGCATGAGGTGCATGTGATGCATGCGATACAAGGGATACATCAACCTATTAAAATTTTCACACAAATCGGCCCATCATCATTTTAAAAGCTTTTGGGCTAACTGTCATAGGAGTGAACTCGTCCCAGTTTAAATGGCCCAACAAGTTCACATCTCATGGAAAGAAGTCCAACCGTATCCAAATGATGATGTTCCTAAACACAAACATATAATGGCCCATTGGCATTTTAGAAGCTTTTGGCCCAATCATCATAAGATATGTTCTTGTCCCAGTTTAAATGGCCCAACAAGCCTATACCTCATGACAAAAGGTCCGAATGGATCCAAACGACAATGTTCCCAAACACGAGCATACAAAAATAATTTCTACAGAGTGGCCCATCAACATTTCAGAAGCTTTTGGCCCAATTGTCATAGGATACGAACTCGTTCCAGTTTAAATGGCCCAACAAGTTCGCATTTCTGACAAGAAGTCCAACTGCATCCAAATGAGGATGGTCCACAAGCACAAGGAAATAGTTGCTATAGGCCATACAATTATGGTCTACGTGTGGGTTTGCGGGAGTGTAGACAAAGACTCTCGCTGGCGAAGGATTACCCACAACTAGGTCTCCCCACTCAATGGTTCGAGCGACCAAGTGAGCGCACCTTTTTTTATACCTTACAGTACGTGCCAACGAGTTATGGTGTGTGACTGACTGTCAGATGAATTTCCCGTTGTAGATTCCCCAGATGGATGGTGGAGCGAGGCTCTCTTAAGTACCCTAGCCTCTTAGGCTTTTATCCCTTGGTGACAGAAATAAACAACGAGTCCTCCAAATTAGTCCATCACATCAGGCTACGAGTAAATGATTATCTAGGTGCCTTCACAGCTTTTCCTTATAGAAAGGTAGTGAATGAGGGAAGACATCAAACCATTACCGAGCCTAAAAAATGCCTTTGATTAAACCCACTTTAACCCACAGTAGACACGGTTAATTAAAGCAAAAATCATAATATTACAAGACATTATTTCGGGGCCGATTCTCTATCCCCAATGGAGTCGCCAGACTGTGGGACACATGAACTGGGCGACGCATGCTGTCCCGGGCTCGTGGCCCGGTTGGGAGTACGGAGTAGCCCGCGGGGGACTAAACCGGAGAATAATGGAGTCACCACCCGGTGTGAACCAGGAAAATGAGATTTAAGGCCGCACTCACCCCTCGCAAGGGAAGACCTCAAACCGTTGGGTTCGGAATGGTCCAGTACTTATGCCACTTGTAATAAAACGATTTGTGCAATAATCTAACCAAGCCTAAGCAACATATTTCCAAGGATAATCTATTTCCAAGTTCGCATGCATAAATCAAAGGTTCATCTAAGTTCACATGTAGCACATTTTTAAGTTTGCATACAACCTATTTGCATATAATCTATGTCCCAATTTGCATGCATGAAGATAAATACAGCTAGCATACAATGTCATAAACACATCACATTCGATCATGGGCATGCCAGTAGATAATAATTGTATAATCACGCATGAAAGCAAATTGGAGTAATGGAAAGCATATAAATTCATGAACATGTTGAATGGATGAATGCAGAAGCATAATTAGGTAACTACCGTGCAAACATGCATCATGGAAACGAACATGTAACCTTGTGAACACAATGAATGACTAAGTGCGAGAAAATGGGTAATCAAAAAGGGAAATGACAAAATGAGTAACCATGCTTGAGATGTGATTGAAGATGACCTGTTTACCGTGGGCGTTCGTGCGGCGTTCGTATCCGCGTTCGAACGGTAAATAAAAGGTTCGCATTCGAGTAGTGTTCGTAAACGTATTCGAACGGAAATGAAACAGAATGCTCACGTTTGTATGGCGTTCGGAAACGCGTTCGAACGGAAATGAGACCTGATGCATGATAAGGAAAAATGCATGCGCATTCGAGTTGCGTTCGTAAATGCGTTCGAACGAGCTGAGACAGAAAACATACGTTCGTGCGGCGTTCTGAAACGCGTTCGAACGAGGTCACAGCAATGACCTCCGAAATGCAGTAAACAACATGACACATACATGAACAGATGAATAGAGGACACCTAATAAATAATGATGGGCTAAAAGGCGCGGCAAAACATCGTGGTAAAGGATTTTAACCTCTCAAAATATAGGACCTTTAATCGCACTTACTAATCCCATGCGCAAACAACACAATACTTATATATAAAAAAAGTGAAGACAATGATATCGGACTTCGTGTATCCGATTTAAAATATTTCACATCCAATCGAATAGACATTATCCGGCACGGCAAAACATCGTGGTAAATGATTTTAACCTCTCAAACTAGAGGACCTTTAATGGCACTTACTAAGCCCATACGCTAATAACACGATGCATATAAGAAATAAAGACAACAATATCGGACTTCGTATACCCGATTGAACATATATCACATTCAACCGAATATACATCATCCGGCGCGGCAAAGCATCGTGGTAAAGGATTTTAACCTCTCAAAATAGAGGACCTTTAATCGCACTTGCTAAGCTCATGCGCTTTATCTCATCATTACATAAACCATTAACATGCAGAAATCAAGTAGCGAATAGTAAACAAATCATAACAACATAAAACGAAATATGTGCCGTGTACTCAAGTGGTACGTGGAGTTGTATCCCGAGTACAGATCATACTACCGTCCATTCGGAATCGGCTATGAAATTTATGTCCGGGTTTCCATCCTATATACCACGAGAGGCGACACATTTTTCATTCATTCAAAGGCCACAACATGCATCCACAAGCGACTCTCATGCGAAGAAAACAAATAAAACAATTAAAAGACGAATATAAACTAATGAGAAAGGTGCCCTCAGGTCTAACCTTTTATGCCGACTTTCGGAAGTACCGTACACGGTCGTCGGAAGGGTGGATGCTCCGCAACTCCTCCGATTCACTAGTTCAACATTTCCTTTCGCGGCTTCGCTGTTCGGGCTGCTGTTTTCCCTCCGTTTCACTGCTGTTTTGCTGCTGTATTTACTCACTGTTTTTGGGGTGTATTTTTCGGTAATTTCAGGGTATATGGGCTGCTGTTTATGCGGTTTTTTGGGTGCTGTTTTGAGTGTGATTTCAGTGGTGATTAGGGGCTGTTTTGAGTGTGATTTCGGTGGTGATTAGGGGCTGTGAGTTGTGAGTTCGTTGAAGTGGGAAAAGGCTATGGCCCTGCGTGGTCAATGGTTTATGTGTCTCGGCTGTGTGTTTGATTTGTGAGGGTTGTGAGTGTGAGTTCAGTTGTGTCAATGAGCTTGTGTCTTTCTTGTGTGAATGAACTAGGAGATTTCAAGGGTTGGAATTTGGTTCTTTTTATAGGAAAAGGGGTAGGGCTACTCCTTGCTTGACAAGGAAAAGATTTGGCATTAAAGGGGGATATGATTTAGTGTCAAACAAGGAAATCTTAAAATTGAGGGGGGACAAAATTAGTTTAATTTAGGAAGTCAATATATTTAATTTGTGTTGTTTAGGCATAATATTTGTTAAGTTAGGAATAAAATATTTTTGATTGGGAATATAATTGGTTGATTGATTTTAATTATGCATGATTTTATTTAATGTTTTATTTAATTTGGTATATGATTTAATTAATACTTTATTTAATTTGGTGTATGATTTAATTAGTGCTTTATGGGCTTTGGTGGGCTAATTGGGCTTGGGTGTGAGGCTAGCAGCAAAACCAGAAATACCGACGCCGTTCGAACGCTGATTCGAACGCTACACGAACACCCGCAATCTGCTTGATGTTCGAACGTGGGCACGAACGCATCACGAACGAAAACATTAAACTTGTGAAATGAATCTGATGACATACTTATTCTGAATTTCCCCTTTCGACGTCTGTTTCCCGAGACTTCCGTGACATAAAAGGTAGTGCCTCTAAATGAGACTCATCATATGGACTTATATGCAAAAATGCAGTGCCTACACGTAGATTTTATCTGCTCCGCTTAAGCCCAAAATGACAAATTTGGCGGTGAGATTTCTAATGATTCAAAAAAAAAAAAAAAAAAAGTCATCTAATGCCTAATTCAGTAGTAGCAGGTGAAGTATTTAATAGGCTTCTTTATTCGCTTATTAATTAAATTACCTGGAAAGTCATAAAATGCGTAATATTTCAGTGAAGCTTTCATTAAATTAACTCAATTTGAGCAATCATATTCAACGTGTGAAAAGTTAAGTCGACGATCAACGCAAGTATATATTCTTTAACAAAGTTATCAAACAGAATAATCAAATTCTTTTTTACAGAACTTTTCTCTTCAGCATGGTTGGATTTTATTTTTATTCTGTAACATATGGAAAGTTCCTTCGTGACCAGTCAACTTCTACTTCGCCTCCTTTCGATATTGTTATGTTGGATAAGCAGCCCCAAGGGGTGTGGCTTGGTGGTGAAGGGTCCAGAATCTCACCTTGAGGTTCTGGGTTCGAATTTAGGGGGTGCAACTTCTTGTAAGAGCCTGGGGCAGCCGGGGATTTTACCTGCGCCGCGGCGCAGAATGGGTGGTTTGGTGGCGGAGTTTCCAACGATTTAAAAAAAAAAAAAAAAAAAAAAAGTTGGATAAGCACTTACGACCATAATATGAATGTTAAAGTGATTTTATGCATAGTTGATTTTATGTAAAAAATCACAGGTCACATCTCGAATGAGAATGAATAAAAAATTTTCGTAAAAAATTTGTCGTATGTGATATAATCAATCACTCATCCAACGGTGTATATTACTTAGGAACTATGAAATGTGTCTACTCTTATAAACTCCTTATATATATTAGAATTCGAATATATATGATCAGTTAAAGATAAATTTTTATTTTAACAGTCGCGGTTTAAGTAGTCGCAACACCATAATACCAAAACCTTTAACATCGTAAATTTAAAATTCAATTGTTAGATAAATCATTGTCCGGGGTTATATCTTCTTTTGTTCTTTTTCTAATTTTTTTCAAAGTTTCCCGTTAGAATTTTGGATTCTTACGTGTTCATTTATGAGGACAAAGAATTTCCAGTTCATCACTGATGACGCCAAGTGCTGATTGGCTTTCATGGCTTCAAGTCAACATTAGTTAACCGACTACATACCTTTTTTTATTGGAAAATAATTGAACATGTGCATCAAACTTTGAATCACTTAAGTTAGCTAATTTGACTGGTACAGGTGTAAGAAATTCAAATCATAACATTATCAACAAAATCCACTGTTGAAATGCAATCTCACAAATAAAGATGAGGAATTTTTTGTTTTAATCGTTGAAAATCCCGCCGTCAAATCATTTTTTTTAGGATTTAAACGAAATATATAAAATATGTGGTTGTCCCAAACTCTTATAATGAAGTATCATATAAATAGATTTGATGAATATTGATAACTCTCGGATGGAACATTAGAATGTAAAAATCCATTAGATAATGAACTATTGGTTCTAAGCCATCTCTGGCGATGAATCAAAGTATTTAGCCTTGCAAGGTGGTCATTGTTGATTCACACAAGATTTCATGTGCCTCATGCTATTCGGGAGAGTAAAAAAAGATATGGAGCTCGAAGGGGATAGAGGGTTTTCTTCGAGACTCAAGAGATGGAATAAATAAATAGGACCTCAATTTGAGTACCTTCATCGGATAGACCTCAACAGAAAGTTGAAGAATAACGATAACAAGTAATCGAATTTAATAGTTCCTCATATTTAAATTCTATATTTACTCTATTCTAGTTCGAAATAATTAAGCCGACGATCATGCTGATGTGGGAAAATTGGACTCTCATGTAATTAGTCTGTCTTTCCTACTTGTTTTTCTTAATCTTGAGTATGGAACTTCTTATAAATTATAATTTATAGTTATTAAATATTAATTTGAATATAATTAATTTTCAATTATATATTATTTTTAAAATACAATGTAAAAAAATTATGAAAAATTTAATATAATTCAATTTATTATTAAATCCAATTCTAAAAAATAATGAGTTGGTGACAGAACGAAATGAGCAAATCGATTAAGTTAATTTCCACGAGTTGCTTCTTATCACTTTGAAAAATGACCACATGTTTCTTTCCTCATCATCCAACCAATAAATTTCTTGTCAGGCTTTAATGATTCCAAAGCAAGTGGGGTTCTCATCTCTTTGTACAATACGCAAATTATTTTAAGAATTTTGTTTCCTAGACTTGGCTCAATTAGTTGGCATCTAGCTAAGAGTCTAGTTGCACTAAAATTCAAACAAATGAAAATTATTGAATTGAATTGACCAATGTTCCAAGTGCAAATGATTGAATTTTTGAACCTCTTTCCTTTCCCACTACCAATTTAATTTGATTTACATAAATTTTTGAAGTTGAATACATTGTATCATAGAGTAGAATTATACCATATCAGAAATGAGATATGAGATAGATCTTTCAATGAACAAAATTTATCGCAAGAATTCACAAGTTATAAAATCATATTCCGATAAAAATTAAGAAAATATTAAAACAATATTAACATGTAACATAATATTTTACTTGGTAATGTGAATTTAAATGATACATATGCAAATTCATTGATAAATAAGATGAAAAAAAGAAAAGAAAAGAAAATACGCATAGATGTGTTTTTTAAGGACACGTCATGTGTTTGATTTTTGAGATTATAATAAAATCAAACCGTTGATGAATCTAATATTTTGATAAGAGAATTAATTAACAATTGCTTAGTTGATACTTAATGAGTATATATCCTAGTATTATCTAATTACCTTTTTGACATTGACTAAAATAATCATTGTTCCTATGAGTTCTTGAATTGCCAAAGCTCATCCATGTTCCATATGTTATCTTCTAAATCACATTCATGAACCCAATTGCTGAAATCTCCGAACACCGGCGCCGGCATAGTTTCCGGCTGCTGGTTGATGGTTTCCATGTCATAGCAATTGTTGTCAAATTGACAAAAATCTTTTGCAAAAGTGTTGTAGCTATTATGAACATGAAAAGCACCATTTGGGTAGTCCGAAAATTGAGATATTTGAGAAATGTTCATTGATTCGGATGAAGAAATGCAAGAAGTAGTAGTGGTGCCAGTGCCATGCTCGGAGTCTGATGAATTCAATTCTTGACGATCAATTAATCCCTCACGGCCGGGAACTTGAGATAATAATATTGGTGCCGATGCTGAATTCTGAAAAGCATTATCAAAAGGCTGATCCGAAACCATTGAATTTCGAGATAAAGAAGATGATCCATCCATCTTTTGAAGCAATCTTGGCATCCAAAAACATCTAATAATTTCATGAAACGCTGTGCTATTTGCATCAATCTTAAGGTGCCTTGCTTGTTTCTGAACACGAGTCCTCCAATAGTTCTTGATTTCATTGTCAGTCCTTCCCGGTAAATGTTGAGCAATCTTCGACCACCTATAAAGTAAATAGCTAATTTGAAATTAAATATATATTTAAAAGACGTGTGACGCACTCGAAAGCTCAGATTAGGAGAGAATCCAAATTAATTTTGTAATTATTTATAGCAATAAACCTCATGCATCATATCATCTCATTACTTCAGTCCAAATAATTAATCAACTTGCAATATTACTTTATGTGTCAAGTTGATGCAACTTCTTATCATAATATCAAGAATAGTAAAAGTTTTAATTTACCTATTACCCCATTTAGAATGGAGTTCAAGAATTGATATTTGTTCTTGTGGAGTAAGGTTTCCTCTCTTCACATCAGGTTTCAGATAATTTAGCCATCTCAATCTGCAACTCTTCCCAGTTCTCTTCAATCCTTAAGCCCAAATAAAATTAAAAAAAAAAAAAAAAAAAAAAAAGTTAAACTCAAAAGCATCAAAATAATTGAATTAGTAATATTCATTAATAATTTATAAATATAGCTACCTGAATGTTTTGCTAGGAAATTCCATCGGCCTTCTCCATGGCGAGCTATGTAGTGAATGAGGAGAGTGTCTTCTTCAAGGGTCCATGGCCCCCTCCTTAGATCATGATCAGAATCATTTTCACAACAACTTGTGCTTGAGCTCTTATTGAAAGCAGACATATTTTTGTAGTCAGGGACTGCAAGTTGCAGCAAGTGAATGTAACATATATATATGTAACACAGAGCTTTTCACCTAACTTACTGTGCATAAAAGCAACTTTTCAAAGAAACAGCTTATGGGGAGTTTCTATTGAACTTCCCATATCAAGAATATTATAAATCAAACATGGGGTGGAGGTCAATTCTGTTTGCTAATTAAATTAAATTAAGACTATGTAGGAATTATATTTACAGCCCATAAGTGGAATTGGAAGCACTTATATATAAGATGGCTATGGACTATGGTTATCTTGCTTGATATGAATAGATTCTTTGTCAAAGAAATCGACATATCGGTCATCGTACCAATTATTCAAACTCTTCTTTTAAGCCATCATAAAGAGAGAGAATAAAAAACATATTTATCAAATGGTTTAAAATACAAAAATTTTATCGAAAAATTTGAGATATAGATGAAGATTGAAGATGGGTTTTGGTAGGCCCCAATTAAATTTCAGTTCTTGTGCATGTATAATGACTTACATGTGAAGCAGTAGCAATATCTGTTTTCCCCTTTTTTTTTTTTTTTTTTTGTTTTGTTTTGTTTTTCTTTATTATATATCTCATTAATATAAATATGCACGGTTTTTTCATTTTTTTGATTCCCTACATTTTGATTGATAATTTCCCTTATTTTTTTAGAACTTTGTTCACTCGATGTGCCCTAATTACAAATAAATACCTCTCCCATCAGTGGCGGAGTCAGGAATTCGACTCAAAAGAGACTGAATTTTAACATAATAAGTATCAAAATTATTCTATACATGAATATGTGCTTGTGATTTAAAAGCATTGTTTGGGCAAGTTTTTCAAACAATTGCTTAGACGCTTAGGGCGAGGTAACCAATAAAAATTATTTATATATTAGGTAAAATTCCGCATATCTGACTAGTCAACCCACCTTTTGACTGGTCAAAGACAACGGTTAGCAGGTTAAACTATCAAAACATCTTGTCCCGTCTATCATCTTAGATGACATAGTAAGTTAAATATTTTTAAATTTTCTCATCACATATGCCACTTGACAGCTCATATCTATTTTTTGAACCTACTATGTGATATTTAATCTCTATATGAAATTATAAATTAAAATAAGAATCATATCAAAATAAGAAATATGTTATAATAGAAAAATATATTGTAAGCTCCTATTAAATAAGAAACCTATTATAATAATAAAATATATTATAATATTTGTTTCTTTTAAAATTTCCTACTCACAAAATTATAATACCAATTAAAAAAAAACCTATTATAATTTTAAAATATATATTTATATATATATCAATAACAACAATTTCACCATACATGAAATAAAAATTATATCTTTAAATTTAAATCCCAACAAATCTTAAACCCTAAATCATATGTTATAAATATATACCGATGGAAAAATTATGTTGTACAACAGTGGTATCATATCACATATATAACAAGCCAATAATATATTATTACACATGTTGAAATAGTAAAAAATAATTAAATAAATAGAGTATATTTAATACAACTATGTAATTATTGATTTGTGTCACAACGTCGTTCATATAATGATGGTACTAAAGAATTACTTTCTCCTTCCCATGAGGTAGAAGTCTCATCTCTAGTTGGCCAAGATTTTTGAGCTATTGTAGGGCTAAATTTGGGTTAAGGATCCAAATGTCATTATATATCAGGTTCATGCATCAGACAAAGTCCAAGTAGCACTAAACAACCTTGAGCCCACTCGCGTTAGTCATAGGCGGGCCCACGAGTCCATATGCCATAGTTGGCAAAGACGACGCCCTAGAGGCTTTTAAGGGCCCATACAACTTAGAAGGGTTTCGACAAGATCCAAATCGCATTACTTGATGTCTCATTCGACATTATCAGACTAGTCTACGCCCCAAATTCCTTATTAACAAGGAGACTAAGTATTTGGATCAAAATAAACTACTTATAAACACGGTGGTATAATCCAAAAATCGTAGGGATTATACTTAATCTCATATATCTAGGCACTCATAATTCAATCCTAATTTAACTACCCTTTCCTAAATAGAATTAGTATACGACTCTTCCAAGGATCCTAATCTGACTTGAAGGCTACTTCACAGCCTATAAAAAGGAGATAGTGTCCAAGGGTTTAATTCATTCAAGCTTTGACACTCACACTCGAGTTTTCAGAGCGCATATCACCTAAAAATACCAGCCTACCGTCCACACGGTAATCAAACTACGAAGACCAAGGTAACATAAAAACCTTGCTCTTCCCCATTTTTCACTCGTCTACTTGATTGACTTCAACGTCAGAGTGCCTAGACCCGGCCGGCGGTTCGGTTCCGGTTCGGAACCGAACCGAACCGGCCGGTTTCCGGTTCCACACTTAAGTGGAACCGGAAACTCGAACCGAATGGTTCGGTTCCGGTTCGGTTCATTTTTTTTTAATTAATTAAAATAAAAAAATGAGAGGAGTCAATCATTAAATAAAAAAAAATTTATTAATTAAAAAAATGAGATTAAATTTATAAATAAAAAAAAATTATTACATTGAAGAGCTTGAGCTTAAATTTTTTAAAATTTAAGTTGCCTACGTATCCTCCAAGGGTGAGAGGAATCAAAGCTCACGTAGTTCCATTACAAGTTAAGACATATCCCCTTTGTAAATTATAATTTTACATTTATCAATCATCATTATCAGTTGATCCTTCGGCTCCGGGTCCGCAGCTTCCGCTTGCACTTGTTGCAGAAGCATTATCGAACAAATCTTCAAAATCATCGGGGGCATCTTCTTGTTGTCTCAGATCAGCTCGATTCCAATCATCCACACAAGCTGTTGCTTCTAGAGTGCTTGGATGTAATGAAGATCGCATAGCTTCCAATATATTACCTCCCAAGCTGAAGGCTTGCTCAACCGCAACGGTGGAAATAGGTGCTGCCAATATCTCTTTAGCAATAATAGATAAAACATGATATATATTTAGACTGACCTATTGTTCCTAAGTTATATCTTACAATATAATCATTAAATAAAATAATTAAATCACTTTTTAAATTTGTCATTATGCTCGTAATATCAATGTCATCTAATATTCCTAAATAACCATAGAATTGCGATGCGAATGCCGAATGATAACAAATTAATTAACAACTAAAATAAGAGAATTGTATTGAAGTAAGATTGAGAATAAGAGATTTATAGAAAATGAGAGAGTTGAGAAATTGGTGTGATGAAATTATGAAAAATGAATCCTATTTATAGAATTTTAGAATTTTTTTGATACCAAAAATGCCCATAAATATAACCGTTTTATTACCGTTATTAGGGGTACATTAGTAATTTTTATTTTATATAATAAAATTTTTTTTTATAATTTTATTATTATTTTTTTTTTTTGGCAGGGAGCCGTTTGGCAGGGAGCCAAACGGCTCCCTGCATCCCCCAACGGCAGTAGCCGTTGGGGGAATTAGGTCCCCAACGGCTACTAGCCGTTGGAGGCTGTAGGGTTCCTGTTGGAACCCTACGGTTCCAACAGGAACCCGACGGTTCCAACCGGAACCGTTCGGTTCCGGTTGGAACCGTCCGAACCGGTGGAACCGTACGGTTCCACCGGTTCGGACCGGTTTGAGTTGGGGTGGAACCCCAACCGAACCGGTCCCATTCCGGTTCGGTTCCGGAACCGGAACCGGAACCGGTTGGAACCGGAACCTTCCGGTTCCAACCGGTTCGGTTCCGGTTCCGAACCGGAACCGTGGCCGGGTCTAAGAGTGCCTACGGTATCCACAATACCAGTGGGTAGATTCTCTGCGCTTATATTACCTTTATTTTGCAAGACTGCTGGTGCTCCCAAAATACAAATCTCGATTGTAGGTCGAAGGTGAAATTCAACGTCTATAATTTGGCGCCCACAGTGGGTCCCCGACGATTCATAGCAAGCAAAGATCTCTCAATCCGCGATCCACACAACACCTACACACATGGCTTCTGGCAGTGAAATCACACAACACTCTGTGACTAGACAGTTGGCCGCTCTTCAAGAACGATTGCGAACACTGGAAGAGGATAACCTTGCGATGCAGAGCACCGGCCTCCAGAAACAATTGGAGTAAATGGCCTCGACCTCTCTACAACAAGGAACTCAGGACCACTCCGGCAGTCCCATCATTCGAACTAAACTTTTAGTGGCATTCAACGACGCGACTGGCGATGATCCACCACCAAACGACCATCCTCGAAGCCACCAAACAGATCACCATAACTTTCATACAGATCCAACACAAGAAGACACCTCCACCATGAACAAATAGATGCAGGAGTTCAAAGAAGCAATTCTCTCCAGCCTATTTAAGGTGAGACTATCTGTGAGGAAGAGTCGGGCCGGGACAATTTCAGAAATCCCTTTTCTAGAGACCATCACTTTCGTAGAACTATCACGAAAGTTTAGCCTCCCAGACATGAGGCTATACGACGGATCCACTGACCCATATGACCATGTTTTCTAATACAAGTATAAGATGATGTCTACGGTCCTGGCTCGACCCCAATGGAAAGCTGGAATATATAGAGGGTTTGGAGAGACACTAGCATGCCCAGCCCCCACCTGGTTTATCAATCTTCCTTAACGCTCAGTCGGATCATATCATGAGTTGACAGACAAGTTCGTGGAGCACTTTGCAAGCTCTTGTAAGCTTGAGAAGACCACAGACAACCTCAACGCTATCCAGTAGCAGAATGAAGAATCTCTACTAGACTATGTGGCTCGCTTCAATAAGGAAATGATATCGATACCAGATCTCTACCAGCCAACTGCCGTAGAAGCCTTCAGGAACGGCCTACTCGCAGATGGTGGACTTTATAAGAAGTTAACGAAGTTCTAATGCTACAGCATGGATCAGGCCTTGGCTTGAGCCCAAATTAAGATTAGATATGAGGAGGACAAGAGGAATAGGAAACATGAGAGCTCCAAAAGCCATCATAGAGAGAAAACCCTGATTCCCCCCAAGCAGCCCAAAGACTTCATTGGCAGAGCTCCGCAGCCAGCAGACAGAAGGGCACCGTAAAAGATGAAGCATCGTCCACCTAATCGGGATTACAACCGACGACCCTTTTTCTACAAGGTTCAGAACCGGTCATAACCAAACAGGCCAAGGCTCACAACCTACAACTTCAATGTATCCCCCGGTGAACTAGTCTAAGTCCTCAAAAAGATGGGAAATGAAGTAAGATGACATGCACGCCTTAGGGACGAACCTTCGAAGAAGGACACGAAAAAATGGTGCGAGTTCCATCGGGACTATAGGCATATGACAGCTGAATGCGTTGCTCTAAGGTTGGAGGTCCTGAAGTTACTGAATAAGGTGAAAAACTTGCTTACAGAGAAAGGCAAGACTACAATGGCCGGAATGGATGAAAGAGGCGAGCGAGCAGATGACCCCCCACCACCACCACCAATTAACAACACTATGAACCTCATCTCTGGTGGATCCAAAATCAACGGCGTCTCTAGCTCGGCCACCAAACGACATGCAAGAGAAGCTGCACTCGGGACATCTCAGCCTATGAGTTCACCGACGTTAGGAGTACAAGTAAGACGAACCCCCCATCATGATGCACTAATGATCTCCTTGCAAGTAGCGAATTTCACGATCAAGCGGGTACTTGTAGACACCGGATCCTAAGCCAACATTATCTTCACCACTGGCCTGACTGACATGGACGTAGAATTGGATAAGATCAACCGATGATCAACAATACTGATTGGTTTTAGTGGAGAACAGAAGTTCACGTCGGGAGAAATATCACTCCCAGTATATGCCAGAGGGGTAAATAAGCTAAAAATATTTTTGAATCAGGACTGCCTCTCAGTCTACAACCTAATCGTCGATTGTCCATGGATTCATGATATGAGGGCGGTCTCATCCACCTATCACTAAGTGCTGAAGTTCCCCACCAAGTGGGGCGTACAAGAGATCAATGGAGACCAACTCGCTTCAACGAGTTGTTATCAAACGACCTTGAAGTCCAAGTGTGCCTCAACATAACAATTCAGAAAATGCCTCGTCGGGCTGAACCGGGTCAGTCCAATATCGAAGAACTATATGGAGCGACATGACAACTTCGCATGGTTGCACGAAGACATGACCGATATAGACTCTAAAATGATGACACACGAGCTCCACGTGGACCCAGACTACCCCTAGTAAAACAGAAAATGAGGAAATTTATCCCAGAAAGGAACCGAATCATCGACGAAGATATCCAAAAGCTTCTAGAATATGGGGCCATCAAAGAAGTCCACTATCCCGAGTGGCTTGCCAATGTCGTGGTAGTCCGAATGAAGAATAGGAAATTACGAGTCTGCATCAACTTCACAGATCTAAACAAGGCTTGCCCCAAAGATTCATTCCTCATGCCCCATATTTATTCAATGGTCGATGCTACAGCTGGATATGAATTATTGAGCTTCATGAATGCCTACTCAGGCTACAATCAAATGCTCATGCATCCAAACGACCAAGAGAAGATGACCTTCATCACCAGTCAAGTTGAAAAAATGGACCTTCATCTAGTCCATACGACTAGGAAGACTCCATTGGACCTTCTTCATGTCCAGTCGATTTCATCTGGTCCAGTTGACGAGACATTCTCTAATGACCTTCGTAGGGTTAGAGAACCTCATAGATCGCAATCTGGTCCCGTCGACTGAGGATACCCTTGAACCCTCATCTATGTAACATGACCTTCATCAGGTCTAAAGCAACTCTGATATTCCAAACGACATGGTTATTTGATACGACACACTCATAAGGATACTCTCTAAGACAATTACTCATTGACTTAGAGAGTATGAGACAAACTGTACGGGATAAATTTGGGCCAATAACCCAAATGTCATTATATCTAACACACTCACAAAGTGATTCTTTACTCTCAAGTATAAGAGTGTCAGAGTAATAAAATAACCCGGTAAGTCTGGGGTCGATCCACATGGAATAAATTTAATAGGATAAAAAAATAATTCAACTAATAAAATAAAAATAATACTGAGATTAGAAGATCCACTCTTAATATTTAAAATATAAAATAATTTTTAATTTTTTATGAAATATAAATTATAATTATTTCCCGATCAATTTATTTCTTGATTATCAGGTATTAATTATGCCACACATGTAATCCGTCTTGTCGATGATTAGTCTTGTCAAGGTACTAAATATGCCAAAATATAAAAAACCAGTCATAAAGAAGGTGATAATATTTTTCTATAATAAGTCCAGTTAGGTACTCAGTTATGCCAAATATATAAAATCAGCCATATAGGCGGAACCGTATTGTCTATAATTAATCCTGATCTTTAATAGTCCACTCTCTCATTTATGCAATTCAATTATTACCTGTGCGAATCAGGGACTGTCTACAGCTAGTCAAGAGTCCTCAATAAATTGGAAATAATATGAATTTTATTGGGAAATTATCACAATTTATAAAATATAATATAATAAAAATCACATATATTTTCATATCAATAGCTTCACCCTTTACTCTCAGCAGAGTGCAAATTAATAAAATAAAATAAAAATAAAAATAAAAATATACATAATTTTATTAATAAAAAAATTACAAAAAAATAAATAAAATAAAACACACATGATACTTATCACAAATCTCTCGAAATGGGAAAATAAAATAATGCATCTGGACTAGAGGGGAGCTCTCAATTTTCTCCCCCCATTCCCTCTAACTGAGGTGTCGAGCACCTTCTTTTGTAGGAGGTGCCTTGACACCTAATTATAGCAAAGCAAATGCTTTGCAAGGTGATGGCAAATATATATATATATTATATATATATATATATATATATATATAATAATAATAATAATAATAATAATAATAAATAATAATAATAATAATAATAATATAATAATAATAATAATAATAATAATAATATAATATATGTGTAGCTAAATACATCATAAGCTCATTTTGTCTTCAATTTAAATACATTGAATATTTTCTAAGTCCGTTTTGAATCTAGTTGTCACTCTCTTTTGGGTCTTATAGGCCCTGGAATTCAGATCTCAAATCCATTTTTCCTATTGAGTTTCCAAAGCGGTATTTTACCTACACAATAAAAATCACAATAAAAAATATATAAAACATAAATTTATTTGTTATTTCATAAATTTGCTAAATTAAGGGGATTAATGAAACTACAAGTGTAAAATGATTAATTTTTCTTTTAATAAACATGCAATTTTTAGTGTTCATCACACCTCTAACCAGCTTATTACTAGTCTCTAGTAATTTAAGCGAAAACTAAAAAGAAAAAATTCGTATCCCAGTTAGTAATTGTTTTCTTTCTTTCTAAATTATCAAACTCATGTATTTTTTACCCTTCTTCCATACACACATAAAATAAAGTATCAATCAATTCATTGTGCCCACAATATTCACATGTCTTGTTGAAAAGAAATTAATATTTTTGTTTTAAAATTATATTAGAGTTCACACTTTTTTTGCAATATGAGTTTATTTATAAATACAAAAATAATTTTTTTTAAAAAAATAATAATACATCTTCAATCCTTGTAACGAGCTTTGGGCCAGTGACTCTCACACTAGTTGGCTTTAGGGCACTAGGTATTAAGACACTCCTACAGACTTTATTGTTCGGATCTCTAAGCATGGCAACGGGTCGGGCTCGGGCTCAGGCCAGGCTTTGGTAAGCCCGACCCGAGCCTGGTAAAAAAAATTCGGCCCAGGCTCTCATCGGGCCGGGACGGCCCGGTCGGGCTTGGCCCGGGCCCGATTTTTTATTAAAAAAATTTATAAAAATAAAAAATTTATTATATAAATATATATATTTTATAAATAAAAAAAATTATTTATTTATTTTAAGCCCGGGCCGGGCCCGGCCCGGGCTTTTTTGCCATCCCTGCGGATATCAGATGTTAAAAAGAAGAAGTATCTGATTTCCTTAAGCTTTCTCCGTTGGACCTCCAATATATATATATATATATATATATATATATATATATTATAATAATAATACAACACATGTGTAGTTAAATACATAATAAGCACATTTTGTTGTCAATCTAAATACGGTGAGTATTTTCCAAGTCTGATTTGAATCTAACTGTCACACTCTTTTGGGTCTCATAGGTCCTGAAATTCAAATCTCATATCCGTTTTTCCTGTTGAGCTTTCAAAGCGGTATTTTACCTACACAATAAATAAAAATCACAATAAAAATATATAAAACATAAATTTAATTGTTATTTCATAAATGTGCTAAATTAAGGGGATTAGTGAAATTACAAATATAAAATGATTAATTTTTCTTTTAATAAATATGCACATTTTAGTGTTCATCAATATCTCAGGTCCATGCATCATACAAGGCCCAAATAGCATTAAACGACCTTGAGCCCACTCACGTGAGTCATAGGCGGGGCCCAAGAGTCTATAAGCCCTAACTAGCAAAGATCCAGACGTCCTAGAGACTTCTAAAGGCCCATACAACTTAGAAGGGTTTCGATAAGATCCAAATCACATTACTTGATGTCTCATTCGAAATTATCAGGCTAGTCTACGCCCCAGATTCATTCTTAAAAAGGAGACTAAGTATTTGGATAAAGATAAACTACCTACAAAGAGTCATTATCAGGCCAGTCTATGACCCAGATTCCTTCTTAACAAGAAGACTAAGTATTTGGATCAAGATAAACTACCTACGAATACAGTGGTATAATCCAAAAATCGTAGGGATTACACCTAATCCCAAATATCTAGGCACTCATAATTCAACCTTAGTTTAACTACAATTTCCTAAATAGAATTGGTATACGACTCTTCCAAGGATCCTAATCCGACTTGAAGGCTACTTCACAGCTTATAAAAAAAAAGAGGGGCTCAAAGGGTTTGATTCATTCAAGCTTTGACACTCACACTCGAGTTCTCGGAGCTCATATCACCTAAAAATACTAGTTTACCGCCCCCACGATAATCAAACTACGAAGACCAAGGTAACCCTAAAACCTTGCTCTTCTCCCTTTTCCGCTTGTCTACTTGACTGACTTAAGCGTCGGAGTGCCTATGGCACCCACCGCACCGGTGGGTAGATATTCTGCGCTTATATTACTTTTATTTGGAAGATTGTTGGTGCCCCCAACGTATAAATCTCGATTATAGGCCAAATGAAAAATTCAACGTCAATAACTATATTTAAAAAATCCGTGGATTCTACTATAAGTATATGAATTCATACTTCCAGTTTACCATTAATTTTAATATTTATAGTTTGTAACATTTTTTTTTTGGAAAAAAAAAAAAAAAACATCTTTAAATATAAAAATTAAGTTTTATATTGACATCAACGTGTTAGTTTTTGGAATTATAAAGAATGTGTAGCGCCTTAAAGAAAGGATAGTCTTTAAGACGAGTCTTAAGAGTACTCTTAACGTCTTACGTCAAATATCAATTTAAACAAAAGCTCATAGATGATAAATAAAGAAGGGAAATACTAACGAGTGCTCTTAGGACACTCCTTAAAGATTCATTTTAGAAAAGTTTTTATGAAAAAAAAGAAAAAATAATTAATATTTTAATAATATTTTATGTTTTCCATAGAAATGATATAAAAACTTTCCAAAAAATTATGGTTAATGAGTGCCCTTAGCATAAACCTTATCGAAATTTAAAACCTAAACCATCATATATTCTTGAAAACGAGAATTAGCTAATATTTTTTAAAAATAATATCCATTTAATTTTTCCATGGTTCCTTCTTCTTGATTGATGATAAAGAAAAGCTAAAACATGAAACGTGCTTGACTGAACAAAATATATTATCATTAATTGCCCAAGAGAAGGTGGTTGTCAATTTTTTTTTTTTTGCTGAATGAGGCGGCATTTTAATCTTTTGCTAGGAATCTCATATATGTATGTATATATGTATATATATCTCAATCAGAAAAAAAAAAAAAAAAAAGAGGAGTTGTCATTGTGATTAATTTCGTATGTGGTTCCTGTAGCTTCAATGGCTTCACGAAAATGACAAGAGGAGAAAAAGAAAAGTCGGATATAATTTTATCGATGCAGCTATTTTTGACTCTTAAATTGTGTACTGTTGTTTCTTTCCATATGTATGAATTAATTGCCACTGTTTTATTGAATTTGGAAAATTTTTGCATGGGCGGTGCATCGGGTGTTTATTGGCCTTTTGCTTTACTTTGTACATGTTTCTAAAATAATTGAATAGCTTGTTATATATAGCCTATATATATATATATATCTTTAGAAAAATCATTCATCCACAGGCACTCAATCAATGCATTATGTTTTTATAGAAGTGATTTTGATTCAAGTTGAATTGAGTTTATAAATTATGATTTGTATTTATTAGATAAGAATTTATATGTAATTATTTTTTTTTAAAGGAAAAAATGGGGATTTTATTAAAATAAAGAAGATGTATTGACTCACCAAAGCTGAGTCAAAAAGTTTACATAAAAGCCCTTAGCTCAAAGATATGAAGAAAAAGGTTTAAACCGTAGAGATCCAAGATCTTATATAGCTTGAGGAAAACATTAAATCAGCTCCCAAAAAAGAAGAAGAAATTATCATGTTTAAGAGAGATCTATCTATCTATAGGTGAGATGAAGAATCTTCCCATAAATCTAGGAAAGATTGTATGGATTTTCATCTAAAATATGTTCATTATTTTCAATCCAAATACTCCAATACACCGTCATAAAAAGAGAGTCAAAAAAATCCGATAATTTATTATCATTGTAGAGGAATATCTAAGAATAAAAAAAAATCTTGAATATACCTTCAAGCATTAAATAAATACTCTGAGGTATATTGAAAATTGATAGGAAATACATCGAAACATATGAGAAGGATCGATGTATTGAGAAGAGTAAGTCTTCCACCCAAAGATAAAAAATGATTTTTTCCAATTGTATAATCTAGGACATTAGTTTGTAATTTAGTCCTTCTTGAATTCCCTCCAACAAGAAGCCCAAGATAATTAAATGAAACATAAGTACACATACAGTTTAAGATCAAGGCCACATTACGTGCCAATGAAGACTGCCATCAATACATACTACAGAACTCTTGTGAAAATTTTCCTTAAGACTCAAAATCAACTTAAAGCATTAAAGAATTCTTCTAATATTGAGAAGGGAGATGGAATCATTTTTTTAGAGAAAATAAAGAGTATCATCTGCCAATTGAAGAAGAGTAACCACATGATTCGAAGATATTGAGTTATTCAGCGGCTGTTAGGAACAAATAGGGAGAAAAAGGGGTCACCTTATCTTAAACATCTTCCCATAAGAAATTGAGAAGTGAGAGAACCATTCACTAAAACTGCTACTGAAGCCTTAGAAATGCATTGGTTAATCTGTCCTCGCCAGTGTTCACCAAACCCCATTTTCTTGAGATTATTATTGATGAAATCCTTAAAAATAGAATCAAATGCTTTTTTTCAAAATCAAACATAAGAATAATTCCGTCACTATTATGCCTTTCACACAATTTACAACTTCATTATCTATAAGAACTGTTGGAGTTGGTGCTTGAAGCGTCAATCCAAATAATGTATTGTACATTATATTTTATTATTTATTAATAAAATAACTATATTTTCATTTCAACCATTGTTAATGGTAATTATTATATCATAATGCATATTAAATTGATACATAAATATGCTGATAATTAATGACATCGACCTTAAAATAATCATAAAGTAATACTGGACACTGAGTGATCTGATATTGGGATAATAATATTATCTTAAATTATTCTTAAAGTAAATATTCCTAATCGTTGGTTTTGGAATACGGTCGAATTCCTATAACCTATAAGACTAACACATGTCATTCATTAGAATTGGAGTTCCAATGGTCTAACCGAATGTACCATGAGCAAGAGAAGTTCGTATAGACATGTGGATATTCGTTGGAGCAAATACTGAATGACTCACAAGTGATTCATAATAGTTAGAAGTACACACCACTGTCAATAGGAATCTCCTCGAGTTGAGTAGCATATGTGATCATTTGACTATAGGATATCATTGAATTTGTGTGTGATCCTCCACACTTTGATGCCATATATGTCAGAGACCTTTCATAGTCTGACCGCTGGAAGATCGTTAGATGTGGATCGATGCACTCATTAATCAATTGGGTATCAAGATAGGATCCATCGTCTCGTATGTGTATCATAAGGGGTTTAGGTATCCATGTGAGTAAGTCACGATTCTTAAGACTTTGGCCAAAGACAATCACTGTGGGTTGATGGCATATATATATTAGAAAAGGCGTTCTGTTTAGTTGTAAAGAATCATGCACATGTTGACAATATGAGATGTGCACCTTGGAAAGTTGACGGTGTAATTTATGTTTTCTCAGGACAACTCGGATAACCTACGATGGAGAGATTATAAAACATATGTGATGACTTTGACTTATATAGTTCAGAAAGATCTTTCGTGCTTGTTGTGATATTTTATATCGTACCGCAAGTGTACGGTGTCAAGTTTTAGTATAAATCAGTGAAAGAGTATCGAACCCACATGAAATGCGTTAACTCGCACTAAGTACTACAATTGATAATCCTAACTTTATTTAGACGATAATTAATAAAGATTTAATTAAATAAATAAATATAAAAATAATTTGATAGGAGGAACTAATACGATAGAGATTCTGGATCCTGATTTCACCTAGCTGTCTCCTATGTATTTGTCATGCCAATTAATCTTTGTTCAGTTATATTGTTTATAAGTCAAGATTCCTAAAATATTCACTCCATCTCTTGAGCAACAGTGAAAATATCATCAACTACAGACTTCGATATCTCTATAAAAATCTAGTAGTTAACAACTCGTTACGCTTTTTGATTCTATGTTAACGAATTCAAAGGAACTGACCAGCGTAAACACACACGTATAACGCAAGCGCACGTATCGTTCAAGTAGTATAAAAATATCGATCCCACGAGGACTTAATTCCTACTGTTGTTATTAATTGTTGAATCTATTTATTTACAAATATCTAATTAAATGGAGAAGAGAATGATTGTTTGATTGGTTGAATGTGGTTTTCCTTAATTAAAATAAATAAAATAAACAAAAGAAAATACTAAGGAAAATAACAAAAGACACAAAGATCTAGGGTTGTGAATCTTTCTAATATCTTTTAAAAGATGAAGTGATTATTTTATGTTTGTGTAATAAATCAGTTTACTAACCTGAAACACGAAATTATGCGAAAGCCTCTGTCGATGGTCAGACGCAAATACCCAGTTTAACCCAATTGAACCATATGTCTATGTCAACCAAATTATTTGGATTCATCAAGTTTAAGTTCCAATTATGGCTACCCCCGCCCGACAGGTATATGTCTATCCTGTAAGGAAATCTATTAAATGGTTATCTATCCTCAAGGAAGATCGTGGGCTATTAAGTCTAAGGTTGAAACCTAAAATCCCTATGTCTAGTTCATTTTAGATTTACCACATCAATCTTATTGGTGATCAGACAACAAGAAGCATTAAGCTAAAGACTTAATAAGTAAACCTTTAAATTACCCAAACTATAAAATAACCCCTTATAAACCGGTGATATTAGAATTCATCACAACCCCAGATAACTAACACATAACTAGGGCTAGTAAAAACTTAAATAAAATAAAAGACATAAATTAAAATGCTGAAATTAAATACTGAAAATTAAATGCTGAAAGTAAATTACTGAAAAGTAAATGCTGAAAGTAAATTGCTGAAAAATAAATGATGAAAGTAAATTGCTGAAAAGTAAATAAAGTAAAAGTACAATAAAAGAAAATGATGAGGTAAAAGGATCCACTTTTATTACTTCTATTTTAGATATCTCCCTTAATATAATATATTAACTTTGCATGATAATTACCAACCAGCCATATAGGCGGTATCCAGATTAAGTCAAATTAATAATTAATTACCAACCGACCAATCAGGCGGTATCCAGTTTAGTCAGGTTAAAACCAATTTAAATAATTACCAACCGACCAATATGGCGGTATCCTCGTTAAGTCAGGTTTTAACTAGTTAATATATTATAATTAAGGGAGATTAATCTAAATATTAGTAATATAAGTTTTACCTTTTACCCCAGCAAAGGGGATTTACCTCCTCATTACTGAAAAGTAAAAACAGAAAATTAAAGAAAGAAAAGTATTGTGCGTAAAAGTAAATTGCGGAAAGTAAAAACTGAAAAGTAAAGAAAAGAAAGTGCGAAAGCGGAAATTAATTACTAAAAGCTATAAATAAACAAACAAGATACAATCTTCTTAGTATTCTTAAGGAATTCCTTAGAAGAAAGTATGAATTTACAAATGAAATGGCTTGGTATAGGTAAAATTTTGCCTCCATCAAATCATCCACCAAATCCATTATTAATTACTCCACTAATTGCTCCACTAATTGCTTATCATGTTTGGTGGTGATTTGATAATTTTTATTATTATTAATTAATTAATTTTTTGCTTTGAAAATGATTGAAAATGACTTTAATAATTACACAAAACACACTTCTGGATGATTCATCAACTTCGGGAATGAAATCTTCAGAATTCGAAATTATTTTTTCTTTCAAATTTGTAAATATTTGAGTCTTCTTTAATCTGGAACTTGAATCAGCTCAATCCAATATCGGAGTAAGAAGTTATGCCCAAAATACGACAGATGCACAAAACTGGAATTTCCAAAACTGCACTTCGTTAAAACGCCCTTTCAAGTTTCCAATCTCCAAAATTAATATGTCAAGTCCAATTTTTGCCCTTATTTGACCCACATTTCGTCCTAAATGATTTCATTGTGTCCAAATATTATTTTATCTGTAAAATAAACTAAAATACATCAAAACGTTCATCAAACCTGAGAAACTAACAAAATGTTAAGTAAAAGGGGCAGTAAATATTGATATATTTTTCGCTCATTAGGAACTACAGATTCTCTCGAACTCTATAAAACTCCTAGGTTATATTTTCTAGATCTATTCAAAATCCCCTCTCTCGAGTGATAGATTCTAAACATATATAAACATATTTGTGGCCAGGAAACACAAAGCATTAAACTTAAAAGAATATAAATAACTCAATAAAACTTCCTAAGAAAATCGACAATTAAAATAAAGGTTCAAGCATCAATTACATCATTCTCCAGAATTAAGGAGTTAGTTCACGACTAAAGATGAAAACAATTGAAAAATCGCGATAAGCCTTAGGTTCTGATCCTATGCGGAATTACAAACAATAAACAGGACAAGTCCTGTTACTGTTACTATGGATGAATAACAGGCAACCACAATAACCAACAAATAAAATATGTTGCAAATACTAAATAAATAACAGAAAGTAAAACAGCAAATAAATCAAACCACACAAAATCAACACAATAATTTTGGTGACGAAGTGGAAAACTCTTGCGAGTAAAAAACCACTCCGGGTATAGGCTACCATCCGAATCCATTATATATAGAAAAACTTACAGCGATGGTCAAGACCAATGGTGGTAACTCCACCGACTCAAGTACCTCAATACTGCAAGAACTCAAGGCAACTCCTCAAGCCCGCGACCCACGATTTTCTTCAGAACCTCTGAAGTCTCTGAGTAGATTGTATCACCAATGTCTCCGACTACCAAACTTCCTCCTAAAGAACTCTAAAGGATTAGGGAATTTTTTTAAGTTGTGTTGAATGTTTAACAAAGATGAAATCACACCAGTAATGAAGAAGACAAGAAGATGAAGAAGTCTTCAATGGTGGATTCAAAGAGAGTTGAAAGTTTTGAGAGATTTTGGCTCAAGGGAAATATGTTTCAACTATTTCAACCCTGGAGAATGGCGGCTAAGGGTTATATTTATATTTAGGGTGAAAAGCTAGGGTTTTGCAGGCCAAAAACGTGTTCAGATCGCAGTCGCATTCGAACGCTTACTATAACGCTCCACGAACGTGCCCTTTCTGTGAAGACTCGTTCGAACGACAATCGAACGCACAATGAACATATGCTTTCTGGAAAGATCCCGTTCAAACCCAACAAGAACGTGACTCGAACGTTTGCTCTCTGGAATGCTCCCGTTCGAACCCAATAAAGAACGTGCCACTAACGCCACACGTTCAAACCCAATAACTAACGCAGCACCAACGCCAAACGTTCGAACACTGTAACGAACTCATGTCTGATGCACAGCAGCCAAAGACCAGTCCAATTGCACAAAGATCTTCATGAAAAATTACAACTTAATTGAACTTGTTTTGTCACAGACACATGCCATTAAAAATGGAACTAACAACAATGATAAACAAGTCATGAATCTAATGGAAATCATTAGAGTTCTAAGAAAGAAACAAGAAGATAAAACCCAAATTGAATCTATTCCTCTTCGGACGTCACCGCATTCGTCTGCTCTTGTCGCTCTTCAATCCTCCTCATTGGATCTCTAAAAATATGTATTCTTGTTTTTTGTGCTGTGTATTAGCCTCATCTTTGAGTTGTGGACGAACTAATGTATTTATAATGGAGCCTTGGTGTCATTGAGTATCTTAAAAACCCTAAAAATTAAATTCTGGAATGCGTGTAACCCGCAGCGCCTCGGCTTGGGCGCCGCGGCACCAAAGCCTCGGGAATGTGTATGGGATCGTGAGGCTGCTTGAAGGCACCGCGGCGCCAGTGATAAATTCTTCACTGGTGCTGCGCCTCGCATTCTGTGCACGTCCGATGCTTCCGAAAGTTCCCAAAACACTTGTATTTACTTCATTATTGATGTTTTAATACTTCCTACAAATAAGACATAAAAGAAACTAAAAATACATTAAATGACTCGAAACATAAAAAAAATTAGTAAGCTGAGAATGCCATAATAAGTGGGTATAAACCGCACTTATCAAACACCCCCAAACTTAAGATTTTACTAGTCCCGAGCAAAAGACAAAAATAAAAACTAAATTCAAATTACCAAAAAAAAATTACTAAATTAATTAAGCCACTTTCGTAGGGATCACGATTGCATTTAGCGTATGCAACAAGCCTTTAAACCCCTAGGCGACCCTAGTGGACGAGTTATAGTCTAGTGAGGGCTTACATCGACGACACCCATAAACGTCATTCACACACAATCATGCAAAAATATAAAACAAATAAAAATCAACTAAAATAATCCTGATAGTTATACATAAAATTATCCTCAATGAATGCTGATCAATGAAATCAGAGAACCTTCAAAGTATGCAATTGTGACTCAATTCTAAGTTCTTGAATAATTCATCTAGGTTAGACTCACTGTGTGTGTGTTTAAAGGTTCATTCACAGCTTGATTCCTAAGTAAGCCAACTTAATGATTTCGTTTAAAAATTGGGATCGATGGGTCAAACCAACTTAGATATCTCAAGTATGCTTTGTAATTGCTTTATTTTGTGCTCAGTATGGTATGCTTTTTCTTTTCTTTTTCTTGTCTCTTTTTGCACTTTTTTTTGAACTTTTTCTTTTCTTTTATCAACTCACATACCCTTTAAGGTAGCATTTCTCCTCATGGTGGTCCTAATACTCGCCCATGGGTAGCTTCACGCTTATCGGTTATATGTGGTTTATTTTCTTTCTTTAAAGACTTTTTTTCTTTTATTTCTATACATAACATACATCATAACACTAGCAAATCAAGATAGATATCTAAGCAAACAGTCATTCATCGACATGTAATTTCTTCAACTAGTCACATTGTCAACTACTTAAGTTTTCACTGCTAAAAACCTATAATTGAGTGCTTACGAGTCAAACATAGATCAACAACTCAAGGCATCAGATAAAAGTAAATTGGGCACTTATCGTTTCTAAAATTTCACCCATAAAAAAACAGAATCATCATAGAATTATACTTTACTATCAAACACTAAAAACAAGAATTTTTGTTTTTTATATAAATAAATAACAAGTAAACAACATGCACACACCCCCAAACTTAAAACTTGCATTGTCCTCAATGTAAGATAAAAAATAAAGAACAAGAGTGAGGAATAACACTACCGTGCATGGAGTTGATCAGACTCTTGCTGGTTAGAATTTGGTTGCGCGGGCTTTGTGTGTTTCGTACTACCTGCATAAATAACATGCAAATTAATAAATAGCACACAATAAACTAAAATAAATAAACAAAAATAAAAAAGATGCTAATGGAAGGGTTGTCTCCCCGCTAGCGCTAAGTTTAACGTCTTCAGCCAGACGTAACCACCCAAATGGTCATGGTGGCTTAAATGTAGTGAACTGGGTAATCTCATCTGCTTTCTTTTTTGGTATCCACTGGTTCTTATGACATGAAAAAGACAGCTTGGCAGGCTGTGGTAGTTTATCCATAGATAATCCCCCAGGATATGTAGATTGTCCCCCAGTTGGAAATTCTGAACTGCACATTCGGCAAAATTGGCTCGACCTCATTTTTAACCTTTCAGGGATCATCTCCAAGTGAGCAGTGACCTTTATTTTCCTCTTTTGGTGGTGCTTTGGGAGTGGTTTTAGGTTTAGCGGTGGAGAATTTTCTTTTATGCATGGCTGCACTATGCTCGTAGGTTGCTGAAATACTGATTTACCCAGCATGTTTGCAACTTCATTCACTACTATATCTACCATGTGACATTCTGCATCACCTTGAGGACTCAGCATGGTTCTGAAAGCACTGAAGGTGACTTCTTTATATTTACTGCCTAAATCTTGAGAGGTGTCTTTAATCTCTTTTCCGCTCCAAAGGGTTATGACTTGACATTGCTCTTTGGGGTTGACTTCAGTATTATTATGAAACACCCATTTATGTTTATTGGCCATGGAAGAAACAAACAGCCCAATTTTCACTTCTAAAGATTTCATTGTTGCCTCTATATTGCCCATACGTGTTTCGATGTTGTTCAACCTTGACTCATTCTTCTCAAACCTCTCTGAAACTGTAGATATAAATGTGCTTATGAGGTATTCTAAGGAAGGTTTCTGTTTATCTCTTGGATAGTTGAAGCCATGAGGAGTTTGCAAGATGTTCTCCATATTAGCATATGAAAAATTCAGATGATAATAATTAGACATAGGACTGCCTCTATAGTTGTTGAAATTCCGATTGTTCATATACTGTACTTGTTCAAATCCAGCTCCTCTGTTGGGTAAAAGCATTCCATTAGCAGAAACAGCTCCAATAAACGGTTGGCTCATTTGATTTGTCAATACTTCTAGTTGAGTCGTGATGGAGGATACTTGAGCTATCAATGCACCAATATGATCTGCCATTGCTTCTTTTCCAACTCTCTTCGTACGAAAGAAAGAAAAAACTATATATATATATATATATAATAAAATAATAAAAATAAAAAAAATAATTTTTTTTTAACTTAAGACAAAAATAAATAAAATAAATAAAATCTAAATTAAAGCTAAGATTACTTGGTAATAGTATTAATGTGAATTAAACAAACAATCCACGGCAACAACGCCAAAAACTTGTTGTGATATTTTATATCGTACCGCGAGTGTACGGTGTCAAGTTTTAGTATAAATCAGTGAAAGAGTGTCAAACCCACAGGGATTGCGTTAACTCGCACTAAGTACTACAATTGATAATCCTAACTTTATTTAGACGATAATTAATAAAGATTTAATTAAATAAATAAATATAAAAATAATTTGATAGGAGGAACTAATACGATAAAGATTCTGGATTCTGATTTCACCTAGCTGTCTCCTATGTATTTGTCATGCCAATTAATCATTGTTCAGTTATATTGTTTATAAGTCAAGATTCCTAAAATATTCACTCCCTCTCTCGAGCAATAGTGATAATATCATCAACTACAGACTTCGATATCTCTATAAAAATCTAGTAGTTAACAACTCGTTACGCTTTGTGATTCTATGTTAACGACTTCAAAGGAACTACAATTCTCTCAAACTCTATAAAACTCCTAGGTTATTGTCACGACCCTCTCCCTAGAGCGGGCCCAACCCTAGAAAGGGGTCTGCGAAACACTTCAGCTCGAGCACCTATATGTCATGCAATTGAACCAAAAGTTCGCAAGAAAGATAATATTCCATAAAATGCAATCAAATAAATCTCAAATAAGTGTTTACACCAAAAGTGTCTGAAAACATGAAATTATCCTAAATGTCCTATCTCAAAAACCAAAAGAAATGTCTAGACCAACCCGATTGACGGCTTTGGCAAATGAGTCAAATCCTGGTACTGATATTGCTACTGATGTGCTGGCGAACTACCTGTGATGTTTGGGAAATTGGGGGTGAGCTTAAAGATCTCAGTAAGTAAAAACACTCATACTCTCAACATGACCTCACCAACAAAATATATATACGATAGCGAATATATGAAAATAACAGTTAATATATATAACAACTAACTCATGCAAAAGATACTCACAACAACACATCTCAATCAAACAATGTTTGCTATCCGGATTCAGTATAATAATGGATTGAAACCATTGGGAGAGTCACTCTCTTACCCCAAAGGTTTCCCACCATATAATCCCGCATAAATGTGCAAGAGGGGGATTGAACCACACGCCTATGCTAATCTCGCATAATCTCACATAATCTCGCATATCCGACCATTATATACTAAATCCGGTAGCATAACAACAATCTCACACATTATCCAATACAACACATCTCATCGCATTTCATCCATAAACTCATCTCAAAATCACACAATACTCAAATACTTCGATTCATATTACAAGCATACAATTTATACTCAAAAGTTATGTTCATAATTTATGTTCTCATGCTATCAATTACTCAGTCAATTTTCCAACATACATATATAAATATATATCTATATCATATTACGTAACTCACATATCAAACATCAATCAACAAACATTTATGTTAAGGGAATCATCATGCTTTGTACTTACCTCAATCCACGCAAAACTCTCTATATCTATATGTCCTCGCTAAAATCTGGAAAAAAAAAGTGTAAAATTACGATCAGATCCCTATATTTTATTAAAATTATGATTTTACCCCTAAACCTTCCAAATTTACAATTTAACCCCAATACTCTCCAATATTAGTAATTTAGTCCTAAAACTTCCAATTATCTCATATTACTCACTAAAAATCAGAATTCACTCATTTTGGTCTCTAAACATGTCAAATTACAAATAAGTCTAAAACTTTCAAAATCTTACAAATACACCCCAAAAACTGTAAAGTATAACATACCGAGCTCCAACGACTTCAGAAATTCAGAACGAGGTGATCAACGGACAGAACATGTCACCAGGATCACAACGGCAGTGGTGGTAATGGCGGATGTTCGACGATCACCGACGAACGATCGAACGACGTTAACTCTCGTTCTAGGCTCGTTTCACGACAACCAAAGGTCCGAATTGGGCAAACGAGGTATCTAACCCACATATCTCGATGAGGGGAAGATTCTTGTCCGGGAGGTGTCGGTCACGCATGGCGGCGCGTGGGGCGCGTGATCCGACGGTGTGGCGGAGCGTGGAGGCGCGTGACAGCGTGTGAGAAGAAATCCGGCGATCGGACCGGCATCGTTGGATTCGTCCCGGTGAGGGGATTCTCCTGGAGTGGTCACTCGCCGGAAAAGGTGGCCGAAAGATGATGAATGAGCCCATTTCTCACTCTTGTGCACTTTCTCTCTCTAATTTGTTTTATTTTCTCTCTCTACGTTCTGGTTCTTTCTCTAATCGCTCACTGGTTTCTGGAAATTTTTCTATTCCCTAATCCTCTACTGAACAATCACTCTACTCTATTCTCTTTGGTTTTATAATGATAACACACATCCATTAAGCTTTTGTGTTGATTGATAATTATATAAATAGCCAAAGTTAGTTTTTCTGATGTTTGTTACTGCTGGGCAAGGAATAAGGAGTAGTGGGGGTGAGGGAAATCAAGAGAATAGAGGGAAAGATAAGATAAGATAATATGATGAGTTTTATTTCAAAAAAAAAATAACCACTTGAGATAGGGTTTCACAATCTACACACCTTACAAAAAATTTCGTCCTCGAAATTTCTAAATCTTCAAATAGCTCTGGATATTTATCTCATGTCCTGTTCCACTTCCCAAGTCGCCTCCTGTATGTGATGATTAGTCCACATGACCTTTACAAGGGGAATCTGTCTGGATCTCAACTCTTGGACTTTTCGATCTACAATCTTCACAAGATTTTCTTCATAAGTCATATTCTCCCTCAATTCGACCGGTTGGCTCTCCAGGATGTGAGTAGGATCTGGTACGTACTTCTTCAGCTCTGACACATGAAACACATTGTGAATCCTTTCTAACTCCGGTGGTAATGCCAGAAGATATGCCACTTTGCCCAATCTCTCTAATATCTCATAAGTACCAATATAGCGCGGTGCCAACTTTCCATTCTAGCCAAATCTCAATACTCTCTTTCAATGGGAGACTTTCAAGAAAAAGTTATCCCCCACTTGGAACTCAATGTCCTTTCTTCTTTTGTCAGCATAACTCTTCTGTCGACTCTGCACCTCCAACAGTCTAGCTCGGATAAGTCTGATCCTCTCAGATGTCATATCTACCAAGTCTGAACCATGAATTTGTCTATCTCCAACCTCGCCCCAACAAATATGAGTCATGCACTTCCTCCCATACAATGCCTCAAATGGAGCCATACCGATACTCGTCTGAAAGTTGTTGTTATAAGCAAACTCTATCAAATGTAAATAACCATCCCATCCTCCAGCAAAAGTCAATACACATGATCTCAATAGGTCCTCCAATTTATGAATAGTCCGCTCTGACTGCCCGTCAGTCTGAGGGTGAAATGCGGTGCTCATGGTAATCTTTGACCCCATAGACTTCTGAAAACCCTGCCAAAAATGAGAAGTAAATCTGGCATCTCTATCTGATACAATCGATGCCGATATTCCATGTAACCGCACAATCTGCTCCACATACAGTTCTGCTAGCCTCTATGGTCCCCACGTAACTCGAATCGGTAGAAAGTGAGTAGACTTAGATAATCGGTCCACTATAACCCAAATAGCATCATAGCCATTCTGTGTCCTCGACATCCTTACTACAAAATCCATCGAAATATTTTCCCACGGCCACTCAGGTATAGGTAGAGGCTGGAGTAATCCAGCTGGGTGCTGATACTCTGCCTTGACCTGCTGACAAATCAGACAACGAGATACAAACTCTGCAATCTCTCTCTTCGTTCCCGACCACCAGTAAGTTTTCTTCAGATTCTGATACATCTTGGTACTCCCAGGATGCATGTTATATCGGGCATCATGAGCTTCATCCAAAATCTCCTGCTTAAGTGCTCCGGTAGACAGTACCACAACTCTGTCATAAAAAGTAAAACATCATCTGAACTCAGTCTGAAAGTACTAATCTCTTCCCCTGCAGCTTTTGTTTTCCATTTATTGCATTGTTCATCCTCGTCTTGTGCTGTTTTGAGTCTATCTAACAGTGTAGGTCAAACTTTCATATGAGCAAGAAGTCCTCCTCTGTCAGATACCTCAAAGGTCAAACGTAATGTCGCCATCTCCTCAAACATCCTCTGTTTAGCTCTCAGAAATTGCAGTTTACCTACGTTCTTCCTACTGAGTGCGTCAGCAACTACATTGGCCTTTCCCGGATGGTAATTAATAGTACAATCATAATCACTGAGGGACTCCATCCAACGCCTCTGCCTCAAATTCAGCTCTCTTTGAGTGGGAAGGTATTTCAGGCTCTTATGGTCGGTATAAATCTCACATTTGACACCATATAGATAATTCCTCAAATATTAAGAGCATGTACAATCGCTGCCAACTCCAGATCATGGGTGGGATAATTTTTCTCATGGGTCTTCAACTTTCTCGAGGCATACGCGATCACTCTCCCATACTGCATCAGCACACATCCTAACCCTTGATGTGATTCATCCGTATAAACCACATATCCATCAAGTCCAGACGGTAGAGTGAGTACCTGTGCGGTAGTCAATTTCTCCTTCAAAATCTGGAAGCTCCTCTCACAATCACCAGTCCAAATGGTACTTCCTTTCTCGTCAGCTGTGTCATCGGGGAAACAATAATAGAGAAGTCTTGGATAAATCGACGATAGTAGTCTGCTAACCCCAAGAAGCTCCGAACCTCTATCGCTGTCTTTGGTCTCTCCCATTTCAGAACTGCTTCGACCTTCTGCGGATCTACATAAATACCCTCTCCTGAGATGATGTGTCCCAAAAATACCACTCTGTCCAGCCAAAATTCACATTTAGAGAACTTGGCATACAACTGCTCATTCCTCAAAATATACAATACCAATCGAAGGTGCTAATCGTGATCAATCTGAGATCGCGAATATACAAGGATGTCATCAATGAACACCACAATAAACTTATCTAAGTACGGCTGGAATACTCTATTCATCAAACCCATGAACGCTGCTGGTGCATTAGTAAGTCCGAATGGCATCACTAAGAACTCATAATGTCCGTATCTAGTGCGGAATGCAGTCTTCAAAATATCCACATCTCGAATCCTCATCTGATGATATCCCGATCGAAGATCGATTTTTGAAAACACAGAGGCTCCCTGAAGTTGATCAAATAAATCATCGATACGAGGCAACTGGTACCGGTTCTTAACCGTTACCTTATTGAGCTGACGATAATCGATACACAATCTTAAAGTCCCATCCTTCTTTTTCACAGACAATACCGGTGCTCCCCAAGGTGAAACATTGGGCCGAATAAATCCTCGATCTAACAGCTCTTGTAATTGTTCTTTCAGCTCCTTCATTTCTGCTGGGGCCATACGGTATGGAGTTATCGAAATAGGGGTAGTGCAAGACATCAGATCTATGGTGAACTCTAGATCTCTACGTGGAGGCAATCCATGTAACTCATCAAGAAACACGTCATGGTACTCCCTCACAACTGGAATATCTGTTATCTGCGTCGATCCACCTTCCTCCACTGTAGTAATACTCCATAAAAAGCCTTTACACCTCTGTTTGATCATTCTACAAGCCGACATAGCAAAAATGATAGGTGCTACAACCCGACTATGATCGCTGACTACTTTGAACTCTCTGTCATCTGACTTAAACCTCACTTCCTTACCGCTACAATCGATAATGGCTCCATGAGCTATCAACTAATCCATCCCCAAGATCAGACTGAAGTCCTCCATCTCTATGGGTACAGTACAATTGGGAGTTGTCTCTCATCAATCTCCATGCTCAAACCTCTGTATACTGTATCTATCTTGATGTCCTTCCCCGAAGGAAGACTCACAATCAAAGGAATCCTGTTGGACTCCGCTACACTACCCAAACAAGGAATACAAGCAGTGGCAATAAAAATGAGCTCGAACAAGTGTACCTGATACTCGAACTATACTAGATACAACATCACCACCATCATGTACCTCCTGCTCTGTCATGGTGAAAACCCGCCCTTGAACTTCTCACATTTGTCTTCTTGTCGCCGAATTAACTCCGGTTAATACCGGGATAGGGAAATCATCCACCTCTCATACTCCATTACTGTCTCTGATGGTCCCTGAACCATATGCTCAAATCGACGACGCTGCTCACTACGATAAGCATAAGAGAAGTACTTCTCATTGAAGGCTTCCTCGAACATATCCCAAGTGATATACAGAGGTCTTCTAAGTGTAGACACTGCATTTTTCCATGTAAGTCCCTATGATGAGTCTCATTTAGAGGCACTACCTTTTAAGTCACGGAAGTCGTGGCAAACGGACGTCGGAAGTGAAGAGTCGGGAAACGGACGTCGGAAGGGAAGAGTCAGACATTTACATATTTGTTGGATTTAATTCGCTTGTTTAGCTTCGGATTCGCTTGTTGGACCTCTGTTTTAAAAACACATCATTAACCAACCATCACTAAGAAACACACCAAGCCCATCTCACCCAAGCCCAATCAAAGAAATAATTAAAACATATATAAATGTCATAAATTAAATTAAATTAAATTATTAAATAATCAATTAAATTGAAATTAAATTAAATTAAAATCTAATTAAATTAAATACCTAAATTAAATAAATCACTCACCTAATTTAAATATATTCACCCACCAAAATAAAATTATCCTTTCCCTTTATAAACCAATCCCTATTTAATTGATTTGTTTCCTTATTTAAAAACTCATGCACAATCACTAACCCTAACTTGTAACTATAAAATAACACAAAAGCCACAAAACCCTAGCTCACATACACGGCTAACCAAAAAAAAACACAAAGAATGAAACCCTAAAGCTCTCGGTCCTCTCTCTTTCTTTGATCAAACAATAAAAAAACACAAGACAGACGGCCACAACAACCCTCACCAACTCAGAAGAACCACAAAAAAAAACCCTAGCTTCGTCTCCCTCACTAACCCTTCTCTTCTCATGACTAGGGGTGGTAATTTGGGTCAGGATTCGTTTATTCGTTCGATTCGATTCGCTTTAAAGTGAATACGGGTTTGAAAAAAATGGATTCGTTTAATAAATGAGTCAATTCGATTCGATTCGTTTATTAAACGAATCGAATACGAATTTAAGCTCATTAATTCGTTTATTCGTTTAGGATTCGTTTAATTATTTTTATTTACTAGTTCTTGTTAATTTTCAATTAAGATTCGAGAAATTATAGCTAATTATCATAGAAAAAGTAATATTTTCAATATTTGGTGAAATATTTTTAGTAAATATATTAATTACATATTTCATATGTATATTTTTATGAAGAATTAATGTAAATCAAGTGTGATATTTTATTTTATTAAATAATATCATTGACTAAACGAATAAACGAATATTCGTATTCGATTCGTTTAATAAACGAATCGAATAAGAATCATGATATTAGGATTCGTTTAATAAACGAATCGAATACGAATCCATCACATTTTGATTCGATTCGTTTAGGATTCGATACGAATTCGATTCGTTGATTCGTTTTGACACCCCTACTCACGACCATAGCCAAGACAAACAACAAATCATAAAACTCTTCAACAGACCACTCTCACATTAACAAAAAGCCCTTCATTCAGCATCAACACCCTTAACGCCACCTGCCTAGCTCACGCACCATAAACCAACAACCTTCACACATCAACATATCACTCACGCCAAATAACACACTGCAAACCCTTACTTTGGCCACGTGAAAGACACCTCACGCAGCATCAAGCCAATAAACCCTTCTGCCGAGAACAAACCTACTCACACAGCCCCTTTACATGACCAGCCAGCCCTCCACGCAAAACCCCACTGACCGACCGAAATAGAAGCACTTAAACCGCAACTTTAAGCCCCCCAAACTGCACCTTTTAACCCCAAACTGCACACCTAAAACTTCCTAGAAAACAGCCCTAAAACTACCCGGAAAATAGTCCTAAAACTGCCTGAAAAACTGCCCAAAAAACTACACTTAAAACCCACAAAATCTGCCATGTAACCACCAAAACTGCACTGCCTTAAACCCGCAAAACTGTCCAGAAAATCTACCCATTTATCACCGAGAATTACCCCGAAATAGTAACCAGAAAATACAGCGAAAACAACAGTAAAATGGAGTGAAAACAGCAGCCCGAACAACGAAACAGCGAAGGAAAACGTTGAACCAGTGAACCAGAAGAGTTGCGGAGCATCAACCTTCCGACTACCGTGTACCGTACTTCCGAGAGATGATTTTAAAAGGTTAGACCTGAGGGCACTTTTCTTATTTATTTTCATTCGTCTTTTAATTTTTTTATTTATTTTCTTCGCATGAGAGTCGTTTGTGGATGCATGTTGTGGCCTTTGAATGGATGGGAAAATGTGTCGTCTCTCGTGGTATATAGGATGAAAACCCAGACGTAAATTCCATAGCCAAATTCGAATGGACGGTAGTGCGGTCTGTACTTGGGATACAACTCCACGTACCACTTGAGCAAACGACACATGTTTCACTTTGCTTTTGTATCTTGTTCGTTTATTATCCGCATTTTATATTCCGCCATTTAGGTTCTGTACGATTATTTGTTTGTATTGATGATGTGATGCACATGGGTTTAGTACGTTGGCCTAAAGGTTCCGTATTTGAGGGAAGAAAAGTCTGAAAGACTACCTTTACGACAATGCTTTGCCGCACTGGACAAAGTGTGTTTGATTGAATGTGATATACGTTTAATCGAATATGTGAAGTCCTATATTGTTGTCCTTATTTTATATGCACAGTAACATAATACGCATGAGCTAACTAGGGTGGATTAAAGGTCCTCTATTCGAGGGAAATGCCTGAAGGCTACCTTTACCATGATGTTTTGCCGCGCCTTTTATTATGTCATTTACCCTTTGCATATCGTTGCTTTATTTACGCATGCATTGCATTCTTGTGCGCATGGGCTAACTAGGGTCGCCTTCAGGGAAAATGCCTGAAGGCTACCTTACCACGATGTTTTGCCGCGCCTTTTGTTATGTCATTGACTTTGTGCATATCATTGTTCTATTTATGCATGTATTGCATTCTAATGCGCACGGGCTAACTAGGGTGGATTAAAGGTCCTCTATTCGAGGGAAAATGCCCGAAGATTACCTTTACCATGATGTTTTACCGCATTGGACGAGGTATGCTCGATTGAATGAGAATGAGTTCAATCAGGCACACGGGGTCCTACATTGTGCATCTGTGTATGCGTGTGCGTCGTCTATCATGCATCAGGTCATATCCCGTTCGAACGTGTTCTCAAACGCTACACGAATGCGAACCTTCTGTTTCCCGTTCGAACGCATTCACAAACGCTACTCGAACGCGCATGCATTTTTGTTTCATCAGGTCTTATCCCGTTCGAACGCGTTCTCAAACACTATACGAACGCGAACCTTATGTTTATCGTTCGAACACGTTTTCGAATGTAACGCGCATACACTGAACTGAGTCTTTTTCATCACATTTCATGCATGATTGATTCTTGGGTGATTTCTCTTGCATTATGTAATTAATCATGCCATTCCATTAGTGACACTTTTACTGCTACCATCTACTTGTGTTCCCGCATTTATCTGTTTGATGTGTCCGTGAGATTGTGTTCAAGCATGATTAGGTCGTCAGTTTGTTACTTGTTCCTTAAGCATGATTTAGTCGCTAGTACGTTATTCCTCTATGCATGATTTAGTTATCTTCTTTCGTAATAGGCGTTCAACTTATGTTTAGGTTGTTATTTAATTTCCGCGTTTGATGATTCGACATGTCATGAGATTATTGTGTGATATTGCATATTTGTCGTTATGATGATTTATTTTATACATGCGAACTTAGGAGTAAATTACCCCCTTGGAAATATGTTACTTAGGCTTGGTTAGATTATTGCACAAATCATTTCATTACAAGTGCCATAAGTAAGGGACCATTCTGAACCCAACGGTTTGAGGTCTTCCCTTGCGAGGGGTGAGTGCAGCCTTAAATCATTTTCCGGTTCACACCGGGTGGCGACTCCATATTATTTCTCCGGTTTAGTCCCCCATGGGCTATTCCGTACTCCCAACCGGGCCGCGAGCCCAGAACATCGTCGTCCAATTTGTGTGTCCTACACTAAGTCCATCAGCTCTCCAATAATCTGGTGCTCTCAGTCTATCTGTCAGTATATTCTCAGTGTGATTCCACCAGGTCTCCACCTCACCTCTCATCATAAAGGCAACAAACCTCACATTCTCTTGACCTGTCAAGTCTAACACACTGAATATATGCTCAATATCATTCTTCCATTTCTCAGCAGTAAGGGGATCAGCTGTATCATGAAACTGAGGAGGCCTCAAATAAAGAAACTGGTCCATCTTGCTCGTACTACCGTTGCTACTCAAAGGTACATTAGCCACTGGTCCTCTGGAAACCATATGTGCAACAACATCAATAAACCTCCCCAAAACATCTTCTAGATTAGTGGCAGTCGGGGGAATTGAAGGAATAAAATGAGTCATATCAGGTGCAGCCGGAGGAGCCGGGTCAGGTGCAGCTGCAGGAATAACGGTGGGGCAGCTGTCGAAACTATTGAAGGTATGCATCGAGAACCTTTGCTACCCTCAAAAATCGATGGAACACCAGATGAAGCTACATCCGATTCAGGATCTACAGGCTGAGTCTGAGGTCTCTCAATATTAAGCTCCGACACTCTTGCGTATCGTCGAACTCTCCCTCTCCCACGTTGAGTACCAGTACCACAGCCACGTCCAAACATTTTCCTACAAACACAAAACTATTATTCAATACCCTCGTCTAATGCAAGGTGTCTACATAATCTATAACCTACTTTATGATACCAAAATTTATCACGACCCCCTCCCTAGAGCGGGCCCAACCCTAGAAAGGGGTACGCGAACCACTTCAGCTCGAGCACCTATATGTCATGCAATTGAACTAAAAGTTCATAAGAAAGATAATATTCCATAAAATGCAATCAAATAAATCTCAAATAAGTGTTTACGCCAAAAGTGTCTGAAAACATGAAATTATCCTAAATGTTTTATCTCAAAAGCCAAAAGAAATGTCTGGACCAACCCGACTGACGGCTGTGGAAAATGAGTCAAATCCTGGTACTGATAATGCTACTGATGCGCTGGCGAACTACCTGGGATGTTTGGGAAATGGGGGTGAGCTTAAAGAGCTCAGTAAGTAAAAACACTCATACTCTCAACATGACCTCACCAGCAAAATATATATATATGATAGCGAATATATGAAAATAATAGTTAATATATATAACAACTAACTCAGGCAAAACATACTCACAACAACACATCTCAATCAAACAAGATTTGCTACCCGGATTCAGTATAATAATGGATTGAAACCATTGGGAGAGTCCATCTCTTACCCCCAAGGTTTCCCACTATATAGTCCCGCATAAATGTGTAAGAGGGGGATTGAACCACACGCCTCTGCTAATCTCGCATAATCTCACATAATCTCGCATGTCTGATTATTATCATACTAAATCCGGTATCATAACAACAATCTCACACAGTATCCAATACAACACATCTTATCGCATTTCTTCCATCAACTCATCTCAAAATCACACAATACTCAAATACTTCGATTCATATTACAAGCATACAATTTATACTCAAAATTTATGTTCACAATTTATGTTCTCAAGCTATCAATTACTCAGTCAATTTTCCAACATACATATATAAATATATATCTATATCATATTACGTAACTCACATATCAAACATCAATCATCAAATATTTATGTTAAGGGATTCATCATGCTTTATACTTACCTCAATCCACGCAAAACTCTCTATATCTATATGTCATCGCTAAAATCTGAAAAAAAAAAATGTAAAATTACGATCAAGTCCCTATATTTTACTAAAATTACGATTTTACCCCTAAACTTTCCAAATTTTTAATTTAACCCCAATACTCTCCAATATTGTCAATTTAGTCCTAAAACTTCAAAATATCTCATATTACTCACTAAAAATTAGAATTCACTCATTTAGGTCCCTAAACATGTCAAATTACGATTAAGTCCAAAACTTTCAAAATCTTACAAATACACCCCAAAAACTGTAAAGTATAACGTACTGAGCTCCAACGACTTCAGAAATTAAGAACGAGGTGATAAACGGACAGAACACGTCATCAGGATCACAACAGTAGTGGTGGTAATGGCGGATGTTCAACGATCACCAATGAACGATCGAACGACATTAACTCTCGTTCTAGGCTCGTTTCACGACAACCGAAGGTCTGAATTGGCCAAACGAGGTATCTGACCCGCGTATCTCGTTGAGGGAAAGATTCTGGTCCGGGAGGTGTCGGTCACGCACAGCGGCGCGTGGGGCGTGTGATCTGACGGTATGGCGGTGCGTGGAGGCGCGTGACGACGCGTGAGAAGGAATCCGGTGATCGGACCGGCGATTTTGGCTTCATCTCGGCGAGGGGATTCTCCTGGAGTGGTCACTCGTCGAAAAAGGTGAGCAGAAGATGATGAACGAGCCCCTTTCTCACTCTTGTGCACTTTCTCTCTCTAATTTGTTTCATTTTCTCTCTATACGTTCTGGTTCTTTCTCTAATCACTCACTGGTTTCTAGAAATTTTTCTATTCCCTAATCCTATACTGAACAATCACTCTACTCTCTTCTCTTTGGTTTTATAATGATAACACACATCCATTAAGCTTTTGTGTTGATTGATAATTATATAAATTGCCAAAGTTAGTTTCTCTGATGTTTGTTACTGTTGGGCAAGGAATAAGAAGTAGTGGGGGTGAGGGAAATCAAGAGAATATGGGGAAAGATAAGATAAGATAATAGGATGAGTTTTATTTCAAAAAAAAAACCACTTGAGATAGGGTTTCACAGTTATATTCTCTAGATCTATTCAAAATCCCCTTTCTCGAGTGATAGATTCTAAACATATATCATCATATTTGTGGCCAGCAAACACAAACCATTAAACTTAAAAGAATATAAATAACTCAATAAAACTTCCTAACAAAATCGACAATTAAAATAAAGGTTCAAGCATCAGTTACATCATTCTCTAGAATTAAGGAGTTAGTTCATGACTAAAGATAAAAAGAATGATAAACAAGTCATGAATCTAATGGAAATCATTAGAGTTCTAAGAAAGAAATAAGAAGATAAAACCCGAATTGAATCTATTCCTCTTCGGACGTCACCGCATTCGTCTCCTCTTGTCGCTCTTCAATCTTCATTTTTGGATCTCTAAAAATATGTATTCTTGTGTTTTGTGTTGTGTATTAGCCTCCTCTTTGAGTTATGGACGAACTAATGTATTTATAATGGAGCCTTGGTGTCATTGAGTATCTTAAAAACCCTAAAAATTAAATTCTGGAATGCGTGTAACCCGCAGCGCCTGGGCTTGGGCGCCGTGGCGCCAAAGCCTTGGGAATGTGTATGGGATCATGAGGCTGCTTGAAGGCGCCGTGGCTCCTAGTCTTTGGCGCCGCGGCACCAGTGATAATTCTTCACTGGTGCTGCGCCTCACGTTCTGTGCTTCTGTGCGCGTCCGATGCTTCCGAAAGTTCCCAAAACACTCGTATTTACTCCATTATTGATGTTTTAATGCTTCCTATAAATAAGACAAAAGAAACTAAAAATACATTAAATGACTCGAAACATAACAAAATAGTAAGTTGAGAATGCCATAATAAATGGGTATAAACTGCACTTATCAGTGCTCTTCGCAAATTCGGATATGGCCGAGTTACGTACATACAAGCTAGGCTTATATGACGAACGTGTCTAGACTTAGAGAGTCTCGCAATATGAAGTGTACTCGTTGAGCACTTGGGTAGCCGATAATGTTTGATAATAAATAATATTTGATATTATGAGTATCAATTAAAATAATTAAGTATTATTTGATAACATTAATTTATTTACTTTGACCTAATTGGATTAATTGGATTAATCCAAATTTATTTAGTAGTTAAATAAATAATTACATAAGGGTATTATTGTAATTTCATAAATATTTCTACCATTGGAGAATATTTTGGTAATTATAAAATATCTAATAATATGTATATTTAGCTTAATTTAATTGAATTAAATCAAAATGGTAGACAACAAATTAATCAATTTGTTAAACTTTGCCTAGATTTAATTGGATTAAATCAAAGTGGTAGACAAAGGTGATTAGTCACACCTAATTATACATATTTGGACAAATTGGATTGAGTCTACCTAAAAGTTGATTAAAACTTTTATTAATTAAGAACTACATAAGCTTGAATACAAAAGCCAAGCTTGGGCAAGTTTTTGATTAAGCAAGCATAAGACAAATTATAAGAAATGTTAGCCTAAAGAATTGTTTAGAGAAGGTTTGGAAGTTCTCTATATTTTCAACATGGAGAAGAAGATTAGATTTTTGGTTTGAGTTTATTAAGTAAGTGTGATCTTCTATGATTAACTATATTTTTGTATTTGATATAATAACATAGTTTGAATTTGAAATTAAGTTAATAATTATATATGGATGCTTTGGAAGTATAAACACAATATGTTTACAATTGGGTCAAATATGTTCTTGTTGAACATGAAACATAAAATTAGAGTTTGGAACTCTAGATAAAAGTTTGGAGCTATGGCTACCATTCTAGAATCACTTGACCACTTTTAAGTGGCGTAGAACTATTCAAGAGTTATTTCTTTGTGGGATTCTAATTTGGTTTGTTTTGATTTAAAGAAATACATATATGTATTTAGAATATATGTATGTTTGTTCTATAACATGTGTTGATGTTAGTTTTAATATTTAAAATTAAACTTTGGGTGTTTGGAAGTATTTATGGAAGGTTAGAAGCATATTGGGTTAAAAACCCATTTATATGAGCTCTTTGTTCCCATAAAGCTGATGAAAGATTAATTTTTTTGGGCAGCAGCATGCACTTACGCTGCATGCTGCATAAGCAGCATCCACATACTTCTTTCCGCGTAGCATGCGCAAGCTTCACATGCTGCAAGCGCATGCCTGCACTTGGCGAGGGCGACGTGCTCTCTCCGGTTTTCTCTCATTCTGAGTTTTCAGACTCTGATTCAATCTCTGTTTTTTCTATGCACTCGTAATGAATTATAGTATTCCATTAAGTTATATAAAAATACACATATATACTCTATATCCACGGGTTAGACCTACTTCCATTGCGTAGGGCACTGATCCGACCCTATAGGTTCCACAATTGTCCCAACAAAATGGTATTAGAGCATATCTTAACCACACAACACATGTTGCATGTTTGACATGTACTAGAATCTATGCCTCTGCAATTTTAATTTAATTATCCATAAGTCATATTAGATATGCATTGTATATTTTAAATTAAATTTTTTTAATTTGACCCAATCATGTTAATGACTTGATTGTCATAAATCTCTAATGATTAGGTGATTACTTTTAAGTGATAGTATTAATAATGATGGGACATTATTGGATGGTTCTATTGTCAATACGAAGGTGAATGAGTTCTTATTACTTATAACCAATATCATCATTATTGTGAGGGTATAAGTGGTCAGAGTTTAGGTCACTCTGGTAAAATATTAGATGTAGCGTGATGAGCTGATGTAGTCACTCAATACCGTCATTATTGTGAGGGTGTACTTACGAAGCCCATTATTTCACATTGACAAGTATATACTAGAACACGTCTTAATCTAATATCGTCATTATTATGAGGTTAGGAAACAGTTCAAGATGAAATTTAGGAGTCACAGGATGTGATTAACCCTTGATGTCTACTTAATGAGTTTATGAGGGTCAAGACTGTTATTATTGTGAGGCTGGAGTAAATGTCATGGATCCACTTCCCGCTTTGAAATTCGATTATCAAATTTCTATTTTTCCTTTAAGGGAGATTACGAAATTATGTAAAGTAGTGGGATGACACTAATAGATTTAAAATCCATAATCATATTAGTATTTTTATATTGAAATGAAAATATTACGCTAATGTTTAATTATTGTCTTGTAGATGGCTGCCGCAAATCCATTAGCGCGACTTTTAGATTCTTAAAAATTGAAAGGATTCGAAAACTATTTTGAGAGGGAAATAATCATCCACCTAGTCTTGAAGTCATAGTGATTGAGCAATGTGACGCTCAATCATTTTCCTGTCGAAATCGATCATGATTTCCACTCCCGATGAGCGGGAGGCATTTGAAAAATGGAAGGATGATTTCCTGAGGGTGAAATCCTACATTTGATGGTTCCAGATTTGCTCACATATTACATAGAAGTACCTGATGCTTGGAGCATTTTGAGAACACTCAAGGAGTTATTCGTAGCAAATCAAGAAATTGAAATATATCGGAGGTCTTAGGAATTATTCCATGATATGCTCAAGGATAGAAGAGTGTTCAACATTCATATTTTGAACATGTCGACCAGATCCAATATTTGAAACGACATGGCATTATGATCGATGAATGGCTAGGCTGAAATTTGATTTTATCTTCTTTGTCTGATACTTAAGCTGGCTTTGTGTTAAACTTTCATATGCATAAAATGCAAGCGAGTTATGAAGAACTCCATAACATGTTTCACATGATGGAGCATGATTTGAAGAAAGACAATCTCATTTGGAGCAAGCTTTTCAAAGACTTCTAGGAAGTCGAAGAAGATTAAAATGGGAAAGAAGAATATATCAAAGAAGAACTCATAGAAGTACAAAACTGTAAGACCATATGTAGCTCGTGATGCATGTCTAATTTGTAAGAAGTATGGATACTAGAAGAAAGATTATCCAGAACTAAAAGGAAAGGTAGGACCCTCATATACGTTTTGTATTTTTTATTATTGACATCTCATTAGCCTTAAATGTAAATACTGGATGGGTGTTAGACACCAGCATTTTAACTCATATTTGCATCTCTATGCAGGTTATGAGGGTTAAAAGAAAGCTAAATAAAGGAGAGATACAGCTTAGAGTTGGAAATGACGAGACATTGGATGTCAAGACCATAAGAACAGTTGTTTTATATCTCCATAATGGATGTAAATTAATTTTACATGATTGTTATTATGTACTATCTCTTATTAGATAGATAATATAATTACCGATGTTGGATAAAGAATGATATAAAATAAATATTAAAGATTGTGCTTTATGTTTATATGATAAAGACAACTATTTGATATGTGAATGTTCTTTATCTAACGATCATTATATTTTGGAAACATATCGAGATGTCTTTAATATAGAGGAAAATACAAGTAAAAGATCTGAATTAAATAATATTGAATTATAGCATAAGAGATTGGGCCACATATGTGTTAGACGCCTATCAAAATTAGTTAAGGATGATTTGATTGAAGATATTACCTTAGATCCTTATCCGATTTGTGAGTAATGTATCTAAGGAAAAATGACAAATGCCTCATTTCTTGGTATTGGACACCGTGCTGAAGATTTATTGGAGGTAGTACACAATGATGTTTGTGGTCCATTATATCATGTCGCTCATGATGGTTTAACATACTTCGTGACTTTCACGGGTGATAATTCAAGATATGGATAAGTCTATTTGATGAGCCATAAATCGGAAACATTTGAAAAGTTCAAAATATTCTGAAATGAAACAGAAAAACAAGCAGAGAAATTCATCAAGTGCCTTCGATCAGATCGAAGTGGTGAATTCATGAGTGACGAATTCAGATATTATTTAAAGTAGAATGAGATTCTCGCCCAATATAGCCCACCAGGAACTCCGCAACACAATGGTGTGTCTGAGCGGAAAAATCGTACTTTATTGAATATGATGCAATCTGTGATGAGTTATATAGATCTTCCATATTAACTTTGGGGTTATGTTTTACTTACTGATGCTAACATACTTAACAGAGTTCCATCAAAAGACATTTCCATGACCCTATATCATATTTGGTAAGGTAGAAATTCAAGTCTTAAATATTTAAAGATTTGGGATTGTCATGCATACCTTAGAGTTGCGCAACAGGATAAACTAGCTCTCATTGGGTATAAATATAGGTTCGTTGGATATCTTGAAAATTCATTGGGATATCAATTCTACGATTCTGACAAAGAAATATATTTGTTGCTCGTTTTACCACTTTTATTTAAGGGAATTTTTTAGAGAAAATGGGAATTGTAGAAAAATTAAACTCGATGAGTTTGATGCCAACATTGAGAAACCTGAGATAGAACCAGAGATCCAACTGGGTGAAGGATCTACCATACAGGTTCTATGTAGGTCGAATAAAATATCAAGGCTTCCAGAGAGATTGTATTTAACTTCTGATGTGATCCTTGATGTTCTCCAATTGGAGGAAATGGATCCAACTATATATAAACATGCGATATTGGATATCGATTCGGGAAAATAGTATAAAACCATGAAATCCAAAATGGATTATGTGCATGACAATCAAGTTTGGGACTTGGTTGAACTTCAAGAATGAATGGGTTATAAAAGGTAGCGACAGCCCGATGGAAAGGTGGAAAGCTTTAAGGCCTGATTGGTAGCGAAATGTTACACTCAACATTCTGAGATTGACTATGAGGGAAAAATTTTCTCCAGTAGCCATGCTAAAATCCATTAGATTATTTTAGCCATTACTTCATATCACGATTATGAGATATGACATACGGATGTGAAAATCGTGTTCCTAAATGGATTACTCAAGGAAGATATCTATATAGAACAATCAGAGGGTTTCGTATCCAATGAGACTTTAAACTTGGTTTGTAAGCCCAAGAAGTCTATTTATGGACTTAAATAAACATCTCGAAGCTGGAATCGTCATTTTGATGAGATAATTAGATTATTTGGATTCATCAAGAACTGGGAATAACCATGTGTTTATAAGAAAGTTAGTGGGAGTATGATAATATTCCTTGTTTTATATGTAGACGATATGTTTATCATTGGAAATGATATATGATTGATGAAAAGTGTGAAAACCTATCTTTGCAAGAACTTCATATACTGGGTATAAGGCTCTATCGGGATAGAGTAAGGAAGCTAATAGGGTTGTCGCAATCCACATACATAGATAAGATATTAGAAAGGTATGGTTTTACCAACTGCAAAACAGTAAATGTACATTTTCGATACAGCAAATATCTTTCGAAGAAACTGGCACCTCAAACTGAGAAAGAGATAGTTATAATATTTAACTCGTCATATGTTTCTTGTATTAGAAGCATTTTATATGATATGCTATGTACAAGACATGACATAAGTTTCGGAATCAGTGTGACTAGCCGATATCAATCTGATCCGGTTAATGATCATTGGACAGTCGTGACACATATCCTGAAATATCTTAAGTGTACTAAGGATAAGTTTCTAATATATGGGGAAGATGAGCTATAACTTAAGGGTCATACACACTCTGATTTTCAGGGAGATCCGGATGATAGAAAATCTACATCCAAATACATATTTACCCATAATGGTGGTGCGGTTAGTTATCTATGTTAAAGCAAGGCTCTAACGCTGATTCTACCACTGAGGCAGAATTTATAGCGACTTCGGAAGCTGCTAAAGAAACGGTTTGAGATTAGAAATTTTATCACAGAACTGGCATTGTGCTTGATATTGTGGATCTGATCTCACTGTACTGTGATAATAGCAGAGCTATTGCACAAGCTAAAGAGCCAAGAGAGCATTCCAAATCTAAACACGTGGAAAGAAAATATCACCTGTGTAGACACTGCATTTTTGCATAAAGCCCAATGATGAGCCTCGTATGGAGGCACTACCCAATAAGTTGCGGAAGTCGCGGGAAACGCATACTGGAAGGGAAAATTAAAAAAAAAATTAGTAGTTAGTCAAATTTAAATTCGCTAGTTAGCCGCAGGTTCGCTTAGTCGATTCCTATTTTAAACATTAATCTTGGTCCAAAACTCCCGCACATATCCAAAGCCCATACGCACCCATCCAAAGCCCACATGCATAACCCTAACCCTAATGCACCACTATATAAAGATAACCTAAACTAAACCCTAACCTCTCTCACTTCTTCCCAACATTCTCACGGCCACAAAAAAAACCCTAACTCACAACAGCAACCCCTATCCACGATGAAAAAACCCTAACTCACATCAACAGCCCCTCACCGACCAAAACAACAGCAAAGGACACTGCTCCCTTCTCTCTTGACGTAAAACACAAACCAACCAAATAAGAACAAATAAACAACCCACAGCCACGAAACCGAGCAAAAAAAAAAACAAAGCAATCGACCAGCTCCTCAACCCTAATACACACTCACCTCTCTCCCTCTCACACTGCCCGCAACCCTACACGGCATAACACAAGCAGAAAAACATATAACTCTTCAGGCTGTGAGCACACCAAAAAGACAAAGCCACCTCACACAACCAACTGACACACACTGAAACAAACAAAAGTCGGCCCACCAAAAATAATCAAACAGCAACAAACATGAAGCCACCACCAGCGTGAAGATCAACGTGGAAGGACAAAGCCAGCAACAAGTGGCGTGAGCAAAAGCCACAAAACAGTCCCCGAAACAACCCAAACAACACCCATAAAACCAGAGAAAACAGTAACCTAAACACCCCCTAAAACAGTCCCTGAACCACCTAAAACACCCCCTGAAAATCAGCGCTCGAACCATCCAAAAATAGTGAACAAAACAGCGAAATAGCGAGTGGAAAGAGCGAAAAGCGAACCAGCCCCAATCCTTCCGGCAACGGCATAACCCACTTTCGAGAAGCGACTTAAAAGGTAAGACCTGAGGGCACCCCATTTAATATATTTTATTTTTTCGTTTCGGCGCGGCATGCCCGGTTGGACATGAAATACGTACAACTGGGTATGCGAAGTCCTACATTGAAAACGGCCAAATTCTTTGGTCACATATTTATTATTCCGCATTTATTTTGTATTATTAGTATTTAATTATTTCATATTTAATTTACGTTTATTGTTGTTTTATTGTTCCACATTTGTTTTGTGTTATTTATCTTCCTTGTTATTTCGCATATTTGTCTTTTCGGTTATTTATTGTTATATGCATTATCATATTTCATGTATGTCAACATTGGGTTAATGATTGCGTTGTGTTAATGATTGCGTGTTATCCCTTGCGGTATATCGGATGAAAACCCATACATAAATTCCGTAGCTGAATTCGAATGGATGGTAGTGCGGTTTGTACATGGGATACAACTCCACTTACCACTTGAGAAACACTCATGCATGTGTTTATGTCATTATAGATGTCATTTTTGTAATCTCGTTCGAACGTGTTCCCGAACACCACACGAACGTATGCATTCTGCCTCACTCCGTTCAAACGCGTTTACGAATGCTACTCGAACGTATGCATTCGGCCTTACCCCATTCGAACGCGTTTACGAACGCTACTCGAACGTATGCATTCTGCCTCACTCCGTTCGACCGCATTTCCGAACGGTACACGAACGCGCAGACACTGGACAGATTCTTTTATCATGTTTTATGCATACTTGTCTCTTTAGTTATTCCTTTCTGCATCATGTGCTTAATTATCTACCATTATTGTTAACGTTTCTATTGTCACGTCGCATTTCTGTGATTAACATGTTCTTAGAATTATGGATTTGTTTTCACTTACATTTATGTTTATGGGTGTGCAAACTTGTATGTCATTTGAATTATTTTGTATGTGCTGCACAAGACTTGGTTATATTATTGCATAAATCCTTTCATTACAATTGGCATAAGTAAGGGACCATTCTGAACCCAACGGTTTGAGGTCTTCCCTTGCGAGGGGTGAGTGCGGCCTTAAATCATTTCCCAGTTCACACTGGGTGGCAACTCCATTTATTCTTCGGTTTAGTCCCCCGCGGGCTATTCCGTACTCCCGACCAGGCCGCGAGCTCGGGCTGCGTCGCCGTGTCTACAGCGTGATTAGAAAAATTATCAAACCAAAAGACATAGTGATCTTGAAGTTGGTGCTTGGAGCGTCAATCCGAATAATGTATTGTACATTATATTTATTATTTATTAATAAAATAACTACATTTTCATTTCAACCATTGTTAATGGTAATTATTATGTCATAACACAAATTAGATTGATATATAAATATGCTGAGAATGACATCGACCTTAGAATAATCATGAAGTAATATTGGACACTAGGTGGTTCGACATTGGGTTGTTCTTAAAGTAAATATTCTTAGTCATTGGTTTTGGAATATGGTCAAATTCCTATAACTTAGAAGACTAGCACATGTCGTATATTGAAATTGGAGTTCCAATGGTTTAACCTAATGTACCATGACCATGAGAAGCTCGTATAGACATGTGGATAATCATTGGAGCAAATACTGAATGACTCACAGGTGATTCCTAATAGTTGGAAGTACACACCACCGTCAATAGGAATTTCCTCGAGTCGAGTAGTGTAGACACATGTATTTTTGCAAGAAAGCCCGATGATGAGCCTCGTTCGGAGGCACTACCCGATAAGTTACGGAAGTTGCGGGAAACAAACGTCGGAAGGGAAAATTTAAAAATAAATACATCAATAATTTTAACTCGCTAATTGGCCTCAGATTCACCCGATTAATCTCTGTTTTAAAATACTAGCCTCGGCCCAAAACCCCTGCACCCATCCAAAGCCCATTTCACCCAAAGCCCAATCCAAATATAATTAAATCACATTTAAAACACATGTCACAAATTAAATTAAATACAATCAAATCCAATTAAATTAAATCCAATCCAATTAAAATCAAAACAAATCAAATCCCCTTCCTAATTTAAATAAATCACTCACCAAATTAAAGATATTCCCCACCAAAATTACACCAATTTGTTTCCCTTTATAAACTAATTAGACACATCCTTTTTACTGGATTTATTTCCTTATTTTGAAAATCCATGCACAACCCTAACCCTAGGATGACCATTATATAAAGAGGACTAAAACCTTGGCTTCCACTCCTCTCTCGATACACGGCAATAACACTCAAAAAACCATAAACCCTAGCCTCACGCAGAACACTCCTCACGACACCACCCAAAAATAAAGCAAATAAACCCTAAATACAAACCGCACTGCCCATGTAATAAACCGACCAGCAAAACCCCTCACACCCTTAAACACTCGGCAATACAAAAACCCTAAGCAACTTCTTCACGTATCTCTCTCATAAATATCTCTCTCTCCCTTTGACACCTCACTGACCGATACATGCAACAAGTCAAAAAATAAGAACCACTCAAAACCCTAGCCTCACACGCCACTCACCAAATCCTCACGTTCAGCGCCCTCACAAACAATGACAACCCTAGCTTCAACTCTCTCTCTTAGACTCATCAGCCGAGCAACAATAATGTGACAACACTAACCCACTCACAAACCCTCAAACGCCCAACGCCTCTCACATAAACTAACTGCCCATCAAACCCTTCTCAAATCAGCCATGTTTCATCACTCACGCCATAACAAACAAACCATGCACAAGGATCACAACAAAACCAGCCCACTTAAGCATCAAACACTCACGCCTTTCACCGAGAGCTATAACCAGTGAAAATAGCCTTAAAACAGTGAGCCAAAAACAGCCATAATCCAGGTGAAATCAGTCCCAAAAATCACCCGTAAAATAGCCCCGAAACAGCTCAAAAATCAACCTTTAAACCAGTCCAGAAAGCGACCAAAAATAGCAGTCCAAAAACAAAGAAAACAGCAGCAAAACAGTACGAAAACAACGAAGAAAACAGAGGAAATGGCAGTCCAAAATAGCGGCAAACCAGAAAAGTTACGGAGCATTAACCCTTCCGACGACAACGTAACGCACTTCTAAGAAGCGACTTAAAAGGTAAGACCTGAGGGCACCCTTCGTTTACTTTCGTTTATCTTTTTCGGTTGTTTATTATTATTTCTTTGCGTGCATTTTGATGGTTCATGTATATTACTGTTGTTAGATGAATGATTTTGTGCTATCTCTCGTGGTATATCGGATGGAAACCTAGACATAAATTCTGTAGCCGAATCCGAATGGACGGTAATGCGGTCTGTACTTGGATTCAACTCCACGTACCGCTTGAAAAACTTCCAAAATCGTGTTTCGTTTTGTTATTTATTTTTGTGTTTATTCATTGTTTGCGTTCATTGTTCCGCTATTTATATTCTACTTATTTCTTTGTTTATGTATTGTTGATCTAGTGCGCATGGGCTATTCACGTTGGATTAAAGGTCCTCCATTTGAGGGAAAAGCCAAAAGGCTACCTTTACCACGATGTTTTACCACGCCGGACGAAGTATGTTTGATTGGACGTGAGATGTGTTCAATCGGGCGTACGAGGTCTCATATTATTGCTTTATTTATTTTTTCTATGCATTGTTGCTTGATGCGCATGGGCTAATTATATTGGTTTAAAGGTTCTCTATTTGATGGAGAAAAAGCCTAAAAGGCTACCTTTACCATAATATTTTGACGCGCCTTTTTACTGTTCCGTTATTTACTTTCCGCATATCATTTCTTTGTTTAATCATGTGTTGTAATGTAATGCGCATGGGCAAATCACGTTGGATTAAAGGTCCTCCATTTGAGGGATAAAAGCCCAAAGGCTACCTTTACCGTGATGTTTTACCGCGCCGGACGAGGTATGTTCGATAGAATGTGAAATATGTTCAGTCGGGCATACGAGGTCCCATATAGATGTCGGCCTTGGTCGCATCTCTCTTATTCTTATGTCATTTACTTTCTGTTAGTTATAGCTTTATTTATTTATGTAATGCGCATGGGCTTATTACGTTGGTTTAAAGGTCCTCTATTTGAGAGAGAAAAAGCCTAAAAGGCTACCTTTTATCACAATATTTTACCGCGCCGGTTGAGATATGCTTGGGTGGATGTGAAATACGTTCAATCGGGCATACAAGGTCCCATATAGATGTCGGTCAAGTCTCTTGGTCGCATCTCTTCTCTTTTATCCTCGTTACTCATCTCTTTTCTGTGTCGCATCACTTAACGTTCACTTGCATGCATGCCTGTCTCTTTAGTTATTTCTTTTACATTAGGAACTTAATTATCTCTCTTTAATATCTATGCTTTTACAGTTATTATTTATTTATATTTCCGCATTTATCTTTTGGTTAATCTTGCATGTGTATGTTGCGTAAGACTTGGTTATATTATTGCATAAATCCGTTCATTCCAATTGACATAAGTAAGAGACCATTCTGAACCCAACGGTTTGAGGTCTTCCATTGTGAGGGGTGAGTGCGCCCTTAAATTATTTCCCAGTTCACGCTGGGTGGCGACTTATTTATTCTTCGATTTAGTCCCCTGCAGGCTACTCCGTACTCCCGACCGGGCCGCGAGCCCGGAAAAGCATCGCATACTTCTGTGTCCCACAGTCTGGCGACTCCACTGGGGATAAAGAATCGTCCCCGAAATAATGTCTTGTAATGTTTGTGATTTTTGCTTTAGTTAACCTTGTCTAAAGTTGATTTAACCAAATGTATTAGAGTTAGATAATGATTTGGTGTCTTCCTTCACTCACTACCTTTTTATAGCCAAAAGGAAAAGCTGTGAAGACATCTAGATAATCATTTACTCGAAGCTTACCTTGGAGTATATTTAAAGTGAAGGACTAATTTGGATGATCTGTTTTTTATTCCTGTCACCAAGGCGATAAGAGCGTAAGTGGTAAGGGTATTTAAGAGAGTTCGCTTCACCCTCCCTCTGGGGAATGTTCAATAGAGGAATCCATTTGACAGTTATTCATGTATTGTGAAGTCATTTTCGCTCGAAGAGGCGGATCATTATATGGTACCATAACTCGTTGGCACGTACCTTAAGGTATAAAAAAGGTGCGCTCACTTGGTTGCTCGAACCTTTGAGTGGGGAGACATAGTTTTGGGCAATCCTTCGCCGGTGGGAGCCTTTATCTATACTCCTATAAACCCGCATGTGAACCATAGTTGTATGACCTATAGAAGCCACCCTTTTATGCTTGTGTTTGGGACCATCATCATTTGGATTCAGTTGGACCTCTTGTCATGAGATGTGAACTTGTTGGGCCATTTAAACTGGGACGAGTTTGTGTCTTATGAAAATTGGGCCAAAAGCTTCTAAAATACCGATGGGCCACTTTGTGTTTGGGCCCCCTATCATTTGAAGTTGTTTAGCCACGTTATTGCAAAAGTGTAAACCTGTTGGGCCTTTTTCAACTGGGACAATTTTACACCTTGCAATAATATGATTGAATGCTTTGAAATGATAATGGGCCAACTTGTATGAAAACCTTGATGGGTTTAGAAAATCCAAACATGATCCAAATATGCTAGAAGCATAAGTTCGATATTCGCATTGGCTTTCATCCAGAAAGGATACGCCTTTTTACGGCATATTTGTATACTTTTGGACGCTTCTAAGTTCATCCCCATGACCACGGTTGCCGAAAGCCCAATTCGTCATTTCTAGACAATGGCATGATCTCATAATTCGGCTTAGTCCATGTTGTAAATGGGCGGTCTTTGTCTTTTACATATGGAAAGGGACAGAAGCGACCAAGGTTCCCCATGTAGCATAGGAGAGAGCGATTTTATGTACCTTGCATCGGTGCACAGAATAAGCCATACTTAGAACCAAAAATAGGCTTACCACGAGTGTGAGAGAAATAAGGTCGGAATGATATATTCTGTTTGATTACCTCACGCGTTTTATATATTTCATGCATCGCACGCATACATGTACCATACTAACTCGTAGTTTTAAGGCCATCATAGATATCCGTTGGATTAGAGAAGAAAACAGACTTGTCAAAAAGAGGTTAGTGAGCATGAGTGCGTCAGTCAATGAAGGTTCCCGCCTGGATCAATTGGAGACCGAAGTAACCAAAATTACCGAGCAGTTGCAAGCTTTTACCACCGCTGTGGCCAGTTTGACCATACCCCATATAGCCAATAATAAGAAGTTCTACAACTTGAATAGAAATACCATTAGGGGACCTTCAAGGACCAAGCCCACTCTTTCTGAGGTCGCCCCTATCAGGAACATGCGATTCTCCAATTTTGGTAGACCTTTGTCAGAGGTGTTTGAAGAGCTGAAAAGGCAAGGACTCCTAAGTCCCTTAGAACCTAAACCATTTGCAAACCATGTGCCACGCTACATTGACCTAAACCTGTACTGTTACCTCCACCAGCAAAAAGGCCCTGAAACTGAAAAATGCACCCGCCTTAGGCATGAAATCCAGAACCTCATTGACGCCCATAAAATACCCGACCCAGAAAAAGAACAACCCAACGCATACAGAAACCCTCCACACACCCATATAATCAACTCCGGCCTACCCGACAGCATTTTCCTCCAAACTCACAACCACCAAGCTTCCCGCATGGGGATATGGGACAACAATAGTAAAGATTAAACAAAGCAGAAAAGGGAAAGTAAATGGGAAAAAGAATTACTACAGTTGGAGGATCTGATGTTCGAAAAAAGCAAGAAGACGGAAGAAGACAAAATTGCAAATTATGGAGATGTTTGTTTTCCTGATCTTATTCAATTGTGATCCCGCATCCATTAATCATAAGACATTGCTTTTGCCTACTTATTCAAGCCTTTTCCTTAATAGTTATGCATCAGTCCAATGATGAAATCGTTTGCTTTAGGGTGAAATCTTAAAAACGATAAACTCTTGATGTGCTTTTATCTGATACTTTGAGTAATTGATCTATGTTAGACTTGTAAGCACTTGATTATGGTTCTTAGTAGTGAAAACCTGAGTAGTTAGCAAAGTGACTAGTTGAAGAAATTGCAGGTCGGTGAATGACCGTTCGCCTAAATGTCTATCCTGATTTGCGTGTGTTATTATGTGTGGTATGGTTGAAAATAAAAGAAAAGTCTCTAAAGAAAACAATTAAACCACCTATAACCGATAATCGTGAAGCTACCCATGGGCGAGTATTAGGACCACCATGAGGAGAAATGCTACCTTAAAGGGTAAGTATGTTGAAAAATTGAAAAAAATAAGAAGTTCAAAACGAAAAGAAAAAAGAGAGACAAAAGAGAAAGAAAATCATACCACATTGAGCACAGAAAAGCAACTGCAGGGCATAATTGAGACATCTAAGTTGGCTTATATGGGGCTGATTCTGCAAAGGAACCTTTGAACACATACACTTTGAGTCTGGCTTAGATCATTTATTCAAAAACTTGGATTTGAGTTGCGTTGAATGTTTTGAAGGTTCTCTGGTTTCAATACTGGGCATTCTTTGAGGGCAATAATATGTATAACTATTGGGATTGTTTTGTAGCCAGTAATATTGTATGTTGATACGGAGTGACACATCATGTAGTCCACATTGACCTAGTGCAAACAGTAGAGAGCAGAAAGCTAAGCCAAGTCTGGGGGCGACTAGTCTACCACCCCGCGAATAAGGGATATACCGAGAACTTGAGCCATGAGACAAAAAAGAACTTAGCGATCACCAGAGGAGAATTGGTAGAAGAAAACTGTAAGTAGGCCCGGGGGCAACCGAAGACATTTATGGCCAAAATACACCAGAGAGCACAAGAAAGTCATAACCCATGGGAATAGGAAATACATCCATGCATACATGCATACACGTCACGCACACACGATTTTTGTTTTGTATTCGCAGGTTTTGAAGAAAGAAGAAAAAGCGGCAAGGACGAGAAAACCGAGAATAGCAACAATCTCAACTCAGTAACGGTTCGGGAATGGACCACCTCACAGTAACGGTTCGGGAATGGACCACCTCATAGTAACTGTTCGGGAATGGACCACCTCACAGCAACAGTTCGGGAATGGACCACCTCATAGTAACGGTTCAGGAATGGACCACCTCTCATCAACACAGTTTGAAGCATCTCGGAACAACATGTAAGTTAAGCAACAGCTGGCGAGCCAGGTGAGTAAAAATGCATGCATAACTTTGATAGGATTGTCATTGTCACACACTGCACAAGCCCATCAAAGTGAGGGCGACTGTAGACACTTGCATTTTTGCATGAAAGCCCGATGATGAGCCTCTTTCGAAGGCAATACCCGATAAGTTGCGGAAGTTGCGGGAAACAAACGTCGGAAAGGGAAATTTAAAAATAAATAGATCAACAATTTTAACTCGCTAATTGGCATCGGATTCACCTGATTAATCTCTATTTTAAAATACTAGCCTCGGCCCAAAACCCTCGCACCCATCCAAAGCCCATTTCGCCCAAAGCCCAATCCAAAAATAATTAAATCACATTTAAAACACATGTCACCAATTAAATTAAATCCAATCAAATCCAATTAAATTAAATCCAATCCAATTAAAATCAAAACAAATCTCATTCCTAAATTAAATAAATCCCCTTCCTAATTTAAATAAATCACTCACCAAATTAAATATATTCCCCACCAAAATTACACAAATTTGTTTCCCTTTATAAACTAATTAGACACATCCCTTTTTACTGGATTTATTTCCTTATTTTGAAAATCCATGCACAACCCTAACCCTAGGATGACCATTATATAAAGAGGACTAAAACCTTGGCTTCCCCTCCTCTCTCGATACACGGCAATAACACTCAAAAAACCATAAACCTTAGCCTCACGCAGAACACTCCTCATGACACCACCCAAAAATAAAGCAAATAAAACCTAAATACAAACCGCACAGCCCATGCAATAAACCGACTAGCAAAACCCCTCACACCCTTAAACACTCGGCAAGACAAAAACCCTAAGCAACTTCTTCACGTATCTCTCCCATATATCTCTCTCTCTCCCTTTGACACCTCACTGACCGATACATGCAACAAGTCAAAAAATAAGAACCACTCAAAACACTAGCCTCACACGCCACTCACCAAATCCTCACGCTCAGCGCCCTCACAAACAATGACAACCCTAGCTTCAACTCTCTCTCTTAGACTCATCAGCCGAGCAACAATAACGTGACAACACTAACCCACTCACAAACCCTCAAACACACAACGCCTCTCAAATAAACTAACTGCCCATCAAACCCTTCTCAAATCAGCCATGTTTCATCACTCACGCCATAAAAAACAAACCATGCACAAAGATCACAACAAAACCAGCCCACTTAAGCATCAAACACTCACGCCTTTCACCGAGAGCTATAACCAGTGAAAATGGCCTCAAAACAGTGAGCCAGAAACAGCCATAATCCACGTGAAAACAGTCCAAAAAATCACCCGTAAAATAGCCCCGAAATAGCTCAAAAATCAACCTTTAAACCAGTCCAGAAAGCGACCAAAAACAGCAGTCTAAAAATAGAGAAAACAGCAACAAAACAGTACGAAAACAGCGATGAAAATAGCGGAAACGAGAGTCCAAAACAGCGGCAGATCAGAAAAGTTACGGAGCATTAACCGTTCCGACGATGACGTAACGCACTTCCAAGAAGCGACTTAAAAGGTATGACCTGAGAGCACCCTTCGTTTACTTTCATTTTTCTTTTCTGTTGTTTATTATTATTATTTCTTTGCATGCATTTTGATGGTTCATGTATATTACTGTTGTTGGATGAATGATTTTGTGCTATCTCTCGCGGTATATCGGATGGAAACCCAGACATAAATTCCGTAGCCGAATTCGAATGGACGGTAGTGCGGTCTGTACTTGGGATACAACTCCACGAACCACTTGAAAAACTTCCAAGCGCGTGTTTCGTTTTGTTATTTAATTTTGTGTTTATTCATTGTTTGCGTTCATTGTTCCGCTATTTATATTTTACGTATTTCTTTGTTTATGTATTGTTGATCTAGTGCGCATGGGCTAATCACGTTGGATTAAAGGTCCTCCATTTGAGGGAAAAGCCAAAAGACTACCTTTACTACGATGTTTTACCGCACCGGACGAAGTACGTTTGATTGGACGTGAGATGTGTTCAATCGGGCGTACGAGGTCCCATATTATTGCTTTATTTATTTTCTATGCATTGTTGCTTGATGTGCATGGGCTAATTACGTTGGTTTAAAGGTTCTCTATTTGAGGGAGAAAAAGCCTAAAAGGCTACCTTTACCATAATATTTTGCCGCGCCTTTTTATTGTTCCGTTATTTACTTTCCGCATATCATTTCTTTGTTTAATCATGTGTTGTAATGTAATGTGCATGGGCAAATCACGTTGGATTAAAGGTCTTCTGTTTGAGGGATAAAAGCCTAAAGGCTACCTTTACCACGATGTTTTGCAGCGCCGGAAGAGGTATGTTCGATTGAATATGAAATATGTTCATTCGGGCATACGAGGTCCCATATAGATGTCGGCCTTGGTCATATCTCTCTTATTCTTATGTCATTTACTTTCTGTTAGTTATAGCTTTATTTATTTATGTAATGCGCATGGGCTTATTACGTTGGTTTAAAGGTCCTCTATTTGAGGGAGAAAAAGCCTAAAAGGTTACCTTTTACCACAATATTTTGCCGCGCTGGATGAGATATGTTTGGGTGGATGCGAAATACGTTCAATCGGGCATATAAGGTCCACATAGATGTCGGCCAAGTCTTTTGGTCGCATCTATTCTCTTTTATCCCCGTTACTCATCTCTTTTCTGTGTCGCATCACTTCACGTTCACTTCCATGCATGCATGTCTCTTTAGTTATTTCTTTTACATTAGGAACTTAATTATCTCTCTTTAATATCTATGCTTTTACAATTATTATTATTTTTTTATTATTTTTTATATTTCCGCATTTATCTATTTGATATGTTCATGAGATTGCGTGCTCGCTTTTATTTCGTTTACTCCTATGTGTGCAAATTTAGATATTGGTTAATCTTGCATGTGTATGTTGCCTAAGACTTAGTTATAATATTGCATAAATCCGTTCATTCCAATTGACATAAGGAATGGACCATTCCGAACCCAACGATTTGAGGTCTTCCTTTACGAGGGGTGAGTGCGGCCTTAAATCATTTCCCAGTTCACGCTGGGTGGCACTCCTTTATTCTTCGGTTTAGCCCCCTGCGGGCTACTCTGTACTCCTAACTGGGCCGCGAGCCCGGGACAGCGTCGCCTACTTCTGTGTCCCACAAGTAGTATATATGATCATTTGACTATAGGATGACATTGATTTTGTGTGTGATCCTTCACACTTTGATGATATATATGTTAGAGACCTTTCATAGTTTGACCGCTAGATGTTCATTGGGTGTGGACCGATGCACTCTTTAATCAAATACGTATCAAGATGTGATCCGTCGACTCATATCTGTACTATAAGGGGTTTAGGTATCCATGTGAGTAAGTCACGATTTTTAAGACCATGTCCAAAGGCGATAATCTAGGGTTGATCGCATATATATCAGAAATATTATTATGATTAGTTGTAAAGAATCGTGGACATGTCGACAATATAAGATGTGTGCCTTGGAAACTTGACAGTGTAATCCATGTTTCCTAGGCACAACTCGAATAACCTACGGCGGAGGGATTGTTACACATATGTGATGAACTCAACTTGTATAGTTTAGAAGGTCGTTCGTGTTCTTCGCAAATTCGGAGGTGGTCGAATTCTTTACATATAAGCTAGACTTATATGACGAACGTGTCTGGACTTAGAGAGTCTCACAATATGAAGTGTACTCGTTGAGCACTTCGGTAGCCGATAATGTTTGATAATAAATAATATTTGATATTATAATTATCAATTAAAATAATTAAATTTTATTGGATAATATTAATTATTTACTTTAACCAATTTGGATTAATTGGATTAATCTAAATTTATTTAATAGTTAAATAAATAATTCCACAAAAGCATTATTGTAATTTCATAAATATCTCTACCATTGGAGTATATTTTGATAATTATAAAATATGTAATAATAAGTGTATTTGGCTTGATTTAATCTGATTAAATCAAAGTGGTAGACAATGAACTAATCAATTGGTTAAAATTTATTTATATTTAATTGAATTAAATCAAAATGGTAGATAAAAGTGATTAGTCACACACAATTCTACATACTTGGACAAAATTTGATTAAGCCCACCTAAAAGTTGATTAGAACTTTTATTAATTAAAAATTGCATAAGCTTGACTATAAAAGGTAAGGTTGAAACAATTTTTTGATTAAGCAAGCATAAGGCAAAGCAGAAGAAAAATAAGCTTAAAGAAGTGTTTAGAGAAGTTTTGGAAGTTCTCTACATTTTTCAATAAGGAGAAGAGTATTAGATTTTTGGTTCAAACTTACTAAGTAAGTTTGATCTTCTCTAATAAGTTATGTTTTTATATTTGATATAATAATATAGCTTGAAGTTTAAATTATATTAATAAATTGTGTAAGGATGCTTTAAAATCATAAACACAATATGCTTGTAATTGGGTTAAATATGTTCTTGTTGGATATGAAACATAAAATTAGAGTTTAGAACTCTAGATAAAAGCTTGGAGCTATAACTAACATTCTAGAATCACTTGATCACCTTTAAGTGACATAGAATTGTTAAAAGGTTACTTATTTGTGAGATTCTAATTTGGTTTGTTTTGATTCAAAGAAATTATATATATATATATGTATTTAGAATATATGTATGTTGGTTATATAACATGGGTTGATATTGGTTTTGATATTAAAAATTAAATTTTGGGTGTTTGAAAGTGTTTATGGAAGGTTGGAAGAGCATATTGGGTTAAAAATTCCATTTCGATCAGCTCTATGTTTTCAGAGAACTGATGAAAGCTTTTAAAAAAATTTAGGCAGCAATGTGCACGCTGCAAGTGCAGTATATGCTTGCGTTGCATGCTGCTTGTAGCGCAACATGTTACTTGTGCAGCATGCACAAGCTTCACATGCTGCTTGCGCATGCATGCTCTTGGCGCACGCGACACGCTCTCTCTGATTTTCTCTGGTTTTGAGTTTTCGTATTCCGATTCGACCGTGATTTTTCCCTATGCACTTGTAATGAAATATAGTATTCTATTAAATTATTTAAAAATACACATATTCTCTATATCAACGCTGCACGGGATACCGATTCGACCCTAGGGGTTCTACAATTGTCCCAACAAGAGCACCATCAAGAATCTATCTGGTTTTTTGGAAAACTATTTGAGAAGAGCCAATAACATTATCTAACACTTTTTCAAACTTGTTAGCAAGGATCTTAGCAACGATTTTATAAAAAACTGTTAATAAAATAAATGGGATACTTCTTCAGATTGATTGGATTATCCACTTTAGGTATTAGAGCAATATAATTGTTTATACCTAGCGGCAGTCGAATAGAAGAACAGAATTTTTGCACCATACAGAAGATATCCTAACCCACAATATCTTAAGCCTTTTTGAATAAGTTCAAAGTAAAACCATAAGGCTCATGTGTTTTAGAACCATTGAAACCCTAAATCATAATTTTAACTTCATCAAACGATAACAGTCTCTAAAGATATAGCAGCCTGAAAATCAAGCCTCATAAAACCCACGTTCTGAATAAAAGGACGAAAAGGCAAACCTACCAAATAGAGACATGTGAAAAATGATATCATTTTAGATTTAGCAGCTTGAGGCCCCGACTCTAAGGAAGCAATATCATTATCAATATTACCAAAAACCTATAGGTTCTAAATTTGAAGTTTTTCTCTGAATAGTATCTAGTTGTTCTTTAGTACAAGGTTTCAAAATTTGACTACCAAAGGATTAACTGATAAAGGAAATGTGTTAGATAATGAAAGAAAAATTTAAATTCACTCTATATTGTTAGGGGATCGTGGGCAGCTGACACACAAGTAAAGTGAAATTGAGAATAATTGTTAGGTCATGAGGCTTTGCCTACCATATAACAATACAATAATAATTATGAGACTTAACCTACCATAAAAATGAACAATAAAATAAAACAATGAGACACAGATTTAACGTAGTAAAACCATCAATGTGAGAGAAATATCCACGAGCAAAAGTAGAAGGATTTCACTATAGTGGAAAGAATTTTTCAACCTCTCTCTAAACACAAGGAATGAACAATCTCACACTCTCTTAGAATATGAGAACTACAACTCTTTCACTAACTCTTAAGAAGAAACTATATTTTCTCTATTAGAATACAGAAGATTTGTTTGAGAATGAGATGAAGAAAATAATGAAATGAAGTCTCTATTTATAAGCATGAAATTCACTGTGCAAATAGTGAAATCTAATTTTTTATTATTTTCTTTTTAAGCACGTGGGACCCACCCATATTTTTTAATTATTTTTCTTTTTAATCATTGCACCTTTCGGTGCAATGATTCACAAACCAACAATTCTCCCACTTAGAAACTTGATTGCGAACCAATCAATTTCCACACCATCCTTTCTACTTTGTCGTCTTCAAGCTGCTTACGTTTCTACTAAGCCATAAGAGGATCTACACCATACAAACTTGTCTGTATTGATAGGCTTGGTCATTACGTCTGTAAGGTTCTCATTGGTGTGTACCTTCAATAAGTTCACACTTCCTTCTTCCATTACTTCATGAATAAAGTGGTATCGTACCCCTATATGCTTCGTTCTTGAATGAAAGGTTGGATTCTTTGCAATATACAAAGTACTCTGACTGTCACAAAATATTGGAATCTTCTCTTGTTTGTGCCAGAGCTCCTCCAATAACATTTGAAACCAGATAGCTTCCTTGCAAGCTTGTGTAGCTGTCATGTATTCAACTTCTGTTGTAGATAAAACCACAACACTGCAACTTGGATACCCAGCTCACTGCTCCTCCTGCAAGTACAAACACATAACCTGTGGTGGATTTTCTTTTGTCAATATCTCTTGTAAAATCTGAATCCATGTAGCCTCTGACAGTTAATTCTGATCCTCTATAACATAATGCAGCATTTGAGGTTCCTTTGATATATCTAAAGATCCTCTTAACAGTATTCCAATGCTCTCTACCAAGATTCGCCATAAAACGATTAACCGCTCACACTGCTTATGCAATGTATGGTCTTGTATAAATTATGGCGTACATTAAGCTTCCCACTGTTGATGCATACGGTACTCGAGACATCTCCTTCCTCTCAGATTCATTGCTAGGACACATAAAAGAGGATAACTTGAAATTAACAGGAAGTGGGGTAGAAATTGGCTTACAATCTTCCATGTTGAACCGTCATAAGATTTTCTTCAAGTAATTTTTTTGATAAAGCCAAATCTTCCTAATATTTATGTCTCGGTGTATTTGCATCCCTAGAATCTTGTTTGCTGGTCTCTGATCCTTCATGTCAAACTCCATAGCTAACTGTGCCTTTAATTCTTGGACTTTATCTTTATTAGGGCCTGCTACTAACATGTCGTCTACATACAACAGCAAAATAATGAAGTCATCATTTCCAGACCTCTTGTAATATGTACAATGGTTTGAACTGAGTCTGTTGTATCCAAGACAAATAATGAAGGAATCAGATCTCTTATACCAATATCTCGACGCTTGTTTGAGACCATATAGAGATTTGTTCAACCTGCAAACCAATTTCTCCTTGCCTATTTCAGCAAAACCTTCTGGTTGGAGCATATAAATTTCTTCTTCAAGTTCTCCATAAAGAAATGTATTTTTCACATCCAACTGTTCCAAATGAAGGTCAAAAGCAGCACACATAACCAGGACCACTCTGACTGTTGTAAGTCAAACCACCGGAGAAAATATCCCGTTGAAATCAATCCATTCTTTCTGAGTATATTCTTCCACCACCAATCGTGCACGATACCGCTCCACTTGATCATTACTATCTCGCTTGATCTTGTAGACCTATTTATTACCAATGGCTTTACTTCCACGTGGTAATAGTATTAGATCCCATGTATCGTTTCTGTGCAAAGCTTCTATTTCTTCTTGCATTGCTGCCATCCACAAAGGTGCATTTACGTATTTTGTAGCTTCATGGAAAATTGATGGCTCTCTATCCTCTATTAGAAGACAATATGCAATGTTACTCTCCGTAACATACTCTGAGTGCCAACCTGGAGGTCTTCTCTCTCGAGTTGATTGACGGACTTCAGAAGCTTCAAACTCAACTGGTTCTTGTACCTCGTGCTCTGGTGCTGCTTTTGAAGAATCTGAATTTTCTCGTTCTAGATTATCTCTCTCGAGTTGATTGACGGACTTCAGAAGCTTCAAACTCAACTGGTTCTTGTACCTCGTGCTCTGGTGCTACTTTTGAAGAATCTGAATTTTCTCGTTCTGGATTATTTTCCACCAATACTGTTGTAGTCTCTGTACTTTCTTTTGAAGTGCTATCATTTCCTTCTTGTTGGGGTTTTAAGGGGGAATATCGGTAACGCAGCGGAATAGTGGAAAATCAAAATTTTCCGATTTCAAAATTTTTCTCGGATCAATTAAATAAACTTATTTATTTAATTATCCAATTATCAAATTCTGAAAAATTACACAAGAGATCAAAGTTCTTGATAATTACCGAATTGCCCCAAAACTTTGTAGATTGATTATTTTAGCCCAAAAATTATCAAATATAATTTTGGATGATTCTAAATTATTTCTAAAATATTTTTCAACACATCTAATGCATCAAAATCAGATTTCACACAAATCCCCAATTTTTGAGTAATTACCGTGAGCACATCAAATTTTCAAGTAATTGCATGTTGGTCCCTTTTTTTTTTCAAAACATGCCAAGATCAAATCCAATCAACCCAAAAATTTACATGCATCATATTCATACCATAATACATCACATATATGAAAATCCCCAAATTTGGAGTGGGCTATGAACCCTAATTTTTCAATTTCATCAAATTGCCCAATTTCACCAAATTTACAAAATCCAACATTTTAATCCATTCAATACTTCACCAATCTAGCCTCACCACTTTGAAACAACTCTAGAAAAATTCTAGGTCACCAAGGAGTGGCTTACCAACTCTAGAATGGCAACTTGATTTTCCAAAAATCAAAAGTAAAGCTTTGAAATCATTTCAAGCTTACTTACATGCATCAATCTTTCATCAAAGTTCACAACCAAAATAAACACAAACTATAATAGAAGAAAGAACATCAAAGCAACATAAAATAATGCCAAGCATGTTAGAAATAATTTCCATGTTGAAAGCTTTAAAGAAAGACTTACAAAATCCAAGTTTTCAAGCATTTTCTCCTTTCGCCTTCAAGCTTTTCTCTTAACTTTCTTTTATGTTTAATTTATGTATTTGAACTTCTTAAACCCTAAAAATGAAACAAAACAATATATACCTTCTCCAAAATGAGCCTTGGCCGAAATTTAGGGAGAAATAATTAAAATATCTAGATATTTTACTTTTGTTTCATTTAAAGGTTTATCAACTTGTTTTGCTTTTATCATTACACTTTAATGATTCCAAACAAGTAAACAATGGCAACTTAAAAATATAACACCTATATTTAATAAGGTCATGGCCGAAAATTACAAAAGAAAAAGGAAATGGATATTTTCATATTAAACAATTTAATCAAATATCTAAAGAAGTCAAAACCATTTTGACAACCTTTTCCTTTAAGTATAAAGTCAACAATTTACACTTATAATCATTTCCTAACTTTATCATTTGGTAAGATATTTATATTTTAATTATATTAATTATTTAACAATTAAATAATTAATCAATTAATTAAATACAAATATCTCAAATATATGTATTATATTTACTTTAAATATCTCAAATACATATATAAATGATATATGTCAAATACCTTTATTTGATAATTTATTAATGTGTATTAAATAATATCATATATTAAATACAAATACACATTAATTAGGAAATGACGGTTCGGCCCGTTTGTATGTATTTTTCGTTAAACGTTTAAACAATTTATAAATAGTCATCATTATTCATAAGAGTTGCCCTAGTGCTCTACGAGTATATTTCATTAGTGAGACTCTCTAGATTCAGGTATATCCGTCACAAAATCCAATTTCGTGTCCATAATTTACCCACCCGTAAATTATGACTACCACAGATAAACTAGCTGAATCATACAGGTCGAGGTTATTGCATACGTATAATCCCTCTGTCACAGGTATCCGGATAATCCTAGAGATATAGATGTAAATGTCAAATATCTATAGGTATTATCTCGTCGACGATTCAATTAGCAATATATAAATAACATTCGGAACTCATTTCCGAAGTATATTATGGCCATAGATTTAACTGATTGCTAATCACATATGGACTACCTATGCTCTGTACACAGAACTGACGGATCATATCTTGACACACACAGGATATCTTGAGGATCGGTCCACACCAAACGAACAGGCGAATGTCTAATCTAAATAGATCGGTGACGTGACTGCCATCTAAGTGTGGAGGATGTCTCATACATCCACAGTGGTGTCTCAAGTCGAATGACCATTATGCTACTCAACCCGAGAAGATTCTTATTGGCGTTGGTGTACCATCCATTAAGAATCTTCGGTGAGTCGTTTAGTGTTTATCCACTATAAACACCTACACGTCTATACGAGTCTCCCAAGACTCATGGTTCATTGGGATAAACCATCAGACCAAGTCTCGATATACGACATGTACCGGTCTCAGTCGATTTGACTAACCGACCTGTGTTAGTAAATCTTGACCATGAACAATATTTGATAATATACATTTAGCAGTGACACTTCCCAATGTCAATTACAAACTAACTTTGTAACTGTGTACTGCATTATATATTATCGGGCCTTTGTCTAATATATACATATCACTAAACCATATTTAGTTTCAATCTAATCGTAATCAGATCAAATACGTATATAAAAACAAGAGGTGCAACCATAAATAAGTAATATTATGGAAAAATGTATTGTTCGTATTCATGAATCAGACATAAATACGGAGCGGATTGGCGCTCTGAGCACCAACCCCAACACTTCTTTCTGCAATTGTTCTTCTATAAATATCACATATGTGTTGAGGATGATCTTGTGGGTAGTGGGATCCCACAAGTGATACCCCTTTACTCCATCAACATAACCCAAGAAAATATATTTTCTAGATTTTGGATCTAGCTTTTTTTCTTTCTTGAGCGTTGTACATCACGTACACATGACAACCAAAAATGTGAAAAGATGAGTAATCAGCTGGTTTTCCGCTCCACATCTCCATCGATGTCTTCAAATCATTGACATTTGATGGAGATCTATTTACAACATAACATGTAGTATGAACTGCTTCTGCCTAAAAATACTTTGGTAGACTAGTTGTTCTGAGCATAGCTCTTACTCGTTCCAGCAGCGTTCTATTCATCCTTTTTGCCACCCCATTTTTGAAAACTGGCATCACATCTTAATTATTTTTGATCGGGTACACACAATATCTTCTAGAAAAATCATCAATAAATGGTACAAAATATTTTACTTTCCCCAGAGATTGAACCGGTGCTTCCCAAACATCAGAGTGAATCAACTCTAAAATGGTTTTACTTCGAACACTTGACTTGCTAAATTTTAATCTATTTTGCTTACTTGTAACACAATGCTCACAAAACGGTAGACTAACTACTTTCAAGCCTGAGAGTAGCTTTTGATTGACGAGAATCTTTATTCTTTATTCTGACATGTGGCATAGTTTCTGGTGCCACAACATATAAGCTTCCTCTCTAGAATACAGTGATGTTACTGATGCAGTTGCTTCCTGAATCGGGTCTCCTAAGAGCGTATACAAGTTTACTGAGATCTTTTCAGCTTTCAAGACAGTTCTCCTTTCACCATTTTTAATACCTCGTTTTCAACAACGGTCTTGTATCCGAGGTCATCTAAATGTCCAACTGTCAGAAGATTTTTCTTCATTCTCACAACATGTTAAACATCTTGTACAATGTGAATAGTACTATCGTACATATTTATTTTGATGACTCCAATACCAATAATTTGCAAGGCATAATCATTGCCTAGAAAAATCGATCCTCCAGAGACAAGTTCATAATGACAGAACCATTCTCTCCTAGAGGTCATGTGCCATGTTGCTGTAGAATCAACCAATCATGCATCACTTAGTTGTTTTCTGCTATCATTGGACACCATTGCTACTTCACTGTAAAGTGCGCCACCTTATTCAGAAGTACTTGTAACATATCCATGAGATTTTGTTGCAACATGAGTTTTTTCTCCACCATTCTTCAGATTCCAACAATCTTTCTTGACGTGCCCTTTCTTGCCACAGTTGTAGCATTTAACATTCTTCTTACTTTTTCATTTCGATCTGCCATGGTTTTGACTCTCACTTAAGCCACATTCTGTTGATCTCTCTCTTGTCATCACCAATGCTTCTACTTGTTGCGAACTAGATGATTTGTCTTCCTTATTTTTGCGCCTAGACTCTTCTTCCATAGCAGCAGCTGCAACTTCGTCAAAGACTACATTACTAGTGACAACATTACTTGTCAAGTTGATGATAAGTTGATCATACGAATCATGCAGACTTTGAAGTAGAATCTCTGCACGTTCATTTATTGATATACTATAATCCAACACAGTGAGTTGGCAAAATAGTGTATTCAAGTTGTTGATGTGATTCGTCATGGATGTGGACTCACTCATTCGAAGAGTGTAAAGTATTCTCTTCAAGAAGATCTTGTTGTGTAGTGACTTGACCTCGTACAATTTGGTAAGTGCATCCCAAATCTCATTTGCAATCCTCTTCTCTACAACACTGGATAACACAGAATCTGCTAAGGCTAGATGCAAGTTGCCTATAGTGTTGTCATCCATATCCTTCCATTTTTCTTCAGTCATTCCATCTGGTCTCTCTCCAATTGCCGCCAATCAATTGTCTTTTCTCAAGATTGCTTTTATTTTAAGTTTTCATTGGGAAAGATTGTTCCATTTGAACTTCTCAATTTCGAACTTTCCTGCCATGTTTCTGATGACGATCAGCTTCTCACTTGAACTGGATTTTTACTATTTCACCGTGAATAATACCATATATGTGAAAAGTACCGTATACGTGAATAGTATTGTATACATAAATAGTATTGTATATGTGAATAGTATTATACGATATATGTGAATAGTTTTCATGAACAGTAACCCAAAACCTAAAGCTCCGATACCATTGTTAAGGGATCGTGGGCTGAAGTTGACATACAAGTAAAGTGAAATTGTGAATAATTGTTAGTTCATGAGGCATTGCCTACCATATAACAATACAATAATAAGTATGAGGCTTAGCCTACCATAAAAATGAACAATAAAATAAAGCATTGTGACACAGATTTAACATGGTAAAACCATCAATGTGAGGGAAATATCAATGGACAAAAGTAGAAGGATTTCACTATAGTGGAAAGAAATTTACAACCTCTCTCTAAACACAATGAGTGATTAATATCACACTCTCTTAGAATATGAGAACTACAACTCTCTCATTAACTCTTAAGAAGAAACTATATTCTCTCTAAGAATACAGAGGATTTGATTGAGAATGGGATGAATAAAATAATGAAATGAAGCCTCTATTTATTGGCATGAAATTCACTGTGCAGATAGTGAATTCTAATTTTTTATTATTTTCTTTTTAAGTATGTGGGACCCACCCATATTTTTTTTAAATATTTTTCTTTTTAATCATTGCACCTTTCGGTGCAATGATTCACAAACCAACATATATGAATTTACAATGATATGAGTTTTTATATAGGCTACATATCAAATTGAAATGAGAAAGAACTAATCATAATAAAGATATATAATAAAATCACAAATCTTAAGGATTCTATGAATTATATCTTGGAGATTGATTTTATAATATCGAGATATTATTCCTTAATATTGTTTCTATAATAATATTCCATAACAACATTTCCATAATAATATTTCCTTAACAAAAACTCAAGCTGATGACGAAGGAACAAGCTTAAGGTTGTATCTTGAAATCGGAGATTGGAGTCCTGAAACTAGAAATCTTGAAACTTAGAGGCTGGAAATTTTGAGATAATTGATGATCTTTAACTTACGAAATCCGAAGGGGAGCCAAAGTCCAAAAGAGAGCTTTAACCTATGAAGCCTGAAGGTGGAGCCAAAGCTTGAGAAGGAGTGAAATCCTGACAAAAATCTTAAGCCCGAGAGAGCCGAAGCCCGAGAGAGAGCCGAATCCCGAGAGGGAGTGAAATCTCGAGAGAAAGCCGAAACCCGAGAGGGGGTAAAATCCCGAAAGAGAGCCAAAGCCTAAGAGGGAAGGAAATCCCGAGAGAGCCATAAAAAATGCTTGGGTGAGGTTATCTAAAAGAGCTAGTGCTCGTTTCTCAAAAATACCATAACCAAGAAACTGTTCGGTCCAGCAGAACAACTGTGCTACCAACACAACCTTACAAGCAGGACATAAGCCAAGTCTATTAGCAACAAACTGGCGTCAACCCAACAAACAAAACAAAGCAAAACAACCAACAAACCAACTCTCTTATTTAAACAAAGAAGAGATCAAAGTCAACAAGAATCCAATATTCATAACCAGACTATGATTGAACAACGCAGATGGCAAAAAAGAAACTTTATCGGAAAAATCACACATATATGGTGTGAAGAGGGGGAGAATAAGCGCACTGAATAAAATCGGTCACACACATAGTGTGTATCAATATGTTAACTGGGTTGTTGTGAGATGCCCCGTAGAAAGTGAAGAGCTTTTCAAGATCAAGAATTCTGGATTTTCCCATTGGATTCTCGAAGGAAAAAATATTCCGTGAAAAGCTAAGCAACAAGATGAGACATGTGGGCAAGGTGGCGGAGTGAAGGTGGCGAGTGAAGGGTGAAGCACCCGTGAAGGGTGGCGCGTGAGGTTCACGTGCCGATGGTGGCTGTGATCCCCACGCGCCGATGAGAATATAGAGAGTGAAACTAAAAAAATCTGAACTTGATGTCTGATATCATGTTAGATAATGAAAGAAGTTTTAAATTCACTCTTTATGAATTTACAATGATATGAGTCTTTTATATCAAATTAAAATGAGAAAGAACTACTCGTAATAAGGATATATAATAAAATGACAAATCCTAATATCTTGGAAATTGATTCCATCATATAGAGATATTATTTCCTTAATATTATTTTCATTATAATATTCCTTAACATTATTTCCATAATAATATTCTTAACATAATATTCCTTAACACTATTTCCATAATAATATTTCTTTAACAGAAAATTTGGATATTAAGCCAACAGTTTAGGAATCTAAAAGGTTGTAGATCCCAATTAAGCTTAGAAATTTCAAGGAGAATTGGACGATGATTAGATACGTAAAGAGACAGCTTCTCCAAATTTTAAAAGAGAGAGCATTTTCATTGTATTTTTTGAACTCTATTAATGGGAAAGGCTTTTAAAAAAACTTACTATTGGATCCAAATTCTTATACAAAATTAATTTTTACCTTCTCTATTAATCAAACATGGGGAACAATTTAATTTCGAACTATAGACTGGTACCTGCGCGTTGCTGCTGTTGTATAAGATGAATATTAAAACTAAAAAAAAAAAAACATATTTTAAAGTGACACGTGATTACATCACATAAGACATGAGGTAAATATTATGCAAATAATTAGAAGCAAGCGAAAGATTAAAATAAATATCAGAAAAAATGATAATGTTTTAATCATCCTAAAAAAATAACATAGGTAATATGATATTTTATCCGTCAAATAAGAATCTAAGCCTTGAAAATTACATGATATATTTATATAAACCTTCAAATCTTTTAAATTCAATGGCCCTATAAATGCGAATATGACTTCATAGTGACCTATATTCCAGTCAATTTGGATCTTTAACATGCTTATATAACATTGTATCATTTTCTTATTGGAATTAATATTTAATATTTGAAGACATGTTGACAACATATAAGGTTATTCACATTTAACTCAAATCACAAATTACATTAGCAAATTCATTGACTTAGAAATGATGACAAATACATTCATTAGATCAAATTCATTCATCTCCTAAAAATGACAAATATATTCATTAGATCAAATTCATTCACTTTGAAATAATAAATACATTAATTAAATTAAGTTCATTCATCTAATGTAAATGACAAATACATTCATTATATTAAATTCATTCACCTATAAATGACAAATATATTCATTAGGTTAAGTTCATTCATCTATTAAATGCATCAAATATCTTAAAATTTCAACGTGACACATGTCAACACCGAAGGGGAAAAATATATGTATATATGTATGATGGTAATATTATGTAGATTTTCTTATAATTTTTTATCATTGAAGCAAATTTTTTGAGGTATACTCAACATTGTTGCGACTTAGAATAGTCGTTATAAATTTTTAATCGTGATATTAGTAGATTGCGACTATTATGCTTATTTTTACTATGTGGTCCACCAAGATTTCTAACTATATATTGTTGGTTCACATGCATACAGCTGCACCAAATACAGCTGGAATGCTTTCCACCGAAAGCATGATGAAGACCCTTCAACTTGCATGCAGAGAAGCTGAAGACGTGAAGGCAGCTGTGATGAGTGATAGCAAGTGTGTTTACAGTTTTTGTGTGTGTGTTTGCTGGCAAACCGCGTGACACTGTTCACGCGGTTTGATCAGCTATAAATTGAGCCAAGGATCATTAGTTCATCATCCCAAAGTGTGTAAGCTCCAAGTAGAGAGCTTGAGAGTGTGTGAGGTTTTTCATTTAGTTTTCTTTGTGTAAAACTTGTGTATTTATTCTTTGTAGTAATAAAATTACAATTCGGTTTTTCCTCAAATACACTCTAAAGTGATCGGTGAATCACAACAAGTGGTATCAGAGCTTTGGTTCTTCATTGGGATCGAAAAACCGAAGAACGGAGTTTGGTTCGGAAAATTCGAGTTCCGGAAAAGTTGTCAAAAATTCATTTTGAGGGTACTATCAGCTAGTTCACGTCGAGACGAGCACGGTGGTATTTTTCGACGACCGAACCAACGTCCCAGCAGGCCGCACGCGCCTTCCAGAGATCTTCCCACGCTCCCTCACGCGCTCCACGCGCCGCACGCGCTGCTGAAGGTTGAAGACGATCCGCGTCAGCGCCACGTCATGCCCAGTCAGCGCCCAGTCAGCGCCTCGTCAGTGCCCAGTCAGCAGACACGTCATCCGCCACGTCATCCGCCAAGTCATCAACCACATCATCCGCCATGTCAGCGCCACGTCAGCAAACCGGTCCCACCTTGCCACGTCAGCACTGCCACGTCAGCAGCCTGGTAAATTTCATTTAGCCCCCTGAAGTTTTGAAATTTACAGTTTTGCCCCAGAACTTTTAGGAATTTACAAATCAGCCCATGTGTCGGATTTAGACCAACGAAGTGTCTATTCCACCATTTTTGACTGTTCCGGACGCAACGGTGACCTCGGATTTGTGAAATTCAGCCCTAATTTTATTGTATTTACATTTTAAACTTTAAAATTTAAAATGGAAATTGGAGATTCGTCTTCTGGTGCAATGATTAAATTGGCTGCAACTAATTACTCCCTCTGGAGACCTCGGATGATAGATTTCTTGCATTGCAAAGATTTGTTTGATGTCATTGAGTTGAAGGGAGTGAAACCAGAGTCTGTTAAGGAGTATGACTGGAATAAACTCAACAACAGAACTTTGGGTCAGATAAGGCAGTGGATCGGTCACAGTGTCTTCCACCACGTAGCACAGGATTCAGATGCTTACGGGATGTGGATAAAACTGGAAGACATGTTCCAGGCCAAGACAGCTCGGAATAAAGCCCTGTTAATGAGGCGTTTGGTGAACCTGAAGCTACGGAGTGGAACTTCCGTTGCGGAACACACCAACGAGTTCCAGAGCCTGGTGAACCAGTTTTCTGCAGTAGACATGCAGCTGGGAGATGAAGTACAAGCCCTCTTACTACTCAGTTCCCTTCCTGATAGCTGGGAGACATTGGTGGTTACTCTCAGCAATTCCGCTCCAGGAGGTAAAGTTACCATGCCTATGGTAAAAGATGCCCTGTCGAATGAGGAGTCCAGGAGAAAAGATGTTGGCTCTGAACAGACAGAAGCCTTCGTCACAGAGACTCGAGGAAGACATCAAGGAAGAGACGGAGAGAGAGGCAGAAGCACAACCATGGGTAGATCCTCAGATGGAAGGAAGCCTACCTATAAGTGCTACCATTGTGGCATTGTAGGCCACCTAAAGAAGAATTGCCGAAAACTGCAACGAGAGCAGAGAGAAGGCAATCACCAGCCGAAGAATGACGAAGGAGAGACACTGGTCGTTGTCCAAGCAGATGTAGCAATATGCTTCATACAGGAAGAGACATGCCTTCACAACGCAACCCAAGATGTTGAGTGGGTGGTAGATACTGCAGCATCCTACCACGTCACTCCTCACATGGATTTCTTCACAACATACAAAGCAGGAGACTTTGGAGCAGTGAAGATGGGAAATATCAGTTCCTCTGGGATAGTAGGAATGGGTGATATTCAGTTGCGGACAAATGTCGGGTGTACATTGACATTGAAGGATGTCCTGCATGTTCCAGAACTTCGGCTGAATGTACTCTCGAGGATAGCTCTTGACAAACAGGGCTATGAAAATCACTTCAGAAATGGCACATGGAGAATGACGAAAGGTGTCATGGTTGTCGCTCGAGGACATGCTTGCGGCGCACTATACAAGACTCATGTGAAGATTTGTGCAGACAGCCTCAAAGTAGCTGAAAAAGAGGCTTCTCAAAATCTGTGGAACCAGAGACTCGGACACATGAGTGGGAGAGGGTTGTCTACCCTGAACAAGAAGGAGCTTACCAAGGATGCTGCACGAGATCCTTGCAACCACTACTCAATTGGTAAGCAACGCAGAGTCTCATTTGATTTCTCTTCAGAGAGAAGATCAGAGTTGCTCAGTCTGGTGCACTCTGATGTTTGTGGTCCCTTGGAGGTTGATTCATTGGGCGGTAACAAGTATTTTCTGACTTTCATCGATGATGCTTCACGGAAAATCTGGGTGCATTTCCTCAAGACGAAGGATCAGGTCCTAGATCAGTTCAAGCTGTTCCACGCCATGGTAGAGCATGAAACAGGGAAGAAGCTGAAGTGCCTTTGCACAGACGATGGAGGCGAGTACAGTTCCAGAAGGTTCGAAGCCTACTGCATGAGACATAGCATTCGACATGAGAGAACTGTTACACATACTCCACAATATAATGGTGTCGCTGCAAACATGAACCGCACCATTATGGAGAAAGTCAGAGGAATGATCAGTATGGGTAAGCTGCCAAAGCCATTCTGGGGAGAAGCTGTTCGTGCTGCCTGTTACCTGATCAACAGATCACCAACTGAACCGTTGAACTTGGAGATTCCGGAGAAAGTGTGGTCTGGTAAGAATCCCTCATACACTCACCCTAGAGTATTCGATTGTTTAGCCGTTGTATATGTATCCAATGAGCTCAGGGAGAAGCTCGATGCAAGGACAACTCCATGTATATTCCTAGACCATGGAGATGAAGAATTTGGATACAGACTATGGGATCCGAATGTGAAGATGGTCATCAGAAGCCATGAAGTAGAGTTTCTTGAAGACCGAACAATTGAAGACATTGAAATGCCCAGAATGTCTTCCAATACCAGTGCCAACAGAAATCCAGACCCAGCACCAGCACAATTAGCCACAGATAGGGTGCACGAGAAAATTCCAGAAGCAGAACCAGAGGAGGCAGCTAATGATGTTGAGCAGGGGGAGACACAGCCTGTTCCATCGGAGATTACAGAAGAGAGTGTTGAGCAGGGGGAGCCGCAACCTACTCCACTAGAAGCTACAAGATCATTCACAGAGATGGATGATGATAGACCTCCTGAAACCAGTGGACCTCAGACAAGAAGATCTGAGCGAGGCAGGATTCCATCAACCAGATATCCGGGATCCGAATATATTCTGCTTACTGATGTGGGGGAGCCAGAGAGTTTCCCAAATGCAAGAAGGCACTGAGGAACAAATGGGTGAAGAAATATGGCAGCAAAACTGTGCAGAGACACAACAGAAGATTACTGTGCAGAGACACAGTGGATTGTACTATGCAGAGACATAGCGGAAGAATACTGTACAGAGATGCAGTGAAGTGTGCTGTGCGGAGACACAGCCGACTTGTCAACAAAGGAACATGTTCGGGACAAGCTAGAGTTGTGCAGAGACATAACCGGGATAGCTGTCAGATGATACAGAGAACTACGATTGGCTTGATCCCAACTCAGGGTACGTAGGCAATCATACAGATGCAGCCAGGGGAGGATCTTTTTTGAGGATCCGGTTTGGGTGATTAATGGTCGGCTCAGATTTTGGGCAAATCTTCACCGAGTGGGAGATTTGTTGGTTCACATGCATACAGCTGCACCAAATACAGCTGGAATGCTTTCCACCGAAAGCATGATGAAGACCCTTCAACTTGCATGCAGAGAAGCTGAAGTCGTGAAGGCAGCTGTGATGAGTGACAGCAAGTGTGTTTACAGTTTTTGTGTGTGTGTTTGCTGGCAAACCGCGTGACATTGTTCACGCGGTTTGATCAGCTATAAATTGAGCCAAGGATCATTAGTTCATCATCCCAATGTGTGTGTAAGCTCCAAGTAGAGAGCTTGAGAGAGTGAGTTTTTTTGTTAAGTTTCTAGTTGTAAACTTGAATTTTATTCTTGTAGTAATAAAATTACAATTCGGTTTTTCCTCAAAAACACTCTAAAGTGATCGGTGAATCACAACATATATATATATATATATATATATATATATATATATATCGTCAAATTATAACCACAGGCTGTCATATGCTCTTACAATAAATGCATTCTCTGGATTCAAACTTATAACCTCAAGGTAAAATCATGAATCTTACCACACCAATTTAATCGTTATTTATGATTTCTAACTATATATAATGTCCAGGTTGATTATTTATTGTAAATATAAATATATTTATTATAAATAAAAAAATTATAGAAAACTTTAAAATAAAGTTTTGAAATCATTAAACATGAAATGAAGTAAAAGAAATGTAACTTTTGAATATATTTGGCCCTTTTTAGTCCCAAAAATCCGAATATGCTACGATAGATATGATTTACATAGGGTCCAATTGCTCTAACCAAAAATATTAATAATACAAAAATTCTCTACTTTTTTTTTTAATTATTATTAATAAGATTTCTAACTATGCATGATACTTTTTTTTATTCAAATGTCATATGCTTTGTAATATCAGTTCAGATACAAAATTTCTGCAATGATAATTTCGCAAAAAGAATGACATTGAAGATTAAGATATAATAATACCTCAATAAATTAATGAACTTAGGACTGAAAAAATATTAATATAGTTAATTAATATTAATAGATAAATTAATAATTTATGAAAATATTAATTGTATTGAAATATGTCGTTAATAATAGCCAAACAAATCAATATAAAATATGACGTAATTTATAAATCATATAACCATTAAGACTATAATCAAATAAGTCAACTGTCCAGAAAGATATTCAATGATTTTTATATGGTTTTCGTACAAATATTGACATTTAAAATATATATTGTTGACAAGTGATTTTCATTCCAGGGGTAAGTTTGGAATACCGCTCCTAGAATAATCATCCTCCAACTGTGAATTTGTTTGGTTTATGGGGGCCAAATGCAAATTTAGCAGAAGATGAGAACAAACACAAAATCAACAAAGGATTTACGTGGTTCGGTGGAATGGATCTAACCTACGTCCACGGGAACAAAGTAAAATACCGATTTTATAATGGAATCGAGCTCGGCCGATCTCTTCTCAAGGGTTGTCGCATAATACCGAGCTGGTTTGCTTAGTGTTTTCTTACAAGTAGTGCACCCAAATGAATTTTTCTAACCCTAACAAGTGTGTTTGCCCTCCCCTTATATACTAAGAAAAAGTAACACTGTTCCCATATCTTCATGACGTCAGCCACATGGATTTCCTGCTGTTTGATGGGCTCTCTGCCCCCAACTGCCCCGCCGAAAGTAAGTCTGTCATCTGACTTTTCATTAAACCATTCTTTATTGGGAATACTCCACACTCAACCTTTAAGAAGACAACTTGTAAAGATCATTTCACGCAGTGGCATGTATCAGGGGGAAATGCCCAAACTGTCTTGGTTACACGTCGGACTTCATAAGGACGGTAAACTCTCGTGCCGAACTAATCGAGCTGCGTCCGACCTGATTCGTAATATCCGAGCTCATTATTCTGATTGGGGAGAAAAGACCTTACCCAAACCCGAGCTACCAGGCTATAGTGGTCGGGGTCAGTTTGGATGTCGTTGGTCTCTGATATCTGCAATATGTTACCTCCTCGGGTCGGTCAAATCCCGGAGACCAAGTCTGAATACTATGTCTGGTCAAGGAATTGTCAATATCCTCAGACTATTCATCATCCCAAAAGGTGAAATTCATTTTCTGCCTTTGCCGAGCTGTTTAAAGTACTTGATCACAAAAATCACTATCAACATATATTATTGACGTATAGTATAAATATTGATTATTTTTATAATATTGGCTAGGGGTGGTCGCTGTGCGGTTCAGGTCGGTTTTTTCGTTTTTTCCTTCAAACCACGCGGGTTGGCGGTTTGGGAAATTAGAAACCGAAATCGCAAATTTGATAAGGAAAACCGCGGCGGTTCGGGTTGGCGGTTTAGCGGTTTGGGCGGTTCGGGTCGGCGGTTTTGATTATAAAACTTTTAAGAAAATTTTATGTATTTTCACATTATAATTGAAGAGAAAAAATACATAATTTTCATTTATTCATAGTATATTGTCATATGATCATTAAATATCTTAGAATATCTATTCCGATAATAATCAAATATAAATATAAAATAAATAAAAATATATGTGTAAGAGACTAAGAATGATCTAACAAGTGTTGGTTCAAATTATCGGAACCAAATATACAATAAATTCGTGATAGAGGTAGAATGAACCATATTTCATTCTCATATAAAGTGATCAAACTTTTGTGATTTATTTTTATTATATTCCCAGCTTTGGATGAATTAAAGCCCTTTTTGAATGTTTGAGCAAAATGGAAAGAATTTGATTCAAAATTCTACATGAAAAATGGGATATTTTTATTTTTTAATAATATTTGGGAACTATTAATTTATATGTCATAAGTTGAAGTAGCGGAAGCAATCTATATAAAATATACACATATTAAATATTTTTCAAAATCCATAATGTGAAATATTTGGTACATTATATCATTTTTTTAAATCTTTGGGAGCTGTTACTTCCACTAAAAATCCTCGTCATTTTCCTTAATATTGAATCCAAGCTATTCCTTCAAGAACACATATAGGAATAAGTAACATAGCATATCTTTTTTTTTTTTAATTCCCACTTTCTTTCTCAAATAATATAACAAAATCTTTCAACACAAAACACACGTGTTGTGTATGTGTGTATATATAGATAAAATAAGAAACACATTAAAAAAAATAGTGGTGTTGTAGACGCTGGTTTTCGCCTGAGGTCCACAATCGAGATTTCGTAGGTTGGGGGCACTAGCGATCCTGCAAAACAAAGGTAGAGTGAGCGTGGAGGGTCTTCCCACCGGTGTGGTGGGTGACGTAGGCACTCCGACGCTCAAGTCAGTAGTGGAAATGAGCTATAAATATCGTAGAAGGAAGAGCAAGGTAAGAGATTACCTTGATCCCCATGGGCTGCCGTGAGGGCGGTAGGTGGGTGATTCTGAGAGCTCTAGAGAGAATATGACTGAGTTGTGAGTTGTGTCGGTCCACTCTTCTCGTGGACTTCCTTCTCTTATATACACACTAGGGAGAGGTGGGTATTTACTGCGTTTGATGGTTCTTCCGTTTGACATTGGTAACGGCCGATTTATGAGGGGTAGTTATGTTTGCCCATTGAAGACTGAAAACGACTGGGTCGTCATGGGTGTTTATGAATCTGAGCGTTTCGTGGGCTGGCGTATGGTGGTTCTTGGTTATGGTTTGGATGTGGGGTATTTATTGGGTGTGGGCCCGTGAATCTCCAGACCTATATATACTAAACCCGAGGCTTCCTTTAGTGTGTGGGTTTGGAGTATCAACTTGGGCATGGATCTTATGTTGGGGAGTCTGGGGTGCGTTCAGTATTGGGTCTGAAGTAAAAGGTCCAAATTGCCCTTGGACCAAATTTGGCCCAAACAGTTTGTCTCCTACTCTCTAAGTCAATGAGTCATTGGCTTGGAGAGTATTCATTGGTCGTGTCGTCTGAACCAAACCAGGAAAGTCTTCGTTACCCGAATCGGGCCACGATCGGGCGTCTTCAGTGTCGTCTGGACAATGTGGCTACGGTCTTGAATCTGACTAGTAGGAGTTAGGGGGATGTCCCTAGTTTGATCGAGTTGGACGTTGTCCCCGATCATACTTCATAACAAGTTAAGCGGGGAGTGTATCCATCGACTGGACCTGATGAAGGCCAGAAGTTCAAACTCGTTTGGTACTGAATAGGGACCAAACCGAGTCTATATGTCGTGTGGACCAGAAGAAGGTCTATGTACTGAACTTGACTCCACCACGAGCCAATTGGGTCGACTGGACCTGATGAAGCCAGGAAGACATTTACTCGTTTGGTATCGAGGAGGGACCAAACCGAGTCTACATGTCGTGTAGACCAGCAAAAGGTCCATGTAATGAACTTGAATCCATCACGAGTCAATTGGGGAGTGTTCCCGTCGACTGGACCTGATGAAGTCCAGGAATTTACTCGTTTGGTATCGAGGAGGGACCAAACCGAGTCTATATGTCGTGTGGACCAAAAGAAGGTCTGTGTACTGACTTGACTCCACCACGAGCCAATTGGGGAGTGTTCCCGTCAATTGGACCTGATGAAGTCCATGAAGACATTCACTCGTTTGGTATCGAGGACGGACCAAACCGAGTCTACATGTCATGTAGACTAGCAGAAGGTCGACGTAATGAACTTGACTCCATCACGAGTCAATTGGGGAGTGTTTCCGTTGACTGGACCTGATGAAGTCCATGAAGACATTCACTCGTTTGGTATCGATGAGGGACCAAACCGAGACTACATGTTGTGTGGACCAGAAGAAGGTCCATGAACTGAACTTGACTCTACATGAGTCATGGGGAGTGTTCCCGTCGACTGGACCTGATGAAGGCCAGGAAATCATTCATTCGTTTGGTACCAAATAGGGACCGAATCAAGCCTACATGTCGTCTGGACCAGAAGAAGGTCCATTTACTGAACTTGACTTAGTCATGAGCCAATTGGGGAGTTCTCGTCTACTGGACCAGATGAAGTTCATGACAATCTCCAGCCTACTGGTCCAGAAGAGAAACCAGGGTAGTCTTCATGTAGTCTGGACCAGATGAAGGTCCAGATCTTGAGCTGTATGACATTGCCTGCGAGTTTCAAAACCACATATATGGTATGTAAATGGAGACAATATTTATACTTGTTATCTAGAGAGCATGTCGGATGAGATAGATGGTCTAATTAATATTTGAGGAAGACTATTCTTTTATCTTCCAGATTGTCCCCAGTCTACTGGATCTTGTAAAGCTTCTAAACTGGTCTCCACTTTATTAAACCTGATGAAGGTTCATGATTGTCTTTATTCTGCTGGACTTGATGAAAGCCCAAATGAGTCTACGACCTACTAAAGGTCCAATAGATTATTGTCGATTGTTCCTAATGAAGGTCCAGGAAGCTATTGTCGACTCGACCTAATGAAGTTCTAGGACGATTTTCATTCCTCAGTCTACCAGACTTTATAAAGGTCAAAGAGACTATGGTCGTCTGGATCTAATGAATGTCAAATAGTGTCCTCACTCCACTATATCTGATGAAGATATATATGAGTCTACACTCATCCTGACCTGATGGAGGTACGCGGGATCCTACAGTTGACTGAACTTGATAAAGGTCCAAGAAAGTCTTCATTCCACTATACCTGATGAAGGTACATGAGAGTCTACACTCCACCATATCATATGAAGGTACATGTGAGTCTACAGTCGATTGGACCTGATGAAGGTCCAAGAAAGTCTTCACTCCACCATACCATATGAAGGTATATATGAGTCTACAGTCGATTGGACCTGAAGAAGGTCCAATAATATCTTCACTCCATCATACCATATGAGGGTACATGGGAGTCTATAGTCGATTGGACCTGATGAAGGTCTAAGAAAGTCTTCACTCCATCATACCATATGAGGATACATGAGAGTCTACAGTCGATTGGACCTGATAAAGGTACAAGAAAGTCTTCATTCCATTATACCATATGAAGGTATATGTGAGTCTAACTATATGAAACTACGGTCGCATAAACTGATGAAGGTCCATGAGAGTATCCATTCTACAAGGCCTTATTAAGGTCTTGAGACTACGGTCGACTGGACCTGATGAAGGTCCAATAGAGGCTGCGATCGACTAGACCCACGAGACTACGGTCGACTGGACCCGATGAAGGTCCAAGTGGGTCTCCACTCCTCATTCAACAAGACCTGGTAGAGGTCGACTGGACCCGATGTAGGTCCAAGTGGGTCTCCACTCCTCACTCCATTAGACTTGATGAAGTTCTATGAGAGTCTTATGTCGACTGGAACTAATGAAGGTCTTTGAGGGTCTTCATTCCTCATTCTACAATTCTCACTCTACAAGACCTGACAAAGGTCAGTGAGGGTCTACGGTCGAATTGAGTCTATAGTTGATGGAAATCCATCCATATAGTATTGAAAATATGACAATCCTTCCATGTAGGGTCGAATGAAACCTCAGCCAAATACTTAGCCTTCATCCATGTCATGTCGAATGACACTTTTGCCTCAAGTTGTACACACGTATGAGATCCACAACAAGTCCCAGGCTACACACATGTAGATGTCGAATGAGAGGCACATCAAACCTCAAGTTATACACGCGTCTGAGATCCACAACAAGTCCCAAGCAAAACACATGTAGATTTTGAATGGGACGCACATCAAGCCCCAAGCCATACACGCTTGGGATCCACAACAAGTCTCAATCTACGCACATGTAGATGTCAAATGGGAGGCACATCAATCCTCAAGCCAAACACGTGTCTTGGGTCCACAACAAGTCCCCATCTACGCACATGTAGATGTCGAATGGGACATCCATAATAATTACCAAGATATATGTTGTAATGTCGACTGGGACACCCATAACAAGTCCCAAAATTTGTAATGTCAACTAGGACATCTATTACAAGTCCCAAGCCACATATTGATGTCGACTGGGACATCAATAACAATTATCATGCTACATATTGTAATGTCGACTGGGATATCCTTAACTAGTGCCAAACAACACACTAATGTCAAATGGGACATCCTAAACTAGTCTCATGCCTTACTAATGTCGACTGAGACATTCTTAAAAAGTGTAAGCCATATCTGATAATATCGACTGGTATGTCCACGCCAAGTCTTCATCAGAGTATAGTCGACTGGGACATCTTCCTCATGCCAAGTACATTGCTTGATCGGGTGAATGGTTGGAAAGATGGTTCCACTAAAGGGACCCGCATTGTTCCTTCCTATATTGTCTTGTCGTATGAAGAATATGATAATCTTTCCATGTAGTCTGGAATAGATGACAATTCATCTATGTCTTTTGTGTAGTCTGGAGGAGATGTCAAATCTTTCGTGTAGTCTGGAGGAGATGTCAGATCTTTCGTGTTGTCTTGAGGAGATGACAAACCTTTCGTGTGGTCTAGGGGAGATGACAAACCTTTCATGTCTTCTGAAGTGGATGATATTTCATTCATGTCGTCTGGGGAATATGAAAATCTTCATATGTAGTGAGAGGTTGATGATAATCCTTTTACGTAGTCTAGAGGATACAACCAATTTTCAATGTCATTGGGAGCTGATGATTTATAGGAAAGAAGTGCCCGATGTTATCTCGGCTCGGTTTTTCCTTATTGGTAGTCTGACTCCAGGTAGATTGGAGAGAATTGCTCATTTGAACTCTTGCATTTACTTTCGCATGGAAGAGGTGATTTGTTGTGATCGGTCGGCTGGAGAAATATGGCTTTTTTTTTTGGTGATTTAGTGGATGGTCGTCGGATGGTGGATTTTCGTTTGCCACATTGTTGAATGTTTTTAAGAGATCAGATCAAATGATAGGATTGTTGGGGTGACCCGTAGCCTCGCGCGTTTAGGAGGTTGAAGATTTATGCTCCAATTACTTTTGGAGATTAGAACTGGGGTTTTGCATGGCTCAATTTTCCTCTTCCATTGATCGTAACCGTTCTTGTAGAGCGGCTAATTATGTCACCACGGGGTCTGGTGTCTGTTTATTGCTTGAAACCATGGATAGTTATGTTTGTAAGGATCGTAGACTGAGGGGTCTTTGCTTGCTATGAATTGCTAAGGCCCCACGGTAGGCGCCAAATTGTAGACGCTGGTTTTCGCTCGAGGTCCACAATCGAGATTTCGTAGGTTGGGGGCACTAGCGATCCTGCAAAACAAAGGTAGAGTGAGCGTGGAGGGTCTGCCCACCGGTGTGGTGGGTGACGTAGGCACTCCGACGCTCAAGTTAGTAGTGGAAATGAGCTATAAATATCGTAGGAGGAAGAGCAAGGTCAAAGATTACCTTGATCCCCGTGGGCTGCTCAAGGGATGGCAGGCGGACCCGGACCCGGCCCGGGTCCGCATGGACCTGGAAGAACCGGGTCCGGTTAGACCCGGATCCGCTTCAAAAAATTACGGATCCGGGTTTTGTTTTAGTGGACCCGCATCATACCGGGTCCGGATGCGGGTCCGGATGTTCCCGGACCCGGTAAAAAAAAACACTGATTCACCGACTTAACCCTAAATTAATCCTTATTCCCTCATTCGACTCATCAGTCATCACTCTCATTCATTCCCTCTACGCCGGCAGTCTCAAATCTCAATCTCAAGTTCTCAATCTCAAGTCTCAACAGACCCATCACCGTCACCATCACCATTCAGGCATTCACCCACGCCACTACGCCGACGCGTCTATCCAGTCACACAGTCGCACTCGCCACTCGCCAGTCGCCAGACTCGCCACTCGCCATTATCGCCATCGCCATTCACCAACATCTTCATTCTTCAATTAATAGTCAGTCCATCGGCATCTTCAGTCACGAGACTCACGACCAAGACCCATGCAGTCGGCAGTCACGCTCACGGCTCACCACTCACCAGTCAGGCAGTCACCAGTCACTGGGCAGTCACGCTCACGGCTCACCACTCACCAGTCAGGCAGTCACCAGTCACGCAGTCATCCAGTCAAGAAGCCACCACGCTCGAACTGACGCTCACGCAGTCAGCCAGTCATGCAGCCACAACCCCCATCTTCACTCTTCAGTCTTCAGTCTTCAGTCTTCACCCTCTTCAGTTCACCGCACGAGCTGCCGAGCACCATTGAGTCATTGACTGTTGATGTGAGTACTCCTCGCCTGTAAATATTTGATTAGTTTTTTAGTGTGAATCAATTGGTGAGTAGGATATTTGGATGTGAGTCATGTGACTGTGAGTAACTATATGAGTAGTTTTTGAATTTCACCATTGATTGTTGATGACTTTAATCAATTTATCATTTAATTGTTCTGTGAATTGGAGGTGTCCCCAATTTTGGTTTCTGATGTTTGAAGCAATTTTAGTTTTTGCTTTTATGGGTTTTGAATGGATTTTAAATTTGGATATATTCCATTGTTATTGCAGAGCAGTATAGCAATTCTAGCAGATGGGTGAAGATGAGCAGAGGAGGTCCGGGAGGATATTGGGCAACATATCTGAAAATATTATTGATGAAATAGAACCAATTCAACCAACAGAAGATGATGTTAATATTGTTGACATTGAGAAAGATTCGGCAGTACATGTAGAAAGTCAAAGTAGTTGTGGACGTGGCCGAGGGCGTGGTCATGGCCCTGATAATTTAAAAGGCAATCGACGAAAGAGAGATAGTGAAGATATTGAGGCCGCGGAGGGTTCATCGAAACAGTCTAGCAATAGCGGTAGAAGGCTAACTTCAAATGTTTGGAACCATTTTAAAAGGAAAAAAATGATTATGGAGAGCTTGATGTTATATGCAACTATTGTGGAAAAGTGTTGACAGGAAAATATTCTAGTGGTACTTCACACTTGAAGAAACATTATGAGTGTTGTTTAAGAAAGACTTTCAGGGATGTCAACCAAATGCATTTACAATATACGACTAAACGGGATGGAACTACTTCACTGGAAAATATTGCCCACCCAAAATGTGATATGATTGCGGTGAGGATTGCAATTGCAAGAATGATAATCTTGCACGAGCTTCCACTTTCCTTTGTTGAATATCATGGGTTTCATGGATTGTTAGAGTTGCTTCAACCAACAATTGAAACAATAAGTAGGAACACTATAAAGAATGAAATTTTGAAGCTTTATGAACTCGAGAAGTCAAAGATAATCACTTCATTAGAATCTTGTGAGAGATGTGGACTGCTAGTAATCAGAAAAAAGATATATGGTTGTTACAGCACATTATATTGACAACTTATGGGTGCTACGAAGGTAACATCTTCTTATTTTTATTTTATATATTTAAATATAAATGCATTTTAATTTTTTAAATAACATAACTTGTTTGCTTGATAAAGTTTATATATGTGCCTGCTCCACATACCGGTGAAGTGATGTGTAATGTGTTGCACGAGTGCTTGATGGATTGGAATATTGACAGGAAGCTATCAAATTTGACGGTAGACAATTGCTCTGCTAATGATTCTATGATTGACATGTTACTTGATAAATTTTCACAAAATTCATTGATTATGGGTGGGAAAATTTTTCACATGCGTTGTTGTGCTCATATCTTGAATTTAATAGTGAAAGATGGAATGTCTGTAATGGAAAAAGGTGTTGAAAAGATAAGAGATTCAGTGCTTTATTGGACAGCTACACCTGGAAGAGTTGAAAAATTTGAAGCAGCAGTCCGTCAATTAGGTATTAAGGAGACAAAAAAATTGGTTTTAGATTGTAAAACTCGTTGGAATTCAACTTTTTTAATGTTAAGTACTGCTTCCTTGTATAAAGATGCATTTGTTCGGTTGAAGGAACGTGATAAAAATTATAAATGTTTGCCATGTGAGTCAGACTGGGAGTTAGCAAAGATTATGTGTGAGCATTTGAAGGTGTTTTCTAAGTTGACGGAAATTTTTTCAGGAACTAGATATCCCACCTCAAATTTATTTTTTCCTAAGATAAGTGAAATTAGATTAGCAATGAATTTATGGGAGAAATCACATATTGAAGGGATTAGGAAAATGGCTACTAAAATGGTGTCAAAGTATGAGAAGTATTGGGACATTATTCATGGAGTGATGGCTGTAGGGAACATGCTAGATCCTAGGTTTAAGAAGTTAATGATTCACTTTTTTTCCCTAAGATTTATGGAGATGCATCTTCATATCATATTGATAGAGTATTTAATATTTTCTCTGATTTGGTGCATGAATATGAGGCAAAGAATGCAGTGGCCGTGGATGAAGATGGAGGAGGTGCCTTAGGAATCGGTAGTTCTCGATCTGGTTCAACAACACGATCTACTGTTTTGATGGATGAGAGTATAGCTGGAGAGTGGGACTCATTTATCTCCCAAGAAATTAACTATAACTAATCTAAATCTGAGTTGGAGACTTACTTAGATGAGGGTGTTTTACCTCCGACTAGTAATTTTGATATTTTGTCATGGTGGAGTAATAATAAGGGCAAATATCTTGTACTTGCTGAGATTGCTAGGGATTTTTTAGCTATTCCCGTTTCTACCGTTGCTACTGAGTCCGCTTTTAGCACTGGAGGTAGGCATTTGAGTCCTCATCGTAGTAGACTTCATCCAGATACTATTGAGGCATTGATGTGTACTCAAAATTGGTTTTGGAGTGAGATACGAGGTAATAAACTACTTGTTTATTGTAAAATTCATATGCATTAAGATTTTCTATTAGAACTAACATTCATCTCTATTTACTATTGTTAGGTCGTGAGATGCTTGAAGATAGTGAAGTTGACGAACAAATAATTAATGTTTCACAAATGATTGATCCCGATGACTTGAAGTTGTGTTGAATTTGTAGTTTTTTTATTTCACGTTAAAAGTTCAAACTTAAGTTATGTACTTATGTATGAAACTTTTAGTTATGTTATGTACTTGTGTTTGTGTTTGTGTTGAAGTTTTTTTCCTTGTAGTTTGTTTATGAATTATGATATGTAATGTATAATGTATTTGTGTTGAAACTTGAAGTTCAAACTTAACTATTTTTATATGTTTTAATTTCCAATTCAAAGTTGTTGTGAATTGTTTATACATATTACATAGTATTTATTGATATTGAATAGTGGTAGTGCCGTAGTGGTACTGTGGAAGTGGAGGAAAAAAAATTGGGCAGTTGCGGATCCCGGGTCCGGATCCGGGTATACCCGGGTCCGGACCCGGAAGTGGTTAACCGGGTCCATATCCGGACCCGGGTCGTCGAGTCACTTGCGGATCCGGATCCGTACGGATCCGGATCTGGATCCGGAATTTGCCATCCCTAGTGCTGTGAGAGCGGTAGGTGGGTGATTCTGAGAGCTCTAGAGAGAATATGACTGAGTTGTGAGTTGTGTCAGTCCTCTCTTCTCATGGACTTCATTCTCTTATATACACACTCGGGAGACGTGGGTATTTACTGCGTTTGATGGTTCGTCCGTTTGACATTGGTAACGGCCGATTTATGAGGGGTAGTTATGCTTGCCTATTGAAGACTGAAAACACCTGGGTCGTCATGGGTGTTTATGAATCTGAGCGTTTCGTGGGCTGGCGTATGGTGGGTCTTGGTTATGGTTTGGATGTGGGGTATTTATTGGGAGTGGGCCCGTGAATCTCCAGGCCTATATACACTAAACCTGAGGCTTCCTTTAGTGTGTGGGCTTTGTAGACGCTGGTTTTCGCCCGAGGTCCACAATCGAGATTTCATAGGTTGGGGGCACTAGCGATCCTGCAAAACAAAGGTCGAATAAGCGTGGAGGGTCTGACCACCGGTGTGGTGGGTGACGTAGGCACTCCGACGCTCAAGTCAATAGTGGAAATGAGCTATAAATACCGTAGGAGGAAGGGCAAGGTCAGAGATTACCTTGATCCACTTGGGCTGCCGTGAGGGCGGTAGGTGGGTGATTCTGAGAGCTCTATAGAGAATATGACTGAGTTGTGAGTTGTGTCGGTCCACTCTTCTCGTGGACTTCCTTCTCTTATATACACACTCGAGAGACGTGGGTATTTACTGCATTTGATGGTTCGTCCGTTTGACATTGGTAACGGCCGATTTATGAGGGGTAGTTATGTTTGCCCATTGAAGACTGAAAACGACTGGGTCGTCATGGGTGTTTATGAATCTGAGCGTTTCGTGGGCTGGCGTATGATGGGTCTTGGTTATGGCTTGGATGTGGGGTATTTATTGGGAGTGGGCCCGTGAATCTCCAGGCCTATATACACTAAACCCGAGGCTTCCTTTAGTGTGTGGGTTTGGAGTAGCAACTTGGGCCTGGATCTTATGTTGGGGAGTCCGGGGTGCGTTCAGTATTGGGTCTGAAGTAAAAGGTCGAAATTGCTATTGGACCAAATTTGGCCCAAACGGGTGTTTGTTTTGTGGTCCTTGGTTTTGAAAACGTTTTAAGTCAAGGTTCTTAACCTGTTAAGGCTAGGTACTATTAATTTAAGGGAAACAGTCCTAGTCATTTTAACAAAATCTTTCATATTCTAATTTGCGGTTCGGTGTGGGTCAAAACCGCACACCGACCCGAAATTTGCGGTTCGATTCGTTGCGGTTTGAAATAATTTTTAATATTTTTTCAAACCGCGCAGTTCGGTTCGGTACGGTGCGGTTCGCGTTTTGACCCGAAACTGTGTTCACCCCTAATATTGGCACATAAATGATGCATATTCATTAGGCCTGATTTGTTAATTTAGCTAGAATTGTTTAAAATTGTACAAGTGTATATATTATGCACACAATTCATGTATCATTTAATTAAATCTAAAAACAAATCTTCCAAACAAAAAAAACTCCATTGAAAATTAGTTAATTATTTTAGTTATGCAGCGGGTCAAGTTTTTTTTTTTTTTTTTTTTTTTAAAAGCTCAAAATCATAACTGGTGTTCTAATTTAATACAAGTTCAAAAGATTATTTTCATTTAATATAATATATGTAACAAAATATAATAATAACAAGTTTGTCACTATTTTGTTTTTCAAAATTAAAAAAAAAAAAAAAAAAAGGTGCCTGGTCTTAAGTAGCCAAAAAACGGAGGCTAATTTTTTTTTTTCAATTTTAAATTTAAAAACTAATTATCTTCTAAAATATGAAGTCTTTCAAGAAAAAAAATTACATATGATTAATCTACAAATCATAAATTTTAAAATAAGTATCATAATCATTATGTTTGACAAAAAAAAAAGGTAAAAAATGATCCTTACATTCATAAATTACCGATCAACCATTTTTAAATATTCATATCTCATTCATACAGATTTCAAATCACAATTTGTAAGATTTTACATATAATTAACATTCACACCTACAACTTTCATCAATGAATATCTCTCAAATTATGATTTCAATAAAGTTAAAATCTGCCCCAAAACTGCTATATCGCAACATTCATTGTTACGCAGTCACAACCACATTCATAATCATAGTAACATTCACACATACAACTTAGTCACAATGTCAGTAACATATACAATTCTCAATCATATTTTTCAGTTACAATTATAGTTACAAATACCCAATCACATTTTTTAGTCACATACACAATATTCAGCCACATCTTTGTAAGAGGTTTGTATAGCAAATAGAGGGAGTAGTTTCACGTAAGAGAATGAAATGAAAATTAAAATGTTTATAAATGTACACTAGACACTTATATTAAATTGGAAAAGCAATGTTTGAGTTTGGGCTTGGATGTGTGTGGTTGGGTAATTGGCTTAGCATTAGGATTAACAAATATATTTAATATATTTAATTAATCAAAAGATGAGTATTGGGCCTTGTGGTTCTTGGGCTATTGTGATTCATTAAGTGTCTTACTTTAAAATATTTTTCTTTTTTCATTTAAATTAGAAGGTTGTGTCTGATCAACACAACTCTTCATGTTTAACTAAAAAGCATTTGGTTGTTTTTTATGAACACAAAACTTCATCAATAAACATTTCCCCTTTTTATTCTCTATAAATAGAACAGAAAGATCAGTGAAGTATTCGATTTTCTATATACATATCATCCTGATCTTTAAAAACAAACACCTAGTAAATTCACCAGGGGTCGAAACTTCAGTGCAGAATTTCGACTTTCAAATTGTTGAATCCTGGTGGCAGACGTCCATCGAACTATAAGTACACGAGTATAGACGAATTTCTACTATATGACATAACCTTATACGCTAGCCTCAATATATACAAGTTAGTTTTGTTGTTATTGATTTTAATTACTTGCATTGTAAGTTTTAATTTTGATTTGTTTGTTGATATTATTTAAAAACATATAATAAAAAAATATTGCATTCGCTGGTTGTTCTTTATCGATTTCTCAATTGCAATGAGAGTTATAAATATTAAATCACAGTTACAATGTCATTTGTAATTATAATATCATTTTATATACTTATAAATATATTTGAACATGTTTGCGTGATTTTTGTGCGCGAAGAAAAAAGAGAAACGTGTAAGGTTTAAACCTCCTGAGATAAAGTCCCAGCAATGGGTGTTTGATTAAGTGAATAAGCCTCCAATGGGCGCAAGCACACAAATTACAGTCCTAAAAGTTATAAAAGCTAAAAGATAAAAAATATGCTCGTTTGAGTCTTCATTTGATCGGGGTTTCTTTTTCTGTATGAGTGAGCTTTTATAGTGAAGCTTGTAAACCACTTGGGCAGTTTAAGTATCTCACTGCAGCTGCTGGATCGTGTCTCCAACCGTTGAGCTGTGCGTCTCAACTGCTTGATAGTGGAGGGAAAACTGCTTAACTGTTGTAGTCGTGGGATTAATTGCATTATGTGTTCTCCTTATAATGCTCTGGTCGTCCTGGGTTCTTTTCGCTCTAATCTGATCGCTCTTCCTTTCATCGCCATTCTTTCCATCGTCTTTCGTTCCTTCGTTCTAGGGCGATTTCGCTCCAGGGTGGCACTTTTTCTTTTGCCAATAATTGTCCCCAAAATTCGCCTTGATTGTACTGGAAGTGAAAATCGAGGTGAATTTTTTGGCTTATCATCCAGGTTCGTTCTTTTCTCGTGCATGGAAGACCACTACGCCAACCGAGCTAGTCACCCGGTCGATCCCTCAGTCCAGAGAATCTGGGAAATCAGAGATATTCACCTCCGAACTAATCCCCCAGTCGGTCCCTCAGTCCAGAGAACCTGTGAAGCCGAGGAGTGCAGCACCCTCTGCGCAGAGGAATATAGTCCGCCGTTGTCAACGGGTGTAGCCCATCCGCAACCAGGGGATGCAGTATATTCCCCACAGAGGACCCTAGTTAGCCGTCGCTAACGGATATAGCCTATTCACACCATTACATTCCATTTCACACCTCACACCGTGTGGATGGCCGTTAGCTAACCCTTTTACATTCCATTTCACACCTCATTAAAGAGAAGTTTTCGCTTCCGATGGCCTTTGTTTCAGATTTTCTCTTTTTTCCGACTCTGCTCTGCTCATTCTGTTTTCCCCTCTCATTCGTTAGCCAAAACGTTTGCTTGATTAGGGAAAACCAAGCTGAGGCGTCTTGAGTAGGGTTGGCCCTTGGCCGGGCGATTGGGAGAGGTTTTTCTTATTAGCTCTTTTTTCGCTCCCCTGCTTTTAAATATTCTCAAGGCATGATATTGTTCTCTTTTGCAATATTTTTCATGTGTTACCTGACCGATTGATGGGCTCTCTGCCTTAAGCCTGACTCTGTCGAAAGTGACCTGCAGTCTGGTGGTATTGTCACATCAACTCTGCTTTTCTTATGTCACGCGCATCAATAGTGGTGATAGCCTGGACGATGTTTCCTGGGGAACGCTTATGCTTACACATGTACTTGGCCGATCTAGTGAAGGTCGATGTTAGAATGCCAAGGTTTGGTCGACCTATTGAAGGCCGATATTGAGGCTTGGCCAACTTAGTGGCGATGTTGAAGGTGTGACGGGGCCGAGGGAAAAAAATTTCCCTGCAGTTGGTTGGATCGCCTTTTACAGTCCCATGCGAACCCATAACTTCTACAATAAATGCGTGACTCTTCCCAACACGTTTCATCATGAGGCCCAATGAAGAGCTGTTTTTTACGTCACTTCTATGTCTCCTTTCGTTGCACGTCACTTTTGTGGCGAATTGTATTCTAACACCTGTTTGGGACATTCCTTCATTCTTTTCGTTTTCCCGCTGTTTCCATCCCTCGACAATTCGGGTTGTGACACTTGTCCCAAGCTGGGCCTTTCGCCTGTTTATATAAGGGTTTAGCCCATTCTGGTTCTTTCTTTACTCCTACCCTCAATTGCAAAACTATTTCTCATTCTCGATCTCCTTATATCAATGGCGTCATCTTCCTCTGCTCCCAAAACCAGTTCCTCCACTTTTGCTGATTATAAGATGGCACTGGACGACTCTTCCGTGGGCACTTTCGGTGTTCATACTCTTGACGAGAATTATGGCCAGTGCGCGCTTGGTCCTATTTTTACTGAAGACAATACCATTGCCACAACCCCGCTGGCTCAATAATTTCCTTCCTCTTCTGGTCTCCCATTTTCGGAGCCAATTAATATTTCTCTTTTGGCTCAATCTAACCCGATTCGCACGTGGCCCAAACATGACGTTGCGTTCGAGTCTTGGTTCCAACGTATGCTATTGCATGCGGATACTCGTGCTTTTCTAGATAAGAATGGTTTCCTTTCATTCATCGAACTTTCGTTGGCTTTGCCCTCCCTTGACCGCAGCTTGTTTCCTATTTCCTTGCTCTTTTGGTCTTCTGAGTACAATGTATTCATTTTCCATGTTGGTCCTTTTACTGTCACTCTCTGTGACATCGGTGCTCTCACCGGGTTGGCCCCTCTGGGTGCACCCATCTCGGCTTGCACAACTTCTGTTTCCCTCCTCCTTCAATAGACCCTTCATCTTTTTCATCCTACTATTCTTTTCTTCGCACGTTTTCGAAGACGGCTGGTCATGTTTCGATGTTGGAGCGAACGTCCTTCCTTCATTATTGGATGTGGAAATACATCATTTATGCGTCTAGCCAAAAGCCTATGGCGGGCTCCCTTCCCATCTCTTCAGACCTTGCCAATGGTCATCGTTTAGACCTGGCATCCTTCTTGCTAGCTGCTATTTATCGGGGCTTGGTCGTGCTCCAAAAAAAACTTCGGTCGGGGCTTCACCCATTGCCTCTGGTCCTCTGTGGCTCGTTCAGCTTTGGTTCAGAGCTTATTTCCCTGTCTTCGGCGCCATTGATTCGAATCATCCTTATCCTTGTGCCAGTCTTCTTTTTACCTAGCTTTGGCCATCTTCTTTCATCCCTCGCACTGTTTTTGAATATTTCTATACTCTTCCTCGGGTTTCCTCTTTTTTCCCTTTCTCAGTGGGGAATAGCCCGTCATTCGTTCATGATCTCCCTCTCTCGGAAGAGGATGAGTCAGGTCTTCGCATATGGCGCAGGTTTTTATGCAGCCGCGACCTGATTCATGACATTTTGACTGGGGCCAATGGCAAGACCGGAGTGGAGGTGTATTCTCCCAACTTCGTCGCCCGTCAGCTTGGCCTCATTCAAGGATGGCCTCTTCCTTTCTTTCATACGCGTTTAGCTTCGTCAGATTGTTTTAAAGTCTTTTCAGTTCCTGACGTGGAGGAATCCTTATCGGAAACCCGTTCTTTACTTTCTTCCATTGTCATAGCTCATTTTGCTTCTTGTACATCGGTCCATTCTTCTTTTGATTGTTTCTGGCCACCTGCCCGTGAGCGATTTTTTTCTATACCCTCTATGAGGGTATTTCTTACTATTCCATTGTCCCCAAGTTTTCTGAGCCAACGGGGTCAAAAAAGGCAACTGAGACGGCCAAACCCAAGAGGAAACAGCCTTCCCTCAGCCGTAGCTCGGATTCAGACGTGCCACTTGTACGTCGTCCTAAGGTATAAGTTTGAAGCCCGCCTTCTTTTGAGTTTGATGGAAATTGAGGTTCTAACTTTGTACTTTTTGCAGGTGCTTAGGATTGAACCGCCCTTTGCGATGCCTGAAACAGCTCAAACTCAAGGGGCTGAAGCTCCTATACTTGAAGGTTTCAAAGAGGTGGAACCTGCTAAGGTGCTGATTGTGCAGCTTCCACCGGATGAGGACGAAGCAGCTGAGGCCCCAGTTGCGGGGGAAACGCCAGAAGAGGGCAGAACGGCCATTACCGGTGATTCGTCTGGAGCCGATCCCCAAGGTACGGAGCCATATGCAGAATTTGGCCGCTTACGTCCAAAGGTTGAGGAAATTCCAAGAAACCATCCTTTATTTGAACGTCCCTCTTCGGACGATCCTGTACCAATCGTGCTGGACCCGGACGATGAGGCCAAAGTGCCAGAACCTATTTGGCCGGATGGGCCTCTTTGGCGTCATCTTAAATAGCTTTACCCCTTAGCACACATGATGTCTGCTGCAGGGCTTAGGGGAAGTTATAAGGACGTAGACGGCCTTTATAGTTTTACTGAATTGGAGTTATTAGAGGAGGCTCGGTCTATGTACAGACACGACATACTTCGTCGTATTTATGAGGAAGAGGAGGTCATTTACATTTCTGATTCTTCTGATTCTGATTCTCTTGCAGATGTTCAGCCTACCGCTGCGCCGCAATACTCAATGCCACAGGCAGTATTTCCGGGATCTTCAGCGCATTAGACTTCGGCTTTTGCACAGCCATCGTCATCAGTTCTTCCACCTTCTTCTCCTCGAGTGGAGTCTCCTATACCTTTAACATAAGATATCTCTGCGCCCGAACAGCCGTCACCTTCGGCTCCCCAATCTTTGACTCTTCTACCTGTAGCTTATGTTTCGTCAGTCCAAATGTCTGCCGCTTCTGAACGATCGTCACCCCTTCGGGCAGAGTCTCTCATCCTGCAACAACATTCTCATGCTCGGTCGTCACCCCCTCAGGCCGCATGGCCATCAGTTCATGTCCCCCAGCATCCATCATCATCGGATCTTTCGCTTCAGTAAGAACTTGTGCAGCTGCGAGTTGAGGTGTTTGAGGCATCGGTGGATAGGCCATCTAGCTCTGGTTCTGGGGTGGTAAGTCTTTTTTTTCCTCTTTCTTCTTCTAATTTATGACTTTGATTCGCATCTACTAATTTTTTCCTTGTATACAGATGTCTGACCCGCTACTGCAATCGATCGAGAACATTTTGGATCACCTTGGACGTTTGTCTTCTTCTCCATTTCGGCCTTCTTCGCCTTCGGTCGGTACCACTACGGACCTGGAGGTCCTTCAGGAAATTATCGGCCAGTATGCTTCTTTTACTACATTGGAGATTGGCCAGGCCGCTCTTCCAGAACACATTTCCCAGTTGGACAGAAATTCCTCTGAATTAAGCCGTCTATTAGCCCTACATGCCTTACCTATATCAGTGGATGATCGGCTCTTCCTCCAAGAACTGCAGGACGATATAGCGGCCCTTATCTATCGGTATCGCAACATACACAGTCAAAGGATTGGGCTTCGCTCTGCTATAATAAAGAAACAAACGCTCTGCGGTTCTCTTGATGCTCTTCAACAGGCTCTGAGGGAGACTACTAATGAAATGGTGACCGAGGAGTTGGTTCTTCTGGATCTAGAGCGACAACTACAGGATATTCAACGCCTTGTTGAGGAGAGTCGTATGAGAAAATGGGCTAAGAGGAGGACCATTGTTACCCAAGTGACGGAGATGGACACATCCTTGGCAGAGTATGAATGTCTGGCCCGTATTGATTCTGAGAAAAGCCTGGCCGATTTGGAGACAGCGGGTTCGGAGGTACAAAAAGAATGGCGTCTGAGGAGGGAGACGTTTTCGGCCATAAAGGAGTCACCCAGGGACTTTCGGCGGTCTTCAGGCCATAGCCAATGATGCTTCATAGGACGTCGCATCGTCCGATCTTTGTAATTTTGAGGACGTTTTCGTCCCGTATTAATGGAAATGCCTTATTTTACTACTGTACTTAGTTTTTTATTGCAAAGTCATCACATTTTCATGCTCCCAAAGTGATGGCACATATTTTTTCAAGTATTTTCCATTTATCGCCCTAGCATGCACCATTCCGTTTAAATCTTTTAAATGATAGGCCCCGTTTGGTAACACGTCTTTTACCTCGAATGGGCCTTCCCAATTAGGCGACCATTTACCATATGCCGGATCTTTAGTGCCGATCGGCAATATTGTTTTCCATACTAACTCGTATTTCCTGAATGATTTAGCCACGACTTTGAGATTGTACCCCTTGGTTATTTTTCTCTTCTGTGCTTCTAAATGATTCAGCACATCGCATTTAACATCGTCCAAATCTAGCAAATTTTGGATCATTGCTTCGTTGTAATCTTCCTCTGTTAACTCATTTTGCAACATCACCCTAACAGATTCAATATTCATTTCTACCGGTAGTACGACCTCTTGGCCATATACTAACTGAAATGGCGTGACCGAAGTACTCGTTCGTGGTGACGTCCTATAGGCCTATAGAGCCTGACTCAAATATTCGTCTCATCACCTAGCGTTGTCTGTCACCATTTTCCGAATCAACCCCTTGAGGGTTTTATTGGACGATTCTGCCTGACCGTTTGACTGAGGGTAATACGGAGTGGTGTTTACCAAACTGATCTCGTATTCGGCCAGTAAGCTTTTCACCTTCTCACCATTTAACGAAGAGCCATGATCTACCATTATTCTTTGCGGTATACCGAATCGGTGAATGATATGCTCTTTTATGAACTTGATGATCTGCTCTTGGTAGATTTCCACTACCGGAATAGCTTCCACCCATTTGGTAAAAAAGTTGGTAGCAACGATAATGAAAGTATGCCTTTTGCTCGATGCATGGTATATTTTCCCTATCAAATCTATCGCCCATCCTATGAATGGTCATGGTTTAATGACGGGGATCATTTCAGTTGCTGGTGCCCTCTGAATGGGCCCATGCTTCTGACAAGCAATACATCATTTGGCATATGAGACACATGATTCTCCCATCTTCGGCCAATAATAGCCGCTCCGTATAATCAGCCACCTCATCTTTATTCCGGCCTGGTGAGCCCCACAAACACCTTCATGTATCTCAGCCATGATAGTTTTGGACTCCGACGGCCCTACACATTTCAACAATAAGCCATCTTGGCATTTTTTATACAACACATCCCCTGATACCACATAATTCAAGGCCTTGAGCTTTAGCCTTCGATCTTTCCCACCTTCGGGTCGTTTTAGAAATTCTTTGATCTCACTCCTCCAATCGCCCTCCTTTTCGATTTCAACGGCCATGACATTTGTCCCCTCCTTTCGTCGTATCAGGATCAGTTTCACCTCGTTGCTTCTATATATACCATCTATGTTTGCTTTCTTGTACCTGGAAGTTGCTTGGGCCAAATTGTTGGCCATTTCGTTCTTTACCCTCGGAACGTGTTCCAATTCTGCGTGGTCAAATTGGCCAACCAATTCTTTAGCCACATTTAATAGTGCCATGACTGATGGGCTTTGGCATTTGAAGGTTCATGTTACCTGTTGGATCACTAATTGCGAGTCTCCTTTAATAGACAAGTGTGTTACCCCCATATTGAGGAGTGTTTCCAAGCCAAATATCATGGCTTCGTATTCGGTCTGGTTGTTAGTGCAATATTCATTTAACCTGATTAAGAAACCGAACGATTCGCCCAATGGGCTGACTAAGACTATCCACATCCATGCTCCTTTTGTTGTACTGGACCCATCAAAATACATCGTCCATGGTTTCAGACTGCATTCATCTAAATCCATTTCTACTTCTCTGACGGTACTCAAACATGGGTGGTCAGCTAAGAAATCTGCCAAAGCTTGATTTTTTACAGCCTTTTGGGGCTCATGTCGTATATCGAATTGTGATAGTGATAAATACCAGAAACCAACTCATTAATGCAAAATAGGACGAGAAAACATGTACTTTATTATATTAACTTTAGTGATTAAGTACACTATATTCGGCCTAAGGTAGGCTCGTAGTTTAGTACATGTAAAATACAAAGCCAAGCATAATTTCTCCATTGGAGAATAATTACATTCATAATTTAGCAATTGTCTACTAATATAATAAATGGCTCTTTCGACGTCCGTATCGTCGTCTTGCGCGATCATCCCAGCGATAGATTGTTCTTCAGCCGATATGTACAGCTTCATTGGCCGACCTGGCACAGGGGGTACCATCACCGGCGGCTGTGACAAATATTTCTTTAGGCTGTCAAAAGCCTTTTGATGTTCTTCGGTCCAGACGAATTCGTCATTGTCCTTTAGCCTCAACAGGGAGGAGAACACTTTAGTTTTTCCTGCACAATTAGAGATAAATCGTCTCAAGAAATTGATTTTCCCTAAAAATCTCTGCAATTCTTTCTTATTTCGGGGAGGTTTAGCTTCAGTGATTGCCCGAGATTTATTAGTATCTATCTCAATCCCCCGTTGGTGTACTAGAAATCCTAGAAAGTTTCATGCGCCCACCCCGAAAGCACATTTGGCAGGTTTAACTTCAGTTTAAATTTTCTCATTGCTCAAAAGCTATTGCTAATTTGCTAAGATGTTCTTCTATAGTTACAGATTTAGCCACTATATCGTCCACATAGACCTCTACAAATTTTCTGATCATATCATGAAAGATTAAATTCATGGCCCGCTGGTATGTGGCCCCAGTATTTTTTAGGCCGAATGACATTACTATCCACTCATAACATCCTACCGAACCTGGGCACCTAAAAGCCGTCTTATGTACGTCGTTTTCGGCGATGTAAATCTGATTATAACCCGCATATTCATCCATAAAAAAATATACTTGATACCATGCCGTGGAATCTACCAAGGAATCTACTGTTGGCATGGGATATTGATCTTTGGGCGTTGCTAGGTTTAAATTCCTAAAGTCTATGCAGATTCTCATTTTTCCATTCTTTTTCATGACTGGGACGATATTTGACAACCATTCTACATATCTGGTCGTCCTAATAAATTTCGCCTCTAAAAGGCGCTCAACCTTTTTCTTAATATCGGGCATGACATTGGGTGCGAACCTTCATGGAGGCTGTCTTTGTGGTCTATGGCTTGGCATGATTGGCAGCCTATGTTCTACTAACGTTTTATCTAAACCGGGCATTTCATTGTAGTCCCAGGCAAAACAATCTTTGTATTCTTGTAATAAATGGATCAGTTTTCCGCGTACCTGGGCCTCTAGTTCCTTGTTGATGTAAGTGATGCGTCTATTGTCCTCGCTTCCCAGGTTTAGCTCGTCCAATACATCATGTGCCCTTGACATGCTTGCCTTATGCCGTCCGTTCAGAGCGTATTCTTCGTCCTCCCGCTTGCTCCTGTGAATTCCTTCCAGCAAACAATCTACCACACATGCCTCTCTTATCCTGTCTTCTGTCTGGTGTGCTAATAGTTTATCCCTCAAGTTCGAGATCGCGGCCTGAGTTTCGGCCTCACTTCCTCGTTCCGTTACATAGGCCATTAGATTGGCCTTTGAGGCCGCAAGGGCGGCTTGATCTTTACTCTGTCTGTACTTCATTCAAATTGTTGCGCGTTGGCTCTCCAAAGACCACTGTGATTGGCCTTGTTTGTGCGAACAAATCATTTAGCAGACCTGCGGGATATGGCTCGTCATTTTGAGCCATAATAGTCGAACTCTCACCTTTAGTCAGGACTCTGGTCGGCCCGTAATTCCCTTCGTACATGAAGTATTCGGCCGAATTTGTCTCTGTAGCGAAAGGCTTATTGTCAGCATGTACCACTTCCACTTCGTCTCTCTGATTCCAGAAAACTTGGCACTGATGAAGAGATGAAGGAACACATCGGCTACCGTGTATCCAATCTCGTCCTAGGAGAATGTTATATGTTGTCGGCCCGTCTATAACAAAGAATACTACTGTTTTTGTAGCGCTTCCCACTTGCAAGTCTAGTGGGACGACGCCTTTGGTCGTTGTCGCTCCTCCATTGAAACTCGTTAGCACCACTTCCGTAAGGATGAGGTCATCCTCGGACTTTGCTAAATGTCTCAGCATCCTTATCGGAATTGCATTGATGGCTGCCCCATTATCGATCAACACCTTGGTGACAGGTATCCCATTAGCCTTTGCATTTACATACAATGGCCGAAGGTGCTTTGTCATTTGTGGTGGTGGCTTTGGGAATATCACCTTTATTGACAGGCATATCTGCTCACTTTCATTGCTGACCCGAAGTATTTCTCCTCCCGTAGCCCATTCAGAAGGTGGTAACGTGACTGGTGCATTGTGCGAGATATTATTGACGGCCAATCTTCGTTTTTCTGCCCTGGTGATTGCCCGTCTTATTTTGGGCGTCCCATATAGGACGAGGTATGGAGATCGTCCCAAGTCCTCTCCTAGTGTTCCGGCTGCAGGGTTTCCGGCCTCGTACAATTCTTTGAGAAGCCGATTCTGTGATATCCTTCTTCTTCGGGCTTCGATCCTGATGTCTATTTCGTCTTCTACGTCGGTCATTTCCTCATCTGAAGCTTCCCTATCCGTTATCGAGAGCGCCGCAAATTCTGCCTCATCACCCTCATAGACATCTTCACTTGTTCCAGCTTCCTCAGCGTTGTCCCCCTTGAATTCTCTGGATAGCAAGTAATGGTTGGCCACAACCGGTGGCATGTTGCCGAACTGAATGACAATAGAGGGCTCATCGTCGTCTGTTTCGTCTCGTTTTCGCCTGTCAAACTTGGTGCGTTCTTCGCAGCTCGTTATTTTCCTTTATTTACCATCACTCTCCTTGTTATTTGCCTCTGGTTTCTCCGTAACACGAGGACTACGGCCTGTGGTCCTCGCCCCACCTTGTTGGCGCATCATACGGCCATAATTTCTCGGGTGTCTCCTCAACTGCGTCCTCATCATTTCGTCTATGGGCAGATAGTTCCTGCCTGGGCGTTTCCCAAATACGGCCTTCGATACGAATGCCATATATTGGGCCGATGAATTTTCGGCCTAAACGTCCTCACATTTTGTATGAAGTTTGAATTTTCGCCATAAAACCTTGGTGCAAAGGTCCGTGGCTGCCATGTTACTGTCTCTTTCTTTACAGGCCTTTCACAAGTGCCTTCCAACTCGCTCATCCACTCTATATTGTTCCTGCATCGTACACAAAGGTTTTGTTGATCCTTCTATTTTTGGGGTGCTTTAATCCTTTCCAGAGCGCTTGGACGATGACCATTCTGTTCTTCATCTAGGACCAACTTGAATCTTGGCAAATTGGTAAGGTCCGAGTTGATCATGTTTAATTCCACTGGCTTGGGAAACGGGTTGTTGTCCACGGCCATCTTCTTCTCGAACGTTATTCGTCCAGATTCTATAGCATCCTGCCAAACATTCCGAAAAACAAGACAGGTATTAGTTGAATGGGACCATGCATTATGCCATTTACAATATTTTTTGCTGCCGATTTGCTCGGCGCTTGGCAACGTATGGCGGTCGCTCAAACTGATTTGTTTGTCTTTGTACAACTGATCGAATATAGCATCGACCTTTGTGGTATCAAAAGAAAAATTTCTCCCATTTTTATCGTTCTTTTCCTTGGCTTGGGGTTCGGCCCATGTTTTACAAACGTACGACTTTCCTTTAACCAATTCGGCCAAACATAAGTCGGCCGATTCGACGTCCATTTCGCCTACTTCATAATCGATGTTCCTGTAATACGTCCCTTTGCTAGAATTTTTCATTTGCTCTTCCTCCCTTAGTAATCGTTCATAACGCACGACGCTGGTGATGAGCTGGGGGAGGTCCCAAAATTCGCGATGTTGAAATTTCTTTTTCAAGTCGAAATTGAGGCAACTTTGAGCGATTCTCACAAACTCTTTTTCTGGTAACGGCATGTAACATCGACCTCGAGCTACTTTAAACCTTTGTAAGAATGTTTCAGCCCACTCTCCTGGCAACTGTCTTAGGTTTTCCAGGTCGGCCAGAGCCACTTCGGATTCGGCCTTGTAGAACTGCGCATGGAACAACTGTTCCATTTGTTGCCAACTTTCTACTGAGTTGGCCGGCAGACTGACGTACCAGGAGAACGCTACTCCTGATAGTGAGCCGTGAAATAGCCTTAACTTATGGAAATCTGTGACCTCTCCACACTGAAGGGTAAATCGCCCTATGTGTTCCATTGTAGAAAATTCCTCATACCCCGTAAATAGGGAAAACTCTGGTATTTTGTAGTTTCTAGGCCATGGATACGCCACGTCGATCCAATTGGGATATGGCTTTCGGTACCTTAGCCGAATTGGCCGTACTCCCAGACCGAATTGATTTTGGAGGATGTCGGTCACTTGTTCCCTTAACACGTCATTACCATTAAATGGCATCTCTATGGGGGTGGTTGTGGTCCTCTCACAAGTGGGACATAATCATGATTCTGTCCCTGAGAAACCTGGATGCATTGGGGTAACACCACTTCGTGTTGTGCCATATTTGGCCTCTAGTGTAGATTTGGCCCTGAATATGGGCCATTGTCCCCAAAACTCGTTCCTCCCCTGGAAGTTATAGGGACCGTGATTCCTTGTGGGGGAACATTACTCGGACCAGCCTCCTGACTGCTTGGTGCAGGGGGAGGTGTAGTCCAAGGCGGGGCTGTCCCCCCATTTACACATTTGGCCATTAATTCGTTCAACGAACTCAAGTGTTTGGCCATATTTTTCATAAAGTGAGTTGCTAGTTGAGACAAATTTATCTATGACATGAGTGTTTTGCAGTTTAACCTGTTCAACAACATCTTGTGTGAATTCACTGAACAATGCACGAACTGTATTAGGGCTGAATTCTCGCATTGGTTCGTATCGACTAGCTTCTGCCAGACCCTCGAAATGACCCACCACGGTTGGAACGTGGGGCTGGTTGGTTTGCTCTAGTCCTCCTTCCTCCGTGCCTGTGCCAGTTTGAGTGTTTCTTTTCGGAGGCATCTCCACTCCTTACACCAATCTCCCAATGTGGTCGCCAAAAACTGTTTGCGCGATTTTTGTGCGCGAAGAAAAAAGAGAAACGTGTAAGGTTCAAACTTCCTGAGACAAAGTCCCAGCAAGGAGTGTTTGATTAAGTGAATAAGCTTCCAAGGGGCGCAAGCACACAAATTACAGTCCTAAAAGTTATAAAAGCTAAAAGATAAAAAAATATGCTCGTGTGAGTCTTCATTTGATCGTGGTTTCTTTTTCTGTATGAGTGAGCTTTTATAGTGAAGCTTGTAAACCGCTTGGGCAGTTCCAGTATCTCCCTGCAGCTGCTGGATCGTGTCTCCAACCGTTGAGCTGTGCGTCTCAACTGCTTGATAGTGGAGGGAAAACTGCTTAACTGCTGTAGTCGTGGGATCAACTGCATTATGTGTTCTCCTTCTAATGCTCCGGTCGTCCTGGGTTCTTTTCGCTCTAATCTGATCGCTCTTCCTTTCATCGCTCTTCTTGTCTTCGTCTTTCGTTCCTTCGTTCTAGGGCGATTTCGCTCCAGGGTGACACTTTTTCTTTTGCCAACAGAACATGTCCAATTCTTAAAAAAATAATTATTTACACGAACAACATTAATCTAAAAATATATTTAAAGTCCAACCTCTAAATTTTTGCGGAATAAGTGATGACAGAATTAGACGAAGTAATGCTTGAATTACAAGTATAACAAGACGTCGGCATGTCTTCTTCGATGGATACAAAATGAATATTGACAGAATTAGACAGTAGCCATTTGTTGGGCATCCGCAGCCCCATAACAAATTCAGTGCACTCACTGCCTCAATATCATATCTTTGCATTTCAACGGTTGTGTTTTGCATGATTTTATCTTCATTCATGGTATTTCTTTTTTTTAATTATGACAATTGATAGTGACAAATCATATCCTTATCAAACTAGTCAATTATTCAATTTCAACTTCAGCTCCAGCGTGAAATGTGAAAAGGGTGATGATTTTTTTTTTTAAAAAAAAAAAAAAAACACGCATATATTAATAGAATCATGTACCACAAAAACATTAGACATGTATTTTGATTAAATTGACATCTCCCTTTAAAAATTATTAATAATTACATAATTTTTATTTATTTATTTAGGTTACTGTGAATAATCGAACTCATGATTTATTATATAAAATAAAGATATCTTGATCAAGTGAATCATCACTTATAAACAATTCAAATCATTGTTTGTTTTCTTTAGAAAGTTTGGTTAATTCCATGGCTCAAATGATACCATTCATTTGGTATCTTCATTTTATAAGCTACCAAGCTATTCGATTCTTATGAAAAATTAGATTAAGTTTATGACTGGGAGCATTAGTTAATTTGACAATCTAGCAATTAAATTGTGCTGGGATCAAGGAATTTGCTTGTAAAATAATCCGCTTTTCAATTGAATCCTAAACATGCATGGACGACGACAATTGAGGTCTTGATTAAGCAATTTTCTTTTCTTTTTTTTTTGCCATTTTTACATTTAAATTTTTTTAAAAAAAATTAGTTTTTCTTAAAAATATCTCATCTCTCGATTTTCTAAGTACTATCATATTGCTGTGTGCGCCTTTTTTGTTTTTTGTTGTTTAATTTTAAAGTATCATATACCTATTTGTTTGCAAATTTAATAAATTTTGTATTCATAGTAGACTTCTTGTCGCTGAGATATATTAAGTATTTCATAATTTCCAACCATACGTGTATTAATTAATAGTAATGTTATATAAATTTTTATTCAATAATTATTCATAATAGTTTATAAATAAAAAAATTAAACATAAAATTCAACTCAATTCTAAATCTAAATCCTCAAAAGTTGACCAAGCTTAGAGTTAAAATTCATAGGTAAGAGTAGGGATAGCAACGGGTCGAATATGGTACGAGAATCAATATCCATATACCTGTCTTATTCAATTATGAAAATTATTCTCTTATCCGTTTCTAACATAGTAGGCTCCAATATGAGTTCATGTTCATACGATAATTTTATCTCTAGTTAAACATATATATCGATATTCATATATGATACATCCATTCAATAGAAATAGAAAATTATTAATTTATTCTTAATATATCCGATCTCGTAAATGCATCCCCATAGAAAATCTCACAATCCTTCAGTAGGAGAGGAGGAAATAAATTTGAAGATGATGATGACGATGACGAGAACAATAAGTTACAATAGTGACTTTCTAGAATTAATTTACGATCATCTTTGCGTGATTGCCGGCGGCAGCAGAATATTTTTCAAATAATAATAATAATAATAATAATAATAAATTTAAGATGACTCATTGTTAATAGAAGTAATCAATTAATGGATACAAGAGTGAACCCTGTTAAGGAAAATAAGGCTTGCTTCTCGATCAATCCCTTGTTAGTATTATTTCAACTTAGCACGTGCATCCATGCGTGTAACTGTGCATCCATTTCAATCAAAACGAGTAATCGACTGCTAGCTAACCTATAGTTTGTTTCTACCTTTCAATGATGGTTATAATTATATTAATCGAATTTAGATCCCGAGTTAAGTTGTATTAATTAATTTACAAATATATTTTTATTTAATAATTAACAATCATAATTTCTTAATACTTTAATTTTAACTCCATGTTAATTAATATTTTAATTGTTTATAGAATACAAATAAAAATACCAATCAGCAATCGTTTGTTTATTAACTCTGTAGTATTTCTCCTCTAGTCTATATAGTGCATGAAGTTGATACAAAAATTATTAAAAAAAATTAAGAGAATGTTTTTGTTTTTGTAAGCTCTCTTAAAATTTCTAATGATATTGTGTCATGTGTTTATTAATGATATTATATAGATTGTTTTATTTAGTTTTATTTTTTTTAAGCTCTCTTAAACTCTTAATAATATTATGTCACGTTTTATTAATGATATTGTATATTTGATTGGTCCAAAGAGGTGCGGTTTAGTGGTAAATGGTTTAAGAGTTGATTGTCAGGTCATGAATTTGAATTCAGATGATATATTTTTTTTTGTAAAAACTTAGGATAATTGGAGATTTTACCTACTTCACTTCAGTTCAGATCAGAAGATTTGGCGGCGAGATTTCCAAAATTAGGAAAAAAAGAAAGATATTGTTTGATTTAGATTTAACTATTGTTGTATTTTTAAATGTATTAGCCATCAATCACTCGCTCCAATTTTGGAAATTATAAGAGAATTCTTCGAACTGATACAAATGATTTTCATAATTTTTCATCTCATTTTCATATCAACCATCAACAAGTGTCACGTTTTCAGGGGAGATCTCAAAGTTGTTCAAATGCTACAATATCACTTTACATAATTGGTGGCCACAGACACGTACGATAATGAAGGAAAAATAGAAGGTGAGCGAGCACCGATGAATGAGGGAGAATTAAATACCTCTATCACTTTTATTTCTGAAACTCATTTGGTCACAAGATAATATGTACAAACATTGAGTGATTTGAGGAGATATTCTAGTGATTGAGAATCCTTGTGGCTGGAAAATTTCTATTATGTTATATTTAACATAATTTCACATGTTATATATTTATTGATTTGTGATATCATGTCATTTATATAACTGTAGTATTTAACTAAATATGTTGGAACCAAGATTTTGATGACGCCAATAAAGTAAAAAGGCTCAAAGTTATAAATCTCAAAAACATGAAGACTTTATAATCCTTTGTGAGTTCCTAAATAGTTGAAAAGAGTTTATCAAATCTTGTACATCTTACACTCTCTACAATTGAAAAAGATCATTGTTTTCATCTTGTTGTGATTAAACACACATAATAGAGGATAATTTGAGAAAAAACTCTTTTTTATAACCCACAAAAGAATTACAAAGCTTCCAATACAAGCTTTACAAAAAAAAACTCTCACCAATCACTCTCACTACACTTTCACACATTTAGGGATATCAATTAATGATCCTCAGAGCTCCATTTATAGTGCCAAGACGCGTGAACAGTGTCACACGTCTTGGACACGTTTTTGCCAGCCCATATACACGGCTTGCATGCTTGCTGACTTCATCCTTTGCTTTCGGTGGACACTGGATTTGCATGCAAGTTGCATGCACAGCTCACAGAGCTGTCTTCAACAAATCTCCCCCTCGGTGAAGATTTCCTCAAAATCTGAGCCGACCATTAATCATCCAAACCGGATCCTCCAAAGGATCCTCCCCTGGCTGCATCTGTATGACTGCCTACGTACCCTGAGTTGGGATCAAGCCAATCGTAGTTCTCTGTCTCTCCCCACTCTGACTATGTGGAGAGTTTTGTCATTCCGGCTATGGCACGACAGATTTCAAGCTTCTCCTTCGGTAAAACCTTCGTGAACATATCGGCACCGTTGTCGTCGGTGTGAATTTTCCTGAGTTCTAACAGCCTTGAGCTCAGGACGTCCCGTATCCAGTGATACCTCACATCGATATGTTTTGACCTCGAATGAAATGTGGAATTTTTACCGAGATAGATAGCGCTCTGGCTATCGCAGTACAAAATATACTTCTCCTGCTTGAAACCCAATTCCTGGACGAATGTCTTCATCCACAGCAATTCCTTGCAAGCTTCTGTCACTGCAATGAATTCTGCCTCTGTTGTAGAAAGTGCAACACACCTCTGCAACCTCGACTGCCATGCACACAGCTCCTCCTGAGAGAGTAATCAGATACCCCGAAGTAGACTTTCGGGTATCCACATCTCCTGCCATATCTGAATCGTGTGTAGCCCAACACTGGTTTGTCGCTGCTTCCAAAACATAATCTCATCTTGGATGTGCCTCGAAGATACCGCATGATCCATTTGATCGCATTCCAGTGTTCCCGTCCTGGGTTTGACATAAACCGGCTGACCAATCCAACTGCGTGTGCTAAGTCTGGCCTCGTGCACACCATGACATAACATAAGACTTCCCACTGCTGAGGTGTATGGAACCTGTTTCATTTCCTCCTTCTCTGTCTCAGTAGAGGGACTCTGTTGTGTACTCAATCTAAAGTGGGTAGCAAGAGGAGTGCTAACCGCTTTAGCCTTGTCCATCTGGAATCTCTGAAGTACCTTCTCGATGTACTCCTCCTGTGACAAGTATAACTTCCTGGCTTTCCGATCACGGCCGATCCTGATGCCAAGAATCTGTTAGCTGGCCCCAAGTCTTTCATCTCAAAAGACTTACTCAGTTGCTGCTTCAAATTATCAATCCTTGATTGATTCCTGCCAACTATCAACATATCATCTACATATAACAGTAAGATGATAAAATCATCGTCAGAAAACTTCTGAACGAAAACACAATGGTCTGAAGTGTCTTCTTGTATCCCTGTTCCCCCATAACTGACTCAAACTTCACGTACCACTGCTCGTGTGCCTGTTTCAAACCGTAGAGGCTTTTCCTGAGTCTGCACACATAGTCCTCTTTCCCGCTGACTCTGAAGCCTTCTGGTTGCTCCATGTAAATTTCTTCTTCCAGATCCCCGTGAAGAAATACGGTTTGACATCCATCTGCTCAACTTCCAGGTCGAGGCTTGCTGCTAAGCTGAGTACCACTCTGATGGATGACATCTTCACAACTGGAGAGAAGATTTCATCGAAGTCAAGCCTTTCCTCTGATTGAATCCCTTGACAACTAGTCTGGCTTTGTACGGGGTTGTGAAGTGTGCTCCTGTTGCTTCACCTTGTACAACCATTTGTTCTTCAAAGCCCGTTTGCCTCTTGGCAATTTCACCAACTCAAAAGTGTGATTGTCATGCAAAGATTTCATCTTATCTTGCATGGCTTTCTCCCACTTTTCTCTGTCCTCTGTTTCCACAGCCTCCTGGTAGCTCTCGGGTTCTCCCCCGTCAGTAAGCAGCACATACTCATATGCAAAGTATTTGGTTGAAGGTCGCCTTTCTCTGTCAGACCTTCTCTGTGGAACTGTTGGTGGAACTTCTGGTACTGGTGGTTGATCATGATCATCATCTCTGGGAGCTTCATCACCTGTACCTCCTGTCTGGGAACCTCATCATCAACTCGTACTGGCACCGGTGTGTATGAGGTTCTGGATTCACATTTCTGTATTGCTGGGGCATTGTCTTCATCTCCTTTCTGATATCTTCTATGGTCTGGTCTTCAACAAAGACAACATCTCGGCTTCTGACAATCTTCTTCTCCACAGGATCATAGAGTTTGTAGCCGAAATCATCCTGACCATAGCCAATAAAGACACACTGTCGCGTCTTTGCATCAAGCTTAGAGCTCTCGTCCTTTGGGATGTGTACATAAGCTTTGCACCCAAAGACATGTAAGTGCTTGTCTGACACTTCTTTACCTGTCCAAGCTTGGTTAGGAACATTACCTTTCAGTGCGACCGCTGGGGACATGTTCAAAACATGAACTGCTGTGATGAGTGCCTCCCCCCAAAATGTCTTCGGCAGCTTGGCTTGTGACAGCAAACTTCTGATCCTCTCGCACAAGGTTCTGTTCATCCTCTCAGCTAGGCCATTCAGCTGAGGTGTCTTCGGAGGTGTCGTTTGATGTCGGATTCCTTGCATCTTGCAGTACTGATCAAACGGACCTCTGTATTCTCCACTGTTATCTGTTCTGATGCACTTCAGTTTCTTGCCGGTTTCTCTCTCCACCAAAGCATGAAACTCCCTGAACACTCCCAGCACTTGATCTTTTCTCTTCAAGGTGTATGCCCAGATCTTCCTTGAATGATCATCAATAAATGTCACAAAATACAGTGACCCACCAAGTGTTCGTGTCTGCATCGGACCGCATACATCTGAATGTATGAGATCTAGTACCTCCAGGTTTCCGTTGAGGCGGAAAGCTCTGGAAGGATACTCTGTTCTGCTTTCCAGCCATGCAGTGTTCACACTTCCGTAAGTGTGAGTTCTTCAGTTCCGGAAGAACATTCCGCCTGCGTAGTATCTCCATCCCTGTTTGGCTCATGTGACCGAGCTTTTTATGCCATAACTCGGCTGCCTCATTGCTGTTGACTGTATTTATGCTACTATTTGAAAGCTTAGCATGCATTAAATACAGGGTTGAGTCTTTCTTACCTCGTGCCACGACCATTGATCCTTTAGTGAGCTTCCAGCATCCGTCACTAAAGGTGCTGCAGAAACCTTCATCATCCAGCTTGCTTGTTGAGATCAGGTTTAACCGGATATCTGGGATGTGCTTGACTCCCTTCAACACTAGCCTTGTCCCGTTCTCTGTTTCAAGGCAGATGTCTCCAATACCGACGGCTTTGGACTGTCCGTCATTCCCCATCCTTACAGCACCGTAGTCCCCTGGTGTGTAAGATGAAAAGAAGTCTCTGCGAGATGTGGCGTGTATGGATGCGCCACTATCTATCACCCAACTGGTCTCGTGGCTGGCAAGATTCACAACAGCTTCTTCATACATTATGCAAAATTCTTTGAAGGTTTTCTCGGTCGGTAGTAGCAACTCTTTCTTGATTAGAGTCGCCATCTCTCCTGGACTGCTCGTTCTTCAACTTGTAACAGTCCATCTTCATATGGCCTTTCTTCTTGCAGTGATAGCACTCAATATCCCTCGTTCTTGATTTCCCCCGGTTCTTGTCTGATCTCCTTGGGCCTCGGCTTTTACTCCTCCCCCTTCTGGTGTTCTTTTCTGTCACTAGAGCTTCTGAGGTTGAGGCTGATGCTGACTCCTGCATTCTCGTCCTCTTTTCTTCCTCGAAGATTCTGGTCTTTGCCATCTCCATAGTGACTTTCCCATCTGCGGCTGAATTGATCACCGTAGATCTGAACGTTTCCCAAGATTCTGGTAACGTATTAAGGAGTATTAAACCATTTACCTCATCTCCGAAGTCTATGCCCAATCCAGACAATTCCTTCATGGTTCCGAGGAAATCGTTGATGTGGTCTGCCACAGCTGTACCTTCCTGGTATTTCAACCCCATCATCTTCTTGATGTAGTACAGCTTGTTGTTTCCAGTCTTTGCTCGAAAAAGCTCCTCCAGCTTTCTCCATAACACACGTGCATTTGTTTCTTCACTGACATGGTTGACGATACTATTGTCGATCCACTGACGAATAGTACTGCATGTTTTCTGGTGAAGATTAGCCCACTTTCCATCAGTCATTCCTTCTGGTTTCTCCTCCAAAAATACCGATCCATCATAGTCCTTCACATACAGAAGGTCTTTCATCCTTCCTCTCCATGTGAAATAGTTTGTACTGGTTAACAAAATCATTTTTCCGTTGCTCCCCTCCATCATAAAAATTCTAAGCAGAATTTCAAAAAACGGACCTCACCGTTGCGTCCGGAATGGTCGATAATGGTGGAAATGACACTTCGTTTGTCAAAATCCGACACATGGACCAATTTGCAAATTCCAGAAATTACAGGGGTCAAAGTGCAATTTCCAAAAGTTCAGGGGCCAAAGTGAAATTACGGAAACGTTCAGGGACTAAATTTCAATTTACAAAAAGTTCAGGGACTAAATTGTAAATATCTGAAAGTATAGGGTCTAAACTGTAATTTTCAGAAAGTTTAGGGACATATCTGAAATTTACCAGACACCGCTGACGTGGCACGTGCTGACGTGGCGGATGACGTGGCAGCTGACTGGGCTGCTGACTGGGTGCTGACGTGTCGCTGACTGGGCTGCTGACTGTGCGCTGACGTGGCGCTGACTGGGCGACACGTGGCGCTGACGCGGTCGTCTTCTACCTTGGTCTGCGTGTGAAGTGCGTGCCTGCGCGTAAGGCGCGTGAGACAGCTTCTGGTTGGCGCGTGTCGCGCGTGCGACGTCCTCAGACCTCTGTTCGATCTCCGGAAAATACCATCGTGCTCGTCTCGCCGTGAAAAGTCTGATGCTATGCTCAAAATCGATTTGTGACAACTTTTTTCGGAATCGACTTTCCGAACCGAAACTTCGTTTCCGAATTTCGGGATCCCTCCGTGGAACCGTAGCTCTGATACCACTTGTTGTGATTAAACACAGAATAATAGAGGATAATTTGAGAAAAAACTATTCTTTTATATACCCACAAAAGAATTACAAAGCTTCCAATACAAGCTTTACAAAAAAAACTCTCACCAATCACTCTCACTACACTTTCACACATTTAGGGATATCAATTAATGATCCTCAGAGCTCCATTTTAAGGTGTGAAGTTTGTTGAAGCTTAAGATTATGGAGCTTTTGAAGAAATCACATTGAAGGTTTGAGAGTGAACCCGAAAAACTCTCATTGTAAAGTGTTGATTCATTTTATATAAGTGGAAAGCTTCAAACGTGTTTTAGAGTAGTGGACATATGTAAGGAGTTGGTCAAACCACTATAAATCTGGTGTCAATTTATCTATCCTTATCTTACTTATTTATTGTTCATTGTTGAAAATATTAATTGTAAAAATTGAATTCTTAGCATAATCGGTGAAACTATTAACAAAATAGATTAATATTGAAAAGATTTTTAATTCTGCATTATTTTTGAAGTACTCAATTTACCTCGCCCCTTGGGTATAGATTGTTCATGTGCTTGTAGGTAATTTCAAAATATATACAAGATTTAACAATTGATGTTGTGATATTGGTTACTTATCATTCTCCCACCAGTTAGAGCAATTTTTTGGTATCACCGTTGTTTGAGTGACATGATACTACCAACCTATATATATATATATGAAATTATATTAAATATAATTATTTATTATTTAATTATTTTTTACTATATTAATATGCAAGATAAGATATTATTAAATTATTATATGGTATCATAATATCCATGTTATGTATTATAATTTTTCCTCAAGTTGACGTGTGGCAAGCCAAAAACTCCAAACTTTCTAGTGAAATTAGTGAACATAAAAAATGCAATTTTTATGCAACAAAATTAAAAATAATAAAACAAAAGTTTTAGGAATTTTGGATCGGTATTATTCAAAACTAAAATAAAAAAAAGGTTGAATTTTCATCAACTCGTTTACCATTTCAGAAACGTAATCAAGGTAGGAGGAAAGTAAGATTTAATGCCAATTGTTAAACACGACCCTGAAAACGCAGTTCTGCACGAACAGTTACTGTCTTTAAAAAATGTAGATCCTTCAAAAAAGACAAGCCTAATGCCTCTAATTAGTCCATACTTCTATGACTTTTAACAATTCTAAGCTAAAATGAAATATATAGTATTAAATTAAACATCAATGCTAGTTCATGATGATCCAAATTTTGCTTTTTGTTTCCACAAATAATGCAACCACTTTCACCAAATGTTCCCCGCCTAATGTGTTCTTGATAATTATGAGAGTCGTTCAATGGTTATCGCTTTTTTGATCATTTTTTCATACCACTTCACTATTCTTCTGAGGAACTGATATACACTAACATATGTAGCATCATTTCCAATCATCTTCTTAAAAACCAAATTGCCTCCACAAAACAATTGTTTCTCACAAACCCATTATTACTACTAGTCTAAGCAACGACATCTTGTCTTTAACAAGCTTTTGAACAGCAATCCAAGCCCATTTAATTTGGCTCTGCCAACCACTTTTATGACTAGAAACCATCACTGTTGATCATGGAAGGCACGGGTATACCAAAGTGAGACTGAGACCCAATGCACAAGGAATCCTTAATTTCAATTCAGGCATGATATTACATTGACAAAAAGATTGCCTGACGACTAAGCAATCAGAAAAGTACTCAAATCCGACCTCTATAGGAGAATGTGATCTCCTTCAACATAATAGAGGAAATCATATCGTGATCATCCTATCTTATAACATAATGATTTGTCTATCTTATATGGATCAGATTCCCTAACCTAAACCAACTTGAGTTTCGTCTTACAAAAAGAGACCATTGTATACACAAAAGGCTTTCAATTCAATTCGGTTATCTTCATCACTTTACATACCCTAAACACAAACTCTACAATTTTCTCTTCTCTATCCAAAAATAGTTCTCTTCTTTCTTGAGTATAAATCCATAGTTTCGACTTTCTTAAGTCATAGAAAATCTTAATCCAATCACCATAAACATTCATCTATTGTTACAGACCTTGTTATGGTTATGAACCGCTTCTATTCTTAACAAATCGCACCAAAAAGCTCAAGAATCGTTTCTTAGACTCGAAGAAACCATCCCATAGTAGCGATCTATGTTAGGGTTGGCGCCGGAGCGCCAATTTCTTTATATTTACCTGTAAATACTTTTGTAAATATTTTATTATGAATAAAGTAAATAGTTTCTTTAATATAAATTCTTTTATTATATAATAAAGACGTATTTGACCTTAGAATAAAATAAACATTTTCTTTAATATATATTGTTGATGGTGTTTTCAGGACCTATGTTATTTAAGGAGTACGGCAGGGGTAAAAAGGGTAATTCCCTTCTCGGTCGAAATCATTAGTGCCGACCCGAGCACATGAGTGTTATAAAGCCAATAGGTAGAGACCGAACACTTGATGATAGGTGACCGACCACTTGAGATCGGATGACCGGGCATTATCAGATCGACAGCAGCATTCTCAGTTCAAATGACTATCATGACCGACCTCATCAAGACCGACCAGATAGCGAGATATGCTCCAGAAGATGACACCCTATTCTTACGGATAAGACGACAAGTTATCCTATTTTCATGGGGAAAATTGGTGAGACAGAGTCCTAGTAGGATAAAGAAAGTAAATGTAGTTTTGATTAGGAATCCTTATTAGAAAAGGGAATAGTTTTGACTAGGAATCCTTATGGGAAAATGGAATAGTTTCAACTAGGAAATTCTTGTAGGAGAAAGAATCTGATTTCTACACTATTATAAATAGAAGGGTAGAGTGTGCATAAGGGGAACAAGTGGAGAGCACTGGAGATCAAGATCAGAATAATTAAGATCAGACTTGTAAAAAAACAAGAAGCAGAGCTGAGAAGCGTGTTTGAGTAATAAAAGTATCATCCTTTTTGTGCCCGTGGACGTAGGTCGGACCAAGATCCGCCGAACCACGTTAAATCTCTTTGTCGATTGGCATATTTATCTGTCTTTTGCTAAGTTTGCTTTTGGTCCCCCATAACCAAACAAATTCACCATTGATGGAGGATTGTCTCGGGAGTAATATTCTCATATTGCCCTGAGACCAAAATCAGCCGTCAACAGTTGGCGCCGTATGTGGGGAACTCAACAAAAAACAGCTCGCGTAGTAAGACGATGGCAGAAGATGGAAATCACCGATCGTCAGGGATTTCACCAGATAGTTCGGGAAATCCAGGATAAAGGTCTGTTGGCCGAGCCTAATTTGAGGAGGTTCCCGATTGAGAAGGGAAATAGTAGGGCATACTGTATCTACCATAACGTAAGGGGACATGCCACGAATGGGTGCAGAGACCTGCGGGAGCAGGTGGAAGACTTGGTGAAAGAAGGCTATCTCAGTGTGTACATAGACCATTCGGTTTTTGAGGTCGACCAAGTTGATAGCGGAAGTCATCCGGTCGGATGCGTGGAATGCTGAGATGCAGAGAGGATGTATTAAGAAGAGCCTTGCTTGTAGTGACCCTTGTAGAGTTGCAAGAAAGGCAACGGATCCCAAAAAGGTGAGTAAAACATCTTCTGACTTAGGTTGACATTTGATTATGCTTGTTTGTTATGGCTCACACAATGGTTTTGATATTTGTTTTACGGATCGGGTCTGCTCTTGTACCGCCGAGTCCATTTTGTTGATATATATTTTACGGCTCGAGTCTGCTCTTGTACCGCCGAGACCGATGTCTCTTTCCGGCTCGGGTCTGCTCTTGTACCGCCGAGACCGATGTTTCTTTCCGGCTCGGGTCTGCTCTTGTACCGCCGAGACCGATGTCTCTTTCCGGCTCGGGTCTGCTCTTGTACCATCGAGATCGATGTTTGTTACAGCTCGGGGTCGGGTTACGTCCCACCGAGTCATGCTTATTGGTCTGGGGACGAAACATTCCCCCAGAACCAAATGTCTCTCAAGCTCGGGGTCCTCAGAATATTCAGGGACATATTCGATGCATAGGATATGTGAGAAGCATAGCACGGGGATGGATGATACCCCCGTGGCGATTGCTTGCTCCAGTGTTACCGAACATAAGGAGGAATATGCCCTTAATGTGTCGAACACTCTTTGATCCTCACTTACCCGATGTAATGGATCCGTGAGAAAGCATAGCACGGGGAGTGATGATGCCCCCGTGACAATTGCTAACTCCAGTGATATCGGACCTAAGGAGGAATGTGCCCTTAGTATCTCGTACACTCTTTGATCCATTCATCATTTGGATCCAAGAGAGGCACAGCACGGGGAGGCGTTGTGCCCCTGTGGCGTGTGCCTGCTCCAGCGCGGTAAGAAGAAGCCCTCACACAAATACACAGGCTCCACAGTGACCTGGCGTATAGAGGATGTGCCCTTACCATTTTAAACGCTCTCTGATCCAAATCCTGGTTCATCGGGACACTGAATTGAAAGATTCAGAATTGTGTTTTGGAGACCTCGGGCAGGACGCTGTTTTGAGGCATCCGTATTGTTGTTTATACTTGCGAAACGTTTTATTTTGGGACAAGCGCTAAGTCGTCCTCGCCCTTTAATTTTATTTTTCAAAGTTTTATTTTCGTTTTCCGCTGGTCTGGTTGGGGACGCCCGTGCCGGACTCAGTAGGGCTTCAAAAGGTTGATTCACTTCCCTTCTGAATAAGTCCCACCTGATTAATCGGCTCGGGGCTAGATTCGTTCCACCGAGGCCACTTGATTAATCGGCTCGGGGCTGGATTCATTCCGCCGATGCCACTTAATTAATCGGCTCGGGGCTGGATTCATTCCGCCGAGGCCACTTGATTAATCGGCTCGGGGCTGGATTTCATTCCGCCGAGGCCACTTTGTCTCTCTCAGCTCGGGGTCGGGGTACGTCCCACCGAGTCAGCCCTTCGGACTGGGGACGTAACATTCCCCCCAGGTCCAATTGCCTCTCTTCATTCGGGGTCGGGTTACGTCCCACCGAGTCAGCCCTTCAGACTAGAGACATAACATTCCCCCAGGTCCAAGTGCCTTTCTCAGCTCAGGTTCGGGGTACGTCCCACCGAGTCAGCCCTTCGGACTGAGGACATAACATTCCCCCAGGTCCAAGTGTCTTTCTCAGCTCGGGGTCGGGGTACGTCCCACCGAGTCAGCCCTTCGGACTGGGGACGTAACATTCCCCCAGGTCCAAGTGCCTCTCTTCATTCGGGGTCGGGTTACGTCCCACCGAGTCAGCCTTTCGGACTGGGGACATAACATTCCCCCAGGTCCAAGTGTCTTTCTCAGCTCGGGGTCGGGGTACGTCCCATCGAGTCAGCCCTTCGGACTGGGGACATAACATTCCCCCCAGGTCCAAGTGCTTTTCTCAGCTCGGGGTCGGGGTACGTCCCACCGAGTCAGCCCTTCGGACTGGGGACATAACATTCCCCCAGGTCCAAATGCCTTTCTCAGCTCGGGGTCGGGGTACGTCCTACCGAGTCAGCCCTTCGGACTGGGGACGTAACATTCCCTCAAGTCCAAGTGTCTCTCTTCGTTCGGAGCCGGGTTACGTCCCACCGAATCAACCATTCGGACTAGAGACGTAACATTCCCCCAGGTCCAAGTGCCTCTCTTCATTCGGGGTCGGGTTACGTCCCACCGAGTCGATCGTCATCAGCATAAGGGCAAAGCATTTTCTCCACGGGTGGATATCGGGATCCTCGTTGACCGAGCACATGAGGGTGGCAGGAATGACCAGATTTGCAGCCAAGGCATTTTTCTCCGCGGTTCCTGGAGTGACCACCGACGGATTCATCGGCACACCATCTTTTTTTATAGTTCCCGGCATCAACTCGCAAACTCGTTGTTACCGAGAACTAGGGGACAGATGTTGATGGTGTTTTCAGGACCTATGTTATTTAATGAGTACGGTAGAGGTAAAAGGGGTAATTCCCTTCTCGGTCGAAATCATTAGTGCCGACCCGAGCACATGAGTGTTATAAAGCCAACAGGTAGAGACCGAACACTTGATGATGATAGGTGACCGACCACTTGAGATCGGATTACCGGGCATTATCAGATCGACAACAGCATTCTCAGTTCAAATGGCTATCATGACCGACCTCATCAAGACCGACAGATAGCGAGATATGCTCCAGGATGACACCCTATTCTTGCGGATAAGACGACAAGTTATCCTATTTTCATGGGGAAAACAGGTGAGACAGAGTCCTAGTAGGATAAAGAAAGTAAAGGTAGTTTTGATTAGGAATCCTTATGAGAAAAGGGAATAGTTTTGACTATGAATCCTTATGGGAAAATGGAATAGTTTCAACTAGGAAATTCTTGTAGGAGAAGGAATCTGATTTCTACACTATTATAAATAGAAGGGTAGAGTGTGCATAAGGGGAACAAGTGGAGAGCCCTGGAGATCAAGATCAGAATCATTAAGATCAGACTTGTAAAAAACAAGAAGCAGAGCTGAGAAGCGTGTTTGAGTAATAAAAGTATCATCCTTTTTGTGTCCGTGGACGTAGGTCGGACCAAGATCCGCCGAACCACGTTAAATCTCTTTGTCGATTGGCGTATTTATCTGTCTTTTGCTAAGTTTGCTTTTGGTCCCCCATAACCAAACAAATTCACTATTGAGGGAGGATTGTCTCGGGAGTAATATTCCCATATTACCCTGAGACCAAAATCAGCCGTCAACATATATATATATATATATATATATGCATAATTTTGAAGTTTATCTCTCTCTAGGAAAAATAATGAAAGAAAAAGATAGATTTTTTTTACTTAAATTTTGATATAAATTATTATTCATTCATTCATGTTAATTACTAATAAATATTAAAAATTAAACTAGAAAAATTTAAAATTATCAACTCTTTCACTGTATCTACTATTAATTTTTAAGTTAAAATTAGATTTTAACTCTTTATGTTACTGTGATTTTTATTTTTAAAACCCCTTTTAGCCAACATCAGTATATGTATATGAATAGTCGAGATTCATAAATATCAGAACTACATCGAATCAATTTGACATGGTCACCCATAGATGAAAGAATTAAATAAGTAAAGTTTGAATAGACAAATACATGATAGTTTTAACTCAATAGAATATGATCATTGAAAGCAAAAAATATATTTCAAAGTGACACGTAGCAACACTTTAGAATAAGCAAGGAATATATTTCATAATGACGCACATGGCTACAAGTACAACACAAAAAAAACATAAGATAAATATTACGCAAATAATGAGCAGGGAGTGAAAGATCAAAATGAAGAAGAGAGAAAATTTTGTACATGTATTTATAGTGATAATATTAAGAAATCCATCACATTTAACTCAAATCACTAAAGGTTTGTATGCTATTATGATTTGACCTGTGGTGAGATGACAAAATTATGTTTGGATCAAAACACAGTTTTCAAGTGTTTGGTTAATGACGTGAAATTGTAATTACTAATTGTAATTTTTTTTCAAAAACTGAATTTTCCAAAAGCTAAAAATTTTAGCTTTTCCCCACCATTAAAATATAAAAAAAAAAAAACGCACCGTAATTTTTTTTTTAGCATAAATCAAAATTTCATAACACCGTTTATGAACCATTGTTTATTCACCACACTTTTCTAATCGCGACATCAAACGGAAAGTAATTGTATTATCAAATTCATTCACCAAAGATAGACAAAAATATTAATTACATCAAGTCATTCACCTCTTAAAAAAAGAGAAATACATTCATTCATCTACTAAATGCACCAAATATTTCCAAGATAACAATAACAAATCCATCACATTTAACCCAAATTATGAATTACATTAACAAATTCATTTACCTAAAATAACAAATACATTAATTATATCAAGTTCAGTCACTTACTAAATATATCAAATATCAAATATTTTAAAGTAACATGTAACAACACCATAAAAGAAAGGAGAATTTAGGTTTGTTAGATAGTTACACCAGTTCATTCACTTTATTTATCCAACATCAACGTACAGCAACAACTAAACTAAACTTGTCTTTCATCTTCTATGATCATTTATCAAATGCAGATTTTGAATTTATCTAATTCTGTGTACAAGCCCGAGCGGTCCCTCTTGCTTGTTGGCTTCTCTTTACAACGCCTGAAGACTCATTCTTTGCCTATGAGTTTAAAGAAACGCAGTGATTGGCTTGTTAAAGCCTCTGTTGCTGTTGAAACCAAAGTTGCGGCTCGAGAGGAATTTACCTTCATTTTTTTTCCTTTTTTGTTTGTTCACTTGTTTTTGTTTAATTTGCTGACATGGGGTTGATTCAGTTATCTGAAAAATTGATTCTATTAGTATTTAATGGCTACTTATAACAGGGAAAAGAGTATATTTCGGTTTTACTTTAATATTGACATGTAGGTTGTTCTTGATTTTATAAGATCATCCACTATATGATTCTGTTGTTTGTTCTCATTATCTGGGTTCAAATGCAATGTTTAACAGCTCAGGCATTGACTGATATTTGTCTATTTTGGACACAAAATCAGTCACAATTTTATTATTGGGCTAATGTGTCACATCGCCATCGATTGAGTGCTTGGACTAGTTTACAAACTTTAGTTCTACTAACTAAGTAGATTGTATTTTGGGTTTGGAGAAGCCCATTAATAAAATCGTGAGGATGTTTCTACTTACTTACCGGATAAAACAATTCTCCCTTGCAACCTTCATCGGGAGGATGTTCGAGATGCATTTATTTCATTGAGTGCAGCCTCACTTACTGAACTACCACCTGGAAGCACAATTGGTCCTGCTTCACGTAGAAGAAAGTCTCAAATACTCCGTATATATTCATTCCTTCATGTTAGTAGTAGACAATGTCATATATTACAATCATTTTCTTTCTTTCCAGCTGATTTTTATTTCAGGGGTAATTCGGAAAAAATCACTCCTCGAATAAATCTCTCTCAACTGTGAATTTGTTTGGTTTGGGGACCAAATATAAACTTAGCAAAAAATGGAAAACACACAGACAAAACAGAGGATTTAATGTGGTTCAGCGGAATGGATCCAACCTTCGTCTACAAACACCAATAATATGATGTTTTTAATTCCACCTCTGGTCAGACCGACCTCTCTCTGACTCTAGCTAGGCTGACCAGCCTCTTACTAGCTCTCACTTATACTTGAGCTTTTTCCCTCTTTACTACAAGTAAAGAAACAAATTAGTCAACCCAAAGAGGGAACCCTTTACAATGAATTCTCAACCCATTTATATACTAGGACAAATTCTATTATTACAACAGCTTATGACGTCAGCCACGTTTCCTTATCATTATTGCTCATTACTCGGACGTTACTGCTCATTACTCGTACTTTATTGTCCATTACTCGAACGTTACTGCTCATTACTCTCATATTATGTCCATTACTCGGACGTTACTACTCATTACTCGAACGTTATTGCTGATTACTCGTACGTTACACTCATTCATTCGTATGGCGGCTCTAGGTTTCATGTAGGGCTTACGTCATCCATACATGTACATAAGATTCAGCAGCCCTGACCTAGGTAAGTCAGCATACCGTGGTGATCAGTGTTGGGTCATCTTCCTCTCTTCTTATCCAGGTCGGGTTGAAATGTCATATGACTTCGTTAGGTCTTTCGGGTCTGTCTTCACGTGTGTTATAATGATGTTTGAATCCGGCAGTCCCTCATCAGGTCGGGTCAATCTTCATCTGCACAAATGTTACTGAATCTAATCTCTAACATCGGGTAGGTCTTAGCAGATGTTCTTGTGTTGTTGATGTTGGAAAATGCTTATGAGTAAACATTTTGAGGCACAATTTCAAGCATGGTCCACTTCGTGTTAGTGGTTGTTATTGAATGATTCGGATACTCCTCCGTGAGTAGTTCGAAATGGTATATTCATATGCTTAAAATGGTGCTTGGGTGAATGAGAAATTGTTGCTCAAATGTCACTCATTGGTGTTGGAAAATAAAGAGAAATGTGCTTGTCCCACATGGGAAAGCTATTAGAGAGAAGTTGTGTTTATATATCTGAAATTATATTAAATATAACTATTTATTAATTAATTATTTTTTACTATATTAATATGCAAGATAAGATATTATTAAATTATTATATGGTTATTAATCCATGTTATGTATTATAATTTTTCCTCAAGTTGACGTGTGGCAAGCCAAAAACTCCAAACTTTCTAGTGAAATTAGTGAACATAAAAAATGCAATTTTTGTGCAACAAAATTAAAAATAATAAAACAAAAGTTTTAGGAATTTTGGATCGGTATTATTCAAAACTAAAATAAAAAAAGGTTGAATTTTCATCAACTCGTTTACCATTTCAGAAACGTAATCAAGGTAGGAGGAAAGTAAGATTTAATGCCAATTGTTAAACACAACCCTGAAAACGCAGTTCTGCACGAACAGTTACTGTCTTTAAAAAATACAGATCCTTCAAATAAGACAAGCCTAATGCCTCTAATTAGTCCATACTCATAAATATCTTAAGACTCTATGACTTTTAACAATTCTAAGCTAAAATGAAATAGATAGTATTAAATTAAACATCAATGCTAGTTCATAATGATCCATATTTTGCTTTTTGTTTCCACAAATAATGCAACCACTTTCACCAAATGTTCCCCGCCTAATGTGTTCTTGATAATTGTGAGAGTCGATCAATGGTTATCGCTTTTTTGATCATTTTTCATACCACTTCACTATTCTTCTGAGGAACTGATCTACACTAACATATGTAGCATCATTTGGTCTCGCTAGATTCCCATTTCCAATCATCTTCTTAAAAACCAAATTGCCTCCACAAAACAATCGTTTCTCACAAACCTATTGTACGGGTCAAATTTGGGTTAAGGGCATTTCCGATATTTCACTTCAGGCCCTATGTCAGATAAAACCCAAAACCCTCCACTAAACAGGACCAAAGCAAGACTTGGGCTAAGGGCCCAATCACCTTATCAGGCTCGTACATAAAGAGAGATCAACCTCTTGATTTGCCAGCTGCCTAACCAAATAAAGAGAAACGCACCCAACGTAAATTATCTGGCTGAACCGTTACAAGCACCCAAAACGTATATCAATTAATACATTAATGAGACCTACCTTTGATGGCCTATAAAAAGGAGTCATAATTTAGAAGAAATGGGAGAGCATTACAACCCTAAGCTTAGCCTTTATCACCAGAGCCCTCAGAACCTCCGACCAACCACCCTCACGGCAACCTACGGGGATCAAGGTAATCTCTGACCTTGCTCATCCTCCTACGACACTAAACAACTCATTTCTACTACTGACTTGAGCGTCGGAGTGCCTACGGCACCCACCATACCGGTGGGTAGACTCTCCACGCTCACCTTTTTTTTGTTTTACAGGATCGCTAATGCCCAACCTATAAAATCTCGATTGTGGACCTCGGGCGAAAACCAACGTCCACAATTTGGCACCCACCGTGAGGCCTTAGCGATTTATAGTAAACAAACGTCTATTCAGTGTACGAGACTTGCAAACATAATTATGGCTTCGAGCAGCGAGCAATCAGATAATCTAGCTAGCCAGTTAGTTATCCTCCAAGAACGACTGCGAGTCTTGGAAGAAGAGAATTCGGCCATGAAGAGTTCCAATAGCGACCTCCAAAGACAGTTGAAATATATTTCATCCACCTCCGGAAAAAGAGGAATCACGGACCCTCCCAATCGTCCAGACCATCGTTCCAACGTGATGGAGACGCTCGACAATGAAGCAGACGATATTCCCCCACCCGAAGACCATCCAACTAATCAGGAAAGGAATCATTGCATTCCGTCAATCGATCAGTCACAGCATACTGCTTCATCCATACGTAAGTAGATTTAGGAATTCAAGAAGTCAATTCTATCCATCCTGCCGGGAGTCAGGCTACCTCTGAAAGGAAGCAGAGCTGGTGCGATTTCTAATACCCCTTTCGTGGGAGCGATCAACTCAGTCGAACTTCCGTGAAAATTCAGTCCACCCGATATAAAGTTGTATGATGGATCAACTGACCTAGACGACCACATAATTCACTACAAGTATAAGATGATGTCCAAGGGCCTGGCTCTACATCAGAGGGAGGCTGGCATGTGTAGAGGGTTCGGTGAGACGTTGGCGGGCCAAGCCCTCAAATGGTTTATCAATCTACCATATCGATCGATTGGGTCCTACCAAGAATTAGCTGACAAGTTCGTGGAACACTTTGCCAGCTCCTGCAAACTCGAAAATACCACAGATGACCTCAACGTCATCCAACAGCGAAGGAGAGAATCTCTGCGAAACTACGTGGCGCGCTTCAACAATGAGAGAATCACTATCCCAGACCTTCATCAACCGACGGCAGTGGAGGCATTTAGGAATTGACCGATGGCTGACAGCAGGCTGTACAAGAAGTTGACCAAAAATTAATGCTACACCATGGATCAAGCAATGGCCAGGGCTCGAACAGAAATTAGATGGGAATAAGATAAAAGGAACGAAAAGAAAGAGAGTTTCTCCAGTATATAAGGGGAGAAGACGACATACCCAATCAAACGACCGAAAGAAGTTGGTAGGAGAGGCTAGCAGACAATCGGCCAAATAACTTATCCATGAAGAGATCTTCGTCCTCTCGACAGAGGCCCCAGTCGCAGACCATCCTCGTTCAACAGTAGAGAGAAAACCCCTTACAGCACCCCCAGACTCCCAGACTATAACTTCACCATATCACCGGGTGAACTTGTCTCAGTTCTCAGGAAGATGGGAAGCGAAGTGAAGTGGCCTCCTCGCTCCAAGGAAGGCTCTGCGAGAAAAGACACTAGTAGGTGGTGCGAATTCCACCGGGACTACGGCCATACGACAGCCAATTGTGTAGCATTGAGATTGGAAGTGTTGGTGTTACTGAACAAATGGCATTTGAAATACCTGCTCACGGAGAAAGGGAAAACAGTCATAGTAAGAAGAGACGACAAATGAGAGCCGAAAGATGGACCGTCGCCACCCCCCACCAATAAATAACATTGTCAAATTCATCTCAGGGGGATCAGAAGTCAGTGGGATCTCATATTCCGCGGTGAAGCATCACACCAGGATGGCAGCTACTGTCACATCGCATCCCTCGGTGATGATAGTGGGAGACTACACTGATTTGGTGATTGAATTCAGTGACGACAGGATATCCAGTCATAAAAATACCCATCACGACGCATTGGTGATATCCTTGCAAGTGGCCAATTTCATGATCAAGAGGGTGCTAGTGGACATGGGGTCATCAGCCAACATCATATTTCTAACCGCCCTCACTAACATGGGAGGAGGATTGGAAAGAATAAATCGTTGGTCGACAGCCTTGATTGGCTTCAACGGTGAATAAAAATTCACATTGGGGGAGATCTCTCTTCCAGTATACGCAGGAGGGGTCAACAAAATAACCACTTTTCTGGTCCTGAACTGCCCTTCGACCTACAACTTGATAATGGAACGACCTTGGATTCACAACATGATGGCAGTCTCGTCGACCTATCACCAGGTGTTGAAGTTTCCTACCAAATGAGGTGTCCAAGAAATCAAAGGAGGCCAACTTGCTTCCAGAAGTTGCTACCAAACGACCCTGAAAGTAAAATCTCAGTCATCATAGCAATTACAGGAGGGGTCTTGTCGAATCAACCCTGACTCTCCCAAAGTGGAAGAGCTCGATGAGGTCCAAATTAATCCACTCTACCCAGACCATAAAGCCCAAGTGGGGGACAACCTCGATCCCGCGCTACGCGTCGAATTGATTGATTTCCTCAAAGAGCGACACGACTATTTCACTTGGTCCCATGAAGATATGACAGGAATAGACCCAAATATGATTACCCACGAGCTACATGTGGATCCAGACTACTCACCTGTCAAACAAAAGAGGAGGAAGTTTGCTCCATAAAGAAACCAAGTGATCGATGAAGAAGTTCAAAAGCTGTTGGAAAATGGGGCCATTAGAGAGGTTCAGTACCCGGAATGGCTCGCTAACGTCGTGGTAGTACGTAAGAATAATGGAAAATGGTGAGTCTGCATTGATTTCACATACTTGAACAAAGCTTGTCCGAAAGATTCTTTCCCACTCCCCCACATCGACTCAATGGTTGATGCTACAGCTGGGCATGGATTGCTAAGTTTCATGGACGCATACTCATGGTACAACCAACTCCTTATGCACCCTAACGATCAGGAAAAAATGGCATTTGTCACAAATATGGGAGTCTACTGTTATAAGGTAATGTCATTCATACTTAAGAATGTTGGGACCACATATCAACGCTTTGTCAACAAAATATCCTCCCACCAAATTGGAAAAACAATGAAAGTCTACATAGATGACATGTTGGTAAAATCGTTGCAAGCCAGACAACATTTAGCACACATGGGGGAGGCATTCGACGTGATGAGAAAGTACGGGATGAAACCCCACCAAGTGCGCTTTCGGAGTAGCCTCGGGGAAATTTCTTGGATACCTAGTCACTCAACGTGGCATAGAAGCCAACCCAGAGAAGATAAAATCCATCATCGACATTCCCTCCCCAACAAACCCAAAAGATGTCATGCGACTTGCGGGAAGGATTGCTGCTCTAAACAGGTTCATCTTCAAGTCTACTGATAAGAGTTTTTTATTTTTCTCCACCCTCATGAAGGCAAAGAATTTCGAATGGACCCTAACCCGCGAAGAAGCCTTAAAAAGACTCAATGAATACTTGACCACACCACCACTCATGTCCAAGCCAGTTGACAATGAAAGGTTATTCTTCTACCTTGGAGCCTCGGGACAAGCGGTCAGCGCTGTACTGATTAGGGAAGAAGGAGAGCAGCAACTCCCAGTCTACTACATAAGTAAAGCACTACTTGATCCGGAGACACGGTATACTCTAATGGAAAAGCTGGTTCTCGCCCTAGTAACAGCGGCGAGGAAGCTACGTCCCTATTTTCAGGGTTATTTAATCATCGTTTACACCACCTACACATTGAGGAGCATACTTCACAAGCCCGAACTCTCTGGTAGACTGGCCAAATGGGTTGTTGAGTTGGGAGAATATGACATCACATATCAGCTATGAACCGCCATCAAATCTTAAGCTTTTACAGATTTCGTGGCAGATTTCAGTCCTAGCCTACAAACCGATGCTGAAAAGAGGTGCATTATATCCAGACTACCGATATATGGAAACTTACAGTGGATGGATCATCCAGCAGACGTGACTCCGGATTAGGAGTTGTGATCACTACTCCTACATAGTACATCATACAGCAAGCAATTAAATGCGACTTCAGGACTACCAACAATGAGGCCGAGTATGAAGCCTTGATAGCCAGATTCACACTGTTAAAGGAATTAGGAGCGAAAAGGGTCGAGGCGAAGTCATATTCTCAATTAGTCGTCAACCAACTCCAAGGGTTTTACCAAGATCGCGGGTCCCAAATGGCGGCCTACTTATCGAAGGTAAAAGAGATCCAGTCGACACTAGAATCTTTTACAATCTCACAAATCTCAAAAAACAGAGAACACCCACGCGGATGCCTTGGCTACTCTCGGGTCTACCATACAAGGAGATAATATTCAGGCCATACCGGTAGTGTATCTACAATGGTCGGCCATTGCTAAAGAAGAAGATGAAGTCGTTGTTTTATCGACCAAGTCGACTCGTGGATGTCTCCATTGGTCAAATACTTGAAAGAAGGCACACTGCCAACAGATAAGGTGGTCGCTCGAAAGATCCAACAAAAAGCTGCATGGTTCACACTCTATGACAATCAACTTTTGAGAAGGTCATTTTCCGGACCTTACCTTAAGTGTCTCGCTCCCGAAGAAGCGTGTTATGTGTTAGCTGAATTACACGAATGGGAATATGGAAATCACTCGGGAGGAATAAGTCTTGCATGTGGAGCCCACACTACCGGGTACTACTGGCCAATGATGCGAGCCGACGCTGTTGATTTTGCTCGTAAGTGCAAAAAATGTCAAACGTTCGCCCCAGTCTCCCATCTCCCACCAGAGAAACTCAATAATACATTATCCCACTGGCCATTCATGAAATAGAGAATGGACATTGTCGGAAAAATTCTCGTCGCCTCGGGATAACGAGTCTACATATTGGCATTAACAGATTACTATTCTAAATGGATCGAAGTAGAAGCCTTCGCGAGGATAAGGGATAGGGAAGTGCAGAACTTCATATGAAAGAACATCATTTGTCGTTTCGAACTATCATAAGAGATCATTACAGACAATGGTTCTCAATTCATCAGTCATCGCTTCCAAGATTTTCACAAAAGTTGGGGAATCAAACTAAACTTCTCCACCCCACGCTACCCACAAGCCAATGTTCAAGCCGAGTCTTCCAATAAAACCATAATGAACATCATGAAGAAGAGATTGGAGAAAGCAAAAGGACTGTGGGCAGACGAACTCCCAGGGGTCCTATGGTCGTACTGGACGAGTGTGAGGTCTTCTACTGGTGAAACTCTATTCTCCCTGACCTTTGGAGCCGAAGCAGTTATTCCAACCGACTGTAATGTCCCTTCGCCTTGATACCAGTGGATAGACGAAGGTATCAATAGACAACTCTTGACCAATGGACTTGACACCATTGATGAACTTATGGAGAACACATCCATACAACTTGTACCACACCGACAGAGGATGTCCAAATACTACAATAAAAATGTGAGGATTAGAACATTCAAAGAAGGAGATTGGGTCCTACGGAAGATCTTTCAAAATACGAAGGAAGTTAAAGATGGGAAACTCAGTCCTATATGGGAAGGTCCATACATCGTTATAAAAGTTGTAAGTCATGGAGCCTACAAACTGAAGACATAAGATGGTCGACATATCCAGAACAGTTGGAATGCCATTCACCTCAGGATATTCTACAGATAATAATCATATTTGGTGACTAATGGATCACTCGACAAATCGCGGTCCAACGATTAAGGGGATTTTTGTTTTTATTGTTTTCTATAATTCCGCCAAATTTGATTTTGTATTGAACATTTTTTAGCAATCCGACTCCATTCATATGACAAATAGAATATACATCCAGACGACAACTGAAATTTATATTGAAAAGAAGAAGATTGTTTGTACATCAAGGCTTAAGCCAAGGTTACAAAAATTAAAAGCCAAATGGATAAAAGTAAATCAAGCTTCGTGGCCTTCGACTGGATCAATTGGCTGAGTGGTAGGATCAGTCTCCACAGATTGCCCTGCTCCAGACTCTCCCATAGCAGCCTCATCAACTTTTTCGACTGGATCACTAGCCGTCGAAACCTCTTCAATAGTCTCAACAATAGCCCCCTCAGTCTCTTCAACAGCAACTTCTTTGGAACTGACCTCTTATTTTCCTTCAACTTCGGTGTCCTCAATCGATAGAGAAAAACCAGCCTCCAACCTCTCACCCAACATGATCCATTTTTTGGGGTTCCAAGTGTTGTGTTCTCCAGATAAGTATTGCTTCATGAGGGTGCACCTATCTTTCACAATGGTTTCCATGGCCACTTCTTCCAATCTGTCCAGCAACACAGCCTTCTGACCCTCCAGCTCTTCAACGCTCTCCTTATAGGCCTCCAACTCAGTCGATGTCGTTTCTATATGGCTTTCATAACCTTGGCTTCATTCTCGGCCTCTCTCACATTCTTCTTTGAACCATATAGAACAGTTTTAGCTTCGGCCAGTTCCTTTCGCAATGCTGCATTGGATTTCTCCATGTTTTTCGACTTCTTTAGACTGGCCTACACATACTTCTATTGAAAGATGGCACATTCTAGAGTCTACAACAAAAATATGAGATGTTAGAAAACGCCATCGAGGAAATATGAAATACTCAAGAAGTGGTTATCTCATAGCTTCGGATGATAGCTCTATTTGCCGCCTCTAGTGGCCCCAGTGTCAAGAGTCGACATTCGTCTTCTTCCAACAATAACCCCTCAGCAAACTCGGACACGCTGGATGGATTCGACATCACAGTCGTGCTCCTTGGGATCTTGATAATTACGTTCTCTAAGTCTTCCTTAGGGTCAATCACCTACTTCCTCTTTTTAGAATTGTGCCCTGCCCCAGCCGATGCCTTATGGTAGCCTCCAATGAAAGGATAGATAAAGCATCCCCCTTTGGCTGCGGAGGTTCGGAGATTACTTCGACCTCATTCCCCTTGGTCTTTTTCTTTCTTCTCTTTACGAGCATTTCTTCAACCGACGGGATTTTGAACTGACTTGACATCCTCTCTACTGCGCACAAATTTTCTTCAGGGGTTAGACTCCGTAAAAAGCTAGTTTCCTCAAAGAGGAGCAGACACGCCTAAGTAATCAGAATGACAACTAATATATGTTTTGGTCAGGGGCAAGGGGATACCTTCTGGATAGAATACCTCCTTCCACAGCGGAGTCAACCTCAATCTTTTTTTCCTCTAAAACCACCCTCTAATTCATTTCGGGTGGAGGAATAGTCAATAAGTAATTCGTGTTTGCTACGACCCCGGGTGTCACGTCGAAGCTGCGATTTCGAATCGAACCTACGGAAGAAACGATCAAACGACATTAGGACCATAATGAGTCTACAAGCAAATGAAGAAGTCAAAAATAACACTTACTCGTTATATCCCAATACTCAGGGATTCGAACAGACCCGGTTGACCCAAACACACCATCTCCTCTCACAAATAAATAAGTCTTTTATCATCCCCCTCGATCATTCACAGTCAACCTAGTGATCATATGCTCCCTTTTGTGTCGAATGAACATATGGGACCTCACATTCTCGACTACATGATCCTTCAAATAATATGTATACATAAGATCCCTTACTCCAAACCTAACCCCCAACTCGAACGTCATAACCTCAACCGACATCAGCACCCTCCATGTGTTTGGCATTAGGTGGAAAAGAGTTATCCTATATTGATCTAATATTTCCCATATGAGATTATGGATAGGAAACCTAAACCCATCTACAAAGGGGCGCTCATAGAATCCAATCCACCCAGGAACCCTATAATCTATACATTCGCTCGACAAAGCCAATCTCACTTGGACTGACTCGGGGAAACGATATTTTATCTTCATCTCCCTCAAGGTCCTTTCGGTCACTCGACTAGGTGGATTTTTGGTCAGTATATCGGTCGGCTCGCTAGTACTGGGTTGTCCACCCGACTGTGCCGGAATTACTCGGAGTGGTGGCACGTCCTTAGGGATACCTAAAAGGGGTTCTACTGACGCCATAGTCAGAATATCTTCACCACTAAAACCTTCTCCATCATACATCATATATGGGGAGATAACCCGCAAGGGCGAGTCTACATACATCTCCATCAGTGTATCACTTGAGCTCGAGCAGCCCTCAGACGACATATCAATTTACTCTACAAATAACGAATCAACCTAAAATTAATCTGGCAGAAGATCAAACCCAAATTCCACACAAACACAATCCCAAAATTCCTCAAACCATGTAAAGATCAAAGCTCCTATTCTAGCCAAGAACAAGTTGAATCTATCCTATGAACCGCTTGAAGAACTGAAGAACACGATGAGGGATATGAAGAATACATTGAGTTCGAGGAGAGCGCTTCAACCTTATGAATTGAGAAGGAATTTTGCAAATGAAGCAAATGAACCCCCTCAAGGCTCTTTATACTCTTCTTTATTTTGGCACCTCGTTTTCCCGCCAAAAAGGCCTCGGTATTAACACCACATTTATTGAGATTTGGGAAATCGAGGTAATCAAGAACCAACTCGAAGCCCGATAAGAACACTGTCGGCTGAGAACCCCTGTAATACTATCACGAAGATCCCCATGTCCGAACGACATACGAAGATTCCATTACTTGGTCCAGACCATTTGCAGGCTCGAGTAGGTACCTATTCGGTACCAATCGAATGGATGAACTCTTGGACCTCATCGGGTCCAATCGACGGGAACATTCCTCAATTGGCTCATGATTGAGTCAAGTACAAGACTTGGACATTCATCTGGTCCAAATGACATGTAGGCTCGAGTAGGTACCTATTCGGTACCAATCGAGTGGATGAACTCATGGACCTCATCGGGTCCAATCGACGGGAACATTCCCTAATTGGCTCATGATTGAGTCAAGTACAAGACATGGACCTTCATCTGGTCCAGACGATATGTAGGCTCGAGTATGTACCTATTCGGTACCAATCGAATGGATGAACTCTTGGACCTCATCGGGTTCAATCGACGGGAACATTCCCCAATTGTCTCATGATTGAGTCAAGTACAAGACCTGTACCTTCATCTGGTCTAGACGACGTGTAGGCTCGAGTAGGTACCTGTTCGGTACCAATCGAATGGATGAACTCCTGGACCTCATCGGGTCCAGTCGATAGGAACATTTCCCAATTGGCTCATGATTAAGTCAAGTACAAGACATGGACCTTCATCTGGTCCAGAAGACATGTAGGCTCGAGTAGGTACCTATTCGGTACCAATCAAGTGGATGATCTCCTGGACCTCATCGGGTCCAGTCGACGGGAACATTCCCCAATTGGCTTATGATGGAGTCAAGTACAAGACCTGGACCTTCATATGGCCCGGATGACTTCTAGGCTCGGCTAAGTTCCAATTCGGTACAAGTTGAGTGGATGATCTCCTGACATTCATCAGATCCAGTCGATAGGAACCTCCCACAATTGGCTCATAATTGAATCAAGATTCAAGACATGGACCTTCATCTGGTCCAGACGACATGTAGGCTCGATTAGGTTCCCACTCGGGACCTGTCTAGTGGATGACTTCCTGGCCCTTAACTGGTTCACTCGATGGGAACACTCCCCACAGCTCATGTAGATTCAATTTTGAGGCCTGGCCTCCGTCCAGTCCAAATGACATGAAGGCTCCATTGGTCCTTTGACCAGTCGTATGGAGTATATCCGGGACCATCATCTAATTATGTCCACTGGGGACATCCCCTTGACTCATGTCGAGTCAAATTCAAGACTTTTACAGTACTGTCCAGACGACATTGAGGACGTTCAATCATGTTCTGGTCCGCACAACGAAGACTTTACTACAACACGTGTCAAAATCAAAGGTAGTACTTAGATCTTTATCCACGCGAATTGTCGTACCTGTTTTGTTTCATACGACACGACCAACGAGTACTCTCCAAGCCAATGACTCATTGACTTAGAGAGTATGGTAGAAACTGTACGGGCCAAATTTGGGCTAAGGGCATTTCCGATATTTCACTTCAGGCCCTATGTTAGATACAACCCAAAACCCTCCACTAAACAGGACCCAAGCAAGACTTGGGCCAAGGGCCCAATCACCTTATCAGGCCAGTACATAAAGAGATATCAACCTCTTGATTTGCCAGCTACCTAACCAAATAAAGAGAAACGCACCCTACGTGAATTATGTGGATGAACCGTTACAAGCACCCACAACGTATATCAATTAATACATTAATGAGACCTACATTTGATGGCCTATAAAATGAGCCATAATTCAGAAGAAATGGGAGAGCATTACAACCCTAAGCTTAGCCTTTATCACCAGAGCCCTTAGAACCTCCGACCAACCACCCTCACGGCAACCTACGGGGATTAAGGTAATCTCTTACCTTTCTCCTCCTCCTACTGCACTAAACAACTCATTTCTACTACTTACTTGAGCGTCGGAGTGCCTACGGCACCCACCACACCGGTAGGTAGACTCTCCACGCTCACCTTTTTTTTTGTAGGATCGCTAGTGTCCCTAACCTACAAAATCTCGATTGTGGACCTCGGGCGAAAACTAGCGTCCACACCTATTATTAATACTAGTCTAAGCAACGACGTCTGTCTTTAACAAGCTTTTAAACAGCCAAACAAGCCATTTTAGCATAATCATCAATCATAGCATTACATGCACAATCCAAGCCCATTTTATTTGGCTCTGCCAACCACTTATTTTATGATTTTTTTTTTTCCGAAAACATCTTCCTATTTGATCAAACTTAACAACTAATCTGTCGGTCACATTAATTAAAACACATAATATATATATATATGTTGCTACTTAAAAATCGACAGTAAGTCTAAAGATCAGGTCCAACCCATAAGGTACATATTTATGGTAGACCCAAATTATTTTGACTGGAAACAATCCTTGTGGACCATGATTTGGAAGGCACGGGCACACCAAAGTGAGACCCAATACACAAGGAATCATTGACTAAACCCAGTTGTGGGACATTGACCCATAAGAAACGCTTTGTGTAATGGAGAACCAATAATAACCTTAGAAAGCCTAAAAACAGACCAAAACAACTCATAAACAGTACAGGTCCATGAACGAGTTGTGGGTAGGATCATAAAACTGAACAAGTCTCAAGCCAGATTATGAAACCTTCTAAAAAGAGACCATTGCATACACAAAAGGCTTTCAATTCAATTCGGTTATCTTCATCACTTTACATAACCCTAAACACAACATCTACAATTTTCTTTTCTCTATCCAAGAACAGTTCTCTTCGTTCTTGAGTATAAATCCATGATTTTGACTTTCTTAAGTCATATAAAATCTTAATCCAGTCACCATAAACACTCATCTATTGTTACAGACCATGTTATGGTTAAAAACCGTCTTAATTCTTAACAAATCGCACTAAAAAGCCCAAGAATCATTTCTTAGATTCCAAGAAACCATCTCGTAATAGTGATCTACTCCTCCATCTAAAACATGTGTTTATTTGGGCCACACTAATATTTGAATACACCTGTGAACCTCACTCTTTGAAACACATCATCTCAATGTGTGTTTTGCTGACCACCAAAGATCAAATATTCGAAGTCGGATCCAGTTCCCTCCCAGTTCACTACTGAGTCAAACAGAGTGGATCACGTGTCAACTAATCCATAAGCCACACATGGCATATGAAATCCCACTACAACAATATCATAGCGTTATTAATGTATCGTCTCTCTTAAAAAAAATTTAGACCTTCGCCTAAAATAATTTATTGCTATGCATTCCTTACTAATAACTAATAGCATCTCGGATTTTGTAAATCATATTCTTATTATTATGGTATAGTGTACAGTTTACTGCTAAAATCTTGTAAATAAGCTTCTTATTCTGATCTGATCTTAATTTTATATACTATGGATTTCGCGTCCAATCCATAATTGTTCATTATTAGGAAAGAGGCACCAGTAATCTTACAAAACAAAGACAATAATGGAACGTAGAATAACTAACCATTGGTATGGTGGTTGGCGTAGACACTTTGATGCTCAATTTAATGGTGGTGACAGTGGTTTTAAAGAGAACAAGACATGACTGGTACCTCCTATCTCGATTTGAGTGTCGTGAGGGCGATGGGGAGAGCGTACTTGAGTGGAGTAAGAGCAAGAGCTCCGAAACTCAAGTTTGTGAGCGAGAGCTTCAATTGTTCGATGATCTCATAGACTTGGGGGGACCCGTCTATTTATAGATTTAGGTATTCTACTCCTAGAGGGATTCGGATTCCTATAAAAGAGTCCAAGTCGAACTCTAATATAGGATAGTTCTAATCCTTTTGAGATTGTGAGTAATCTCGAAAATCTTGTAAGCTATCCCGTAAAGGTAGGTGTATGAGCGAAACGGGGTTTACCATTATGCCTATGACGTCGGCGACCACTATACTGTTGGGCTCGCAACCCACAGAGAGTACGGATAATCCCATGAGGGGACTAATCGGAGAATAAGGGAGTCACCACCAAGTATGAAACACTGGGAATGATTTAAGACCGCACTACACCCATCGCAATGTCCAACCTTAAACTCGTTTGGTTTGGAATGGTCCCTTAATGATGTCAGTTTAATATTTATGCTTAAAAGATGTATCTTTATATCTTATAATGCAAGAGCGTACAAAACAGTTTATATAACACACAAGATCGCAAACATGAATAGTAAAAATAATAAGGAAAGTACGTATCCATAAGTTACAAATATCTAGAAATTATTAAATTAATAATGTGAATCAAAATGGTCAGAACGCATATCCTTCCGGTCTGGCTTTTTTGAAGCCAGAGGGAACAAAATTTTTTTGGGCACTTGATGTTCAGATATTTTTATCAATGTCCGATCGGACTTGATGTAAATCCGGCCAGAGATACTGCGTGGAATCGTAATCGCATAAGCATGCCAAAAATAACAGATACAGTAATGAAAAATCTTAACATGCTTAAACCAGAAACTAAAAGAACATAATCATGCATACTAACTATAACAACATTAATGGCAAGACAATGATAATAACAGTGAATATGCAACAATAAGAGCATAGTAGTAAATAAATAAAACATGAGGACAATAATAAAACGGGATAACAAATACGACTAGAGCAAATAACTAAATAGTGATAGAACGTGCGTAAAATGATTAAACATGCATAAAATGATGAAAGCGGGTATAAAACAGAAGAACAATAATAAAATAAAATATGGCTGGATATTGTTACATACGACTGAATATGTATGCATGTCTGACCGGATGTAATGTACATCTGGTCAAAGATACTGTGTAAATACGGAAACTCCAAAAATATGAAAGTCAAAGAGGATGCTCTCAGGTCGTACCTTTAGATGTCGTTGGCTCAAAGAATATTTCTGAAAGATGAATTTTTGCTTGGATGCTTGCTGAAAATGAACGAACTCCAAAGATTTTAGGGTTTTTTCACTGTTGTTTTCTCCCTATAAAATTTCATTGTTTCGGCGTGTAGTTTATATAATTTTTTTCCCTTCTTATAATGTCATGGTAAGGCTTAGAAATGGAAGGCAAAGGCTGAAAAGGGAATAGGGAAATAATTCATTCCTATTATCCAGTGATTGGCCATCTGTAACGTAAGCTACCACTCAACTCATATTCGGCCGGATGTATATTTTGGGATATACCTCCGGCCAGACATAATTATGCCAGTTGTTAGTTCCATATTTATTACAAATATATGTAATAAAATAAGTTCAATTGAGTTGTAATGAGTCTTTAAGATCTCGGAGTAATTGGACTGATATTTGGCAGACTGTGCATGAAGGAATTAGATATGTGTTAGTGCTGCGTTCGTGTTTTCATTCGAACGAGTGGCGTTCGTGTCACGTTCGTATTTGGGTCCGAACGAAACTTAGCAGAAGGTTCTCGTGTGTAGTGCGTTCATCTTTCCGTTCAAATAAAACCTTCCAATGTATTTGCGTTCGAGGTGCGTTCGAGACTACATTTGAACGAGTTTGTGGAACAGCACGCGTACGACGCAGGTTCTTATGGTGTTTCGAACGTCCGTGCATAAGTGGGTTATTTTGGACGCATTTTTAAGCCAAATTTGCACTAGGAAACCCTTACATTTAACTTCTCTATATAAATAAACATTGAGCAACATTTACCAGCGTTGAAAATACATTATTCAAAGGCTAAAATTTTCATTGCTTTCAACCTTCTTGATTTTCACCTTAAAGACTCTTTTGATTACCTTGTCTTATTTCTTTTGGTGAGATTGAATTTTGAGTGACCATCAACACAGAAACACAACCCTAACCCAATTTCCTAAGCTTTCAGAGTTCTCAAGGAGGAAGATTGTGTTGGGGCAGTTGTGGAACCCATAGGGTCGGATCGGTGCCCCAGGAAGCGGAAATGGGTCTAACCCGTGGAAATCAATATAATATGTGGAAATTTTTTAATGAAATACTATATTCCATTACGAGTATATAGTAAAAAACTGGGACTAAATCAGAGTCCAAAAGCTCCCGAACGAGAGAAAACAAAATCAACACGCGTAGTGTATACCCGCGCGCGCTACAGTGACGCGCGCACTGTACTCTCTACATTGCGCACTACAATGCGCGTGTCACTGTAGCATGCACATCAGCCCTTTTTTTTTATGTCTTTTGCTTTTTTCATTTCCTTCAGCTCATATTCCAGTGAGCTGAAGGAATTAGGGTCTTTGACCCTAATTCTTTCAGTCTTCCATAAACACTTCAAAAACACCCGATATTAATTTTTAACATCAAAACTAACATCAACACATGTTATAGAATAAAAATCAAGTTTTTCAAAATATCAAATATTTTTACAAAAATATAAATGTATTCTAAATAAGCATTTGCGTAAATTTTGAATCCAATACACAAACCAATTTAGAATCCCAATAAGAAATGTCTCGTGAACAATTCTAGGTCACCCAAAGGTGGTCAAGTGATTCTAGAATGGTATCCATAGCTCTAAGCTTTAATCTAGAGTTCCAAACTCTTATTAATTGTTCCAGGTCCAACATGAACATCTTTGACCTAATTACAAGCATGTTGTGTTTAATTACAAGCATGTTGTGTTTATACTTCTAAAGTATTCTAACACAATTGATTAGCCTTATTTCAATATTAAGCTATGTAATCATGCATCTAATACACAAATGAACATAGCTTAGGAGAAGATCAAACATTACCTAGTAAGCTTGATGCAAGATCCACTCTACTTCTCCTTTGTTGAAATTGTTGGAGAACCTCCAAGGTGTACAAGCTTGACTCCAAAATCCAATCTTGTTTCCAATGCTACCAAGCTTCACTTCAAGATCCAATCTTGATTTCTCCTAAATGAAATGTTGTAGAGACCTCACAAGTTTCTCTAAACACTTCTCTAACTTAGGCTAATCTCTCTAAGAATTTGCTTGTATTTTTACATGTAATTAAAACCTTCATAAAACTTGCTATTTATAGCAAAACTTAGGTAATTTTTAATTAATAAAAGTTATAATCAACTTTTAAGTGGGCTTAATCTAATTTGTCCAAATATGTATAATTAGGTGTGACTAATCTCAATTGTCTCCCACTTTAATTTAACTCAATTAAATCAAGCCGATGATTAGGAAATGGATTAGTTAAATGTTTGACACCTTGATTTAATCCAATTAAATCAAGTCAAAACCACATATTATTACATACTTACAATTACCATAATATCCTCAAATGGTAGAGATAATTATGATTTTACAATTAAGCTCTTTGTGTAATTATTGAATTAATCCAATTAATTCAATTAGGTCAAAGTAAATAATCAATGTTATCCAATAACACTTGATTATCTTAGTTGATAATTATAATATTGAATATTATCTTTTATCCAAATTAATCGGCTACCCAAGTTCTCAACGAGTACACTTCATATTAGGACTCTCTAAGTTCAGACACGTTCATCATATAAGCCTAGCTAATATGTACGCAATTCAGCCACCTCCGAATTCGCGAAAAACACGAACGACCTTTCTGAACTATACAAGTCGAGGTCATTACATATGTTTAACAATCCCTCTATCGTAGGCTATCCGAGTTGTGCTTAGGAAACATAGAATACACCGTCAAGTTTTCGAGACGCACATCTCATGTCGACATGTCCATGATTCTTCATAACTGATGCGATCCACCCTAGGTAATCGGCTTTGGCCAAAGATTTAAGAATCGTGACTTTACTCACATGGATACCTAAACCCCTTATGGTACACATACGGGCCTACGGATCCTATCTTGCTTCACACTTGATTACTGAGTACATCGGTCCACACCCAACGAACATCCAGAGGCCAGACCATGAAAGGTTTCTGGCATACATGGCATCAAAGTGTGGAGGATCTCACACAAAATCAATGATATCTTATAGTCAAAGGATTACATATGCTACTCGACTCGAGGAGATTCCTATTGACGGTGGTATGTACATCCAACTATTAGGAATCGCCTGTGAGTCATTCAGTATTCACTCCAACGAATACCCACATGTCTATACGAGTTTCCAAAACTCATGGTACATTGTGTTAAAACATTGGAACTCCAATTCCAATATACGACATGTGCTAGTCTTCTAGGTTATAGGAATTCGACCGTATTCAAAAACCAACGACTAGGACTATTAACTTTAAGAATAGCTTACACATAGTGTCAAGACTATTCTAAGGTCGATGTCATTCTTAGCATATCTATACATCAATCTAATACGCATAATGACAATACCATTATAAGGTATTAAATGAAAAATATTGTTATTTTATTAATAAAAAATAAAATGTACAATTCGGATTGGCACTCCAAGCACCAACTCCATCAGATTGGTAGTCGGAGTTTCGACGTTATGAGTTCGCAGGATTGATCCACTCAGAGGCTTCAAAGGTTCTGAAGAAGGCTGTTTGGTGTGGGCTCGATGAGTTCTTCGGGTTATTACAGTCTAGAGGTATTAGAGTCGGCAGAGTTACTTTCATAGTTCTTTTACCATCACTGTAAATTTTTCTCAGTATAGTGGATTTTGGCTGGTAGCCTAGATACCCAGAGTGGTTTTTTACTCGCATAAGTTTTCCACTTCGTTAACAAAATTATTGTATTGATTTTGTTTACTGCATTATTTTATTTGTGTTGACTCATAATTGTTAGACTTAAGGGTGCTTAATAGTAATCCATAAAAATAATAGTTAGGACTTGTCTTAATTTATTGTGTAATATTCTGGATAGGGTCAGAACTGAAGGGGTTTTAAGGCGGAAATCTGGTAACGCAGCAGAACAGTGGAAAATCAAAATTTTCCGATTTCAAAACTTTTTTTTCGGATTAATTAAATAAACTTATTTATTTAATTATCCAATTATTAAATTATGAAATATTAAACAAGAAATCAAATTTTATGTAATTACCAAATTGCCCCAAAACTTTACATTTTGTTCATTTTAGTCCTAAATCGTTCGAAATAATTTTTAGATGATTCTAAATCATTTCTAAGATGATCTAAACATGTCATACACATCAAAAATCAAATTGCAACATTAAACCCCAAATTTCTTGCCAAAGCCGAGAGCCCCTAATGGAGGGTAAATTGTGCATTTTGCACTTTACATGTTCAAAACACATGAAGATGAAATCCAATCAACCCAATATTTTAAATGCATCAAATACACATCCAAATACACATCATAAATGAAAAAGCCCCTCTTAAATCCTAATTTTTCAATTTCATCAAATTGGACAAATTAGACCAAATTAGTAAAATCCAACATTTCAATCATGTTTCTTCCACACCAATCAAGCCTCACCATAATGAAATAACTATAGAACAAATTTAGGTCATTTAAGAGTGGGTCAATAACTCTAGAATGGCAACAAGTTTCTCAAACCATCAAAAGAATGCTTATTAACTCATTAGTAACATTCTATGATCTTTATACATGCATAACCCTATCATCAAACTTCCATCCAACAAAAACACAAAGAATAAAGAATAGAAAAACATGAGAACATCATAGTATGTAGCCTAGAACTCAAGGAACATTTTCCTCTCTAATAGTAAGTTGGAGAAACTTACTAAAAATCCAAGCTTTTCTTGTTTTTCTTTTTCTTTCTCTCAAGCTTCTTTGTTTTCTATCAATGGAGTTTTTGATAAGTGTTTTGACTTAATGAAACCCTAAAAATAAAACAAACAATATATACCCACAATTTTGGCCTTGGCCGAAAATGGCATAAGAAAAAATATCATGATATTTTCAATTTGTTTCAGTTAATTAAGCTTTATCAACTTGTTACTTTAATCATCAAACCATTTAATGAAAAAATTAAAGTCAACAAAAGCAACTAAGTCATTAAATAAAATATCACAACCTTAGATATTTATATTTTTAATTAATTTAATTATTTAATAATTAAATAATTAAATAATTATTTAAATACAAATATATTAAATATATGTATTATATTTACATTAAATATTAAATACATATATATTTATGATACTATTTAAATATCTCAATTTGACAATTAATTAATGTGTATTTGATAGAATCTAACATTAAATGCAAATACACAAAAATTACGAAATGACTATTAGGTCCCTACACATGTGTTTTTGCGTTTAACATTTAAACGACTTATAAATAATCAATATTATTTATAAATGTTGCCCTAGTGCTCTACGAGTATATTTCATTAGTGAGACTCTCTAGAATCAGGCATATCCATCACGAAATCCAATTTCGTGTCCATAATTTACCCACCCGTAAATTATGACTACCACGGATAAACTCGTTGAATCATACAGGTCGAGGTCATGGCAAATGTATAATTCATTTGTCACAAGTATCCGGATATATCCTAGAGATATAGATGTAAACGTCAAATCTCTATGGGGACAATCATGTCGACGTCTCTATTCTTAGAACTGACTTTTAAAGTGTACCACGGGCCCATGGTTTTTATCTGATTGCTAATCATATGGACTACCTATGCTCTGTACACAGAACTGACGGATCCTATCTTGATACACACAGGACACCCTAAGGATCTATCCACACCCAACGAACAGGCGAAGGTATGATCTAAATAGATCGGTGACGTGACTGACATCTAAGTGTGGAAGATGTCTCATGTGCCCACAGTGGTATCTCAAGTCGAAAAACTACAAGTGCTACTCAACCCGAGAAGATTCTTATTGACGTTGGTGTACCATCCATTAAGAGTCTTCGGTGAGTCGTTCAGTGTTTATCCGCTATAAACACCTACAGGTCTATACTAGTCTCACAGACTTATGGTTCATTGAGAAACCATTGGAATCATGTATTCTAGTATACGACATGTACCGGTCTCAACGAGTTTACTTTACTGACCAAGTAGTGTAAACCTTGACCATGAACTGTCTAATAATGACAATGTCATGATACAACTCAATGTCAGTTGCGATGCCTTTTGCAACAGCATCACGACTAGTCATTCTAAGTTCATTACATCTTTACCATATTAAAAGATATATTATATTACATAAATTGCTTATATTATTCAAAATAATAACGTTTTACAGTAGTATTATCAAAGAAATACAACCGGGAATTGGCACTCTGAGCACCAACCCCAACAAAATCTCTCACTTGCTCTAGTGCCAATATCGATTGTATCTAATACCCATCGACTCCACATGTTTATCAAATAACTATGGAGATATAGCATTCGTCAGCGGGTCTGCTACATTTTCTTCGCTCGATACCTTGCACACAAAAATATTCCATCGTGACACAATCTCTTGAATGATATGGTATTTTCGTTCCACATGCTTCGATTTCTGATGCTCCCTCGGTTCATTTGCTTGCGCAATAGCTCCAATATTATCACAGTATAACGGAATCTGATTCTCGATACTTGGGACAACTCCCAATTTTGTGATAAAGTTCTTTATCCACACAGCCTCATTTGCAGCTTCAGAAGTCGCAATGTATTCCGCCTAAGTGGTGGAATCTACTGTCGACCCCTGTTTGGAACTCTTCCAACAAACTGCACATCCGTTAATGGTGTATACGAATCTAGATGTAGACTTTCTATCATCGGGATCCGATTGGAAATAGGAATTCGTACACCTGTTTACTTGCAGTTCGTTTCCTCCATAAATTATTAACTTATCCTTAGTATCTTTTAGATACTTCAGGATATGTTTAATTGCCATCCAATGGTCATGACATGGATTGGACTGATATCGACTAGTTACGCTAACAGAGAAACTGATATCAGGCCTTGTACATAACATGACATACATTATACTACCCAAACACGAAGCATAAGGTTGGTTAGACATTCTAACATTCTCATCTTCTGTTTGTGGACTCATCTTCTTTGAAAGATGAATCCCATGTCTGAACGGTATGTTTGATGTCTTACAGTTACCAAAATTATACCGTTCCAAGATCTTATCTATGTACGTTGATTGGGATAACCCAATCAGCCTCCTTTGTCTATCTCTATATAGTTTTATCCCTAAAACATAAGAAGCTTCTCCTAGGTCCTTCATGGAGAAATTCTTACAGAGGTACACTTTGACGCTTTGTAACATACCTAAATCATTCCCAATGATTAGAATGTCATCAACGTATAGGACTAAAAATACGACCATGCTCCCACTGGCCTTCTGATACACACAGGATTCTTCTGAATTCTTGAGAAAACCAGACGATCTAATAATCTCGTCGAATCGAAGATTTTAACTTCGTGAAGCTTGTTTAAGTCCATAAATGGACTTCTTAAGCTTACATACCATACCCGAGTTTTCGTTGGACGTAAAACCTTTCGGCTGTTCCATATAGATTTCTTCATCAAGAAATCCATTTAGAAAAGCCGTTTTGACATCCATTTGCCAAATCTCGTAGTCATGATACGCATCTATAGAAAGCAAATTCTGAATAGACTTAAGCATTGCTACTGGTGAAAAAGTTTCATCGTAGTCGACGCCAGGTCGCTGCGTGTAACCTTTTGCTACCAGTCGGGCCTTGTAAGTTTCAACCTTACCGTCAGGCCCGCGCTTCCTCTTGTAAACTCATTTACAACCGATAGGAACAATTCCTTCGGGAAGCAGAACCAAGTCTCAAACTTGATTCTCATGCATTGAGTCTATCTCGGATTTCATGGCACTTTTCCATTTCACGGAGTCGATGTCCAACATCGATTCTCTATAGGTAAATAGATCTGTCTCTTCAACTAAGAGAACATATAGACTATTTTCTTGTATCAAATACAAGCGCTCAGGAAGTCTAGATACTCTTTCTAACCTACGGAGTGTGTGTGTTGAAGGTCCTTCATCTACTTGAACTTCAGGTTCCTCCGTTGGTTCGTTGTTTTCAGGTTGGACTTCATCAAGTTCAACATGTCTATGATTACCACCTTCTGACAAAAATTCTACTTCTAGAAATTTTACGAAGCGAGCTACGAATATATTTCGATGCTCGGTATCATAGAACAGATACCCCATCGTATTCGAAGGATATCCGACAAACTTAAACTTTTGCCCTCGAGGTGAAAGTTTATCTTGCTGAGTCACCCTAACATAGGCAGGACAACCCCAAACCTTAATGTAACTAAGATTTGGTCTCCTACCGAACCATATCTCATACGGAGTCGTAGGAACAGCTTTTGAAGGAATCTTATTCAAAAGATGTGCAGCTGTTAAAAGAGAGTAACCCCATAAGAAATAGGACAAATCTGTGAAACTCAACATCGATCGGATCATATCCAATAAAGTTTGATTTCTCCTCTCAGACACTCTATTGTACTGTGGAGTACCTGGAAGAGTATATTGAGCGAGAATCTCATTCTCTTTCATATAATCAATGAACTCGCCACTCATATATTCTCCGCCTCGATCAGATCGAATGCATTTAATATATTGACCAGTTTATTTTTTACTTCATTTCGGAACTCTTTGAACTTTTCAAAAGTTTCTGATTTATGTCGCATCAAATAGACATAACCGTACCGTGACAAATCATCGGTAAAGGTAACGAAGTACGAATAACCACTGTGAGCAGTCTGACTTAATGGACCACATACATCAGAATGTACGAGTTCCGGTAAGTTAGTGGCACGGTGTCCCACACCTGAAAATGAGGCTTTGGTCATCTTACCCTGAATACACGATTCACAAGTTGGATATGATTCAATGACAAGATCTGGTATCAAACCATTCATAACCAATTGGGTAAGGCGTTTAACGCCTATATGACCTAGCCTCATATGGCAAAGTTCAGTATTATTAACAACATGTAAACTACGTTTATTAACTCCAGTACTTAAAATATCTTTAGAAGTTTGCAATGTATAATAACCATGCTTATTTGAACAAAGGATCTAAATATTACTTTTATCATATAAATATAAAGAACAATTTTTAATATTGATATGATAACCTTCTCTATCAAATACAAAAAGAGATATAATATTAGCTACACATCCAGGTACAAAATAACAGTCATTTAACAAAAGTGTCTCATTCGGCAAATGGATCTCGCATACTCACACTGCAACTACATCCAGTGAGTCTCCACTCCCGAATCGCAACTGCATGTCTCCAGGCTTCAGTTTCCTACTTTTTTTTCAGCACCTGCAACGAATTGCAAATGTGAATGGGACAAGCAGAATCTAAAATCCAGGTGGATGTAACGGCTCACAAGCCAAAGATATATCAATAACTGGAAAAATAAATGTATCTGATGTAGATGCTCTCTCATTCCTCAGCTGGGCAATGTAGTCAGGACAGTTCCTTTTCCAGTGCCCGACTTTGCTGCAGTGATGGCACTTGTCGTCAGAAGCCCTCTTGGGCTTAGCTATTTTTGCCAGTGGTTGAGGACCGAGACCCTTCTTCTTCTTCTTCCCTTTCTTCTTATTTCCCTTTGACCAAGACTGGGATGAAGCAGAAAGTGAAGTAGGTATGGGAGGGCGAGTCGGTACTCCCTTCTTGAGGTTCTCTTCCGCCGTGAGCAACATCCTATGCAGCTCTTGGTAGGTACAGATAATCTCGTTCATGTTGAAGTACATCACGAACTGGCAATAAGAAGTTGGGAGTGAACCAATAATGACACTCCTACCGAGAATGTCATTCAGAATGAGATTATGTTGCCTCAATTGATCGATCAAATCGATCATCTGAAGAACATGCGGGCTAACAGCTTGCCCCTCATCCAATCGCGCATGGAACGGTTCCATTGCGACCTTGTGAACAACAACTTGTTCTTGGTTCTCAAACGATTGTCTTAATCATGTCGTCATACTATACGGATCTGACATGCCATAGTATTGTTTCTTGAGTCCTGGTGAAAGCAAACTTAAGATGTATGATTTAACTTTTAAATCATCATCCTTCCAAGCTTTGAAGACTTCACGTTCTTCCGATGTAGTGTCCTCTGCCACAGCAAGGGGCAGTGGACCCTCAAGAACATATCTCAACTTCTCGGAATCGAGGACAATCCTCAAATCCAAATCCCAATCGGCGAAGTTCTCAGCGCCTTTGAGTTTCTTCGCATCAAGCATAGGCGCAAACTGATTAGTGGATGGTGACGCCATCGCAAATCTATCATATAGATCACGAAAAACGGTTAGCAGAAATTAAGCAGTTTCATATAATATAATAAGCATAAACTAGATCATGAATTTTTAATCTAAAAATTATCATCCCACTAAATCATGCAATACTGTAATCCCCAAATAGAATACAAAGATTTAATAATTAAATTAAATGTAAATAGTGAAAATTGGATCCCATGAATATATTTCAGCTCAAAGCCGAGGCACAGTCTCGCATACGTATATTCATCGGGTAGACAACTCATTTGTCAATCACTCACTAGTGACTCCTTGCTTTCCGGTCCTGGTCGTTTCTCGTTGTGACTGCTAAGGCAGACTCACAAGGAGACGTACCAAGGTTAAACTTGTCAATGATAAACTCAAGCTACTTGCGTAACCCTAACAGCTAGGGCACATTCAGGATTCCGCTTTCGCTTAAATTTATCTAGTATCTAATATACATCCGGTATAAATAAATCTTTATCGGCTACACCCTCACAGCAGAGGCATGGTCTCGTATGTAGTCACAAAGAAATATTCATAAACCGTATTGACAAGACGGACCATATAACATGCATCAAATTCATAATTACATTTAAACCTTATTAATTAGGGATTTTCCGGTAAGTGTCATACACCCTAAATCTAATCAAATTAGATTAAAACATGCATGTATAAGTTAAGAAAACATGATTAAACATTGAATTTAAAGGGCTAATCATATTAGGGGGCCTAGAATCATACTCGCTCTGATACCATTTTGAAGGGGTTTTAAGGCGGAAATCTGGTAACGCAGCGGAACAGTAAAAAATCAAAATTTTCCGATTTCAAAAATTTTTCTCGGATTAATTAAATAAACTTATTTATTTAATTATCTAATTATTAAATTATGAAATATTACACAAGAAATCGAATTTTGTGTAATTACCAAATTACCCAAAAACTATGCATTTTGTTCATTTTAATCCGAAATTGTTCGAAATAATTTTTGGATGATTCTAAATCATTTCTAAGATGATCTTAACATGTCATACACATCAAAAATCAAATTGCAACATTAAATCTCAAACTTCTTGCCAAAGCCGAGAGCCCCTAATGGAGGGCAAATTGTGCATTTTGCACTTTACATGTTCAAAACACATGAAGATGAAATCCAATCAACCCAATATTTTATATGCATCAAATAAACATCCAAATACACATCATAAATAAAAAATACCCAAATTTGGAAGTGGTCTTAAACCCTAATTTTTCAATTTCATCAAATTGGACAAATTAGACCAAATTAGTAAAATCCAACATTTCAATCATGTTTCTTCCACACCAATCAAGCCTCACCATAATGAAATAACTATAGAACAAATTTAGGTCATTTAAGAGTGGGTCAATAACTCTAGAATGACAACAAGTTTCTCAAACCATCAAAAGAATGCTTATTAACTTATTAGTAACATTATATGATATTTATACATGCATAACCCTATCATCAAACTTTCATCCAACAAAAACACAAAGAATAAAGAATAGAAAAACATGAGAACATCATAGTATGTAGCCTAGAACTCAAGGAACATTTTCCTCTCTAATAGTAAGTTGGAGAAACTTACTAAAAATCCAAGCTTTTCTTGTTTTTCTTTTTCTTTCTCTCAAGCTTCTTTGTTTTCTATCAATGGAGTTTTTGATAAGTGTTTTGACTTAATGAAACCCTAAAAATAAAACAAACAATATATACCCACAATTTTGGCCTTGGCCGAAAATGGCATAAGAAAAAATATCATGATATTTTCAATTTGTTTCATTTAATTAAGCTTTATCAACTTGTTACTTTAATCATCAAACCATTTAATGAAAAAATTAAAGTCAACAAAAGCAACTAAGTCATTAAATAAAATATCACAACCTTAGATATTTATATTTTTAATTAATTTAATTATTTAATAATTAAATAATTAAATAATTATTTAAATACAAATATATTAAATATATGTATTATATTTACATTAAATATTAAATACATATATATTTATGATATTAGTCAAATATCTCAATTTGACAATTAATTAATGTGTATTTGATAAAATCTAACATTAAATGCAAATACTCAAATACACAAAAATTACGAAATGACTATTGGGTCCCTACACATGTATTTTTTCGTTTAACATTTAAACGACTTATAAATAATCAATATTATTTATAAATGTTGCCCTAGTGCTCTACGAGTATATTTCATTAGTGAGACTCTCTAGAATCAGGCATATCCGTCACGAAATCCAATTTCGTGTCCATAATTTACCCACCCGTAAATTATGACGACCACGGATAAACTCGCTGAATCATACAGGTCGAGGTCATGGAAAATGTATAATTTCTCTGTCACAAGTATCCGGATATATCCCAGAGATATAGATATAAACGTCAAATCTCTATGGGGACAATCCCGTCGACGTCTCTATTAGCAATTTCTAAAAGAACACTTAGAACTGACTTCTAAAATGTACCACAGGCCCATGGTTTTTATCTGATTGCTAATCATATGGACTACCTATGCTCTATACACAGAACTGACGGATCATATCTCGATACACAGGACACCCTAAGGATCTATCCACACCCAACGAACAGGCGGAGGTCTGATCTAAATAAATCGGTGACGTGACTGCCATCTAAGTGTGGAAGATGTCTCATGCGCCCACAGTGGTATCTCAAGTAGAAGAACCACAAGTGCTACTCAACCCGAGAATATTCTTATTGACGTTGGTGTACCATCCATTAAGAATCTTCGGTGATTCGTCCAGTGTTTATCCGCTATAAACACTTACACGTCTATACTAGTCTCCAAGACTTATGGTTCATTGAGAAACCATTGGAATCATATATTCTAGTATACGACATGTACCGGTCTCAACGGGTTTACTTTACTGACCAAGTAGTGTAAACCTTGACCAGAAACTGTCTAAGAATAACAACGTCATGATAAACTCAATGTCAGTTGCGACGCCTTTTGCAATAGCATCACGACTAGTCATTCTAAGGTAATTACATCTTTACCATATTAAAAGATATATTATATTACATAAATTGTTTATATTATTCAAAATAATAACGTTTTACAGTAGTGTTCTCAAAGAAATACAACCGAGAATTGGCGCTCTGAGCACCAACCCCAATAAGAACCTTAGACGAAATACGAATTTTCAATTGGTATCGGAGTCTGACCTCGATCATTGACCCATTTAGCTATGAAGAGAAGTCAACACTTAAATTATCCATCATTCTTTTATGGACTAAATATTTACATTAGAAGGTTCGCATGAGAGCGTTCCTTAAATCCTTAGATGAAAGGGTCTGGAAGACAGCAGAGTACGAGTGGAAACCTCACGTGATTATGGTTGATGGGGTCTCTTCCCCTAAAGATAAATTGTCTTGGACTAATGACAAGTTTGATGCTAGCAATAGGAACAACAAGGCAATTTATGTCATTCATGCTAATGTATGCTCCGTTTAGTTTAGGAGAATCTCAATGTGCGAAATAGCCAATGATGCATGAGACATCCTTCAGACTGTGCATGAGGGCACATTATCAGTTAAGAATAATAGACTCCAAGAGTTTGCTACTAGGTTTGAGGTCACTAGAATGAAGGATGATGTGACATTTGATGAGTTCTACGTTGAGAATAACGATATAGCCAGTTTCAACCTAGGCGAGACTATTCTTATAAATATCATAGTTAGGAAAATTCTTAGATCCATGTCTGACCAATTTCTACCAAAGATCACAGCCATCATGGAAAATAATGACATGGATCACCTTAAACTAAAGGACCTCGTAGGAAAACTGTAGGTGTATGAGAAAAACTTTCATGGATATAGAAAGCCCAAAACCATAGCGATCAAGATCGCAAAGGAAGTTGGTCATGATTTGTTAAGTGATGATAATGATACTACCCTTACAGATTCTGATTTGACCATGTTTGCTAAAACGTTTAGGAAATTTCTTAAAATGTAAAAAAGTGGTCGTAGCACTGATAGGGATAGAGAGGATAATCCTAGAGATAGTAGGTGTAGTATAAGGGAGTCTAGAGAGGATAAAGATAAAAAAACCTAGCGTTATCCAATGCCATGAATGTGAAGAGTATGAGAATATTAGATCTGAGTGTCCCACATACCTAAAGTCTAAAGGCAAGAAAGTCATAGCAGCCTTACGTAGTGATTCAGAATGTGGCTATTGTACGGGCCAAATCTGGGCCAATGGAATTTCTGACATTTCACTTCAGGCCCTATGTCAGATACAACCCAAACAATACCCAGAATAGACTTGGGCCCCAATTATCTTCTAAGGCCGACGCACGAAAAGAGGCCTGACACTCATCACTCATTAGCCTAAAGAACCCAAAACCCTCAAGGAAAGCCCATTGGAAAGCTTTTATTGGTCCAAGTTATTTCACAAGCCCATACCCAAGAAAATGACTGACCCAAATGGCCTCATAACTCATCAGTTACCAACCCAAGAAACGCTTGAACTCATAACTCCCCCCTTCTCGTGGATCAGCCGTTTCCAACATCCAACAGACAAAACAATTAAATGTATTAAATGTGCACACCTCTCGAGTGCATATCAATAGAAGAGGCAATCCACTTTTGGTGGGGGAGAAGACAAAAAGCATTACAACTCAAAGCTTAATCATTCTCACCAGAGCCCTCTGAACCTCCGACTCACCGTCCTCACGGCAATCCACGAGGATCAAGGTAGTCTATATCCTTACTTCTCCTCCTACTGTATTTATAACTTATTACCTTTACTGACTTGAGCGTCGGAGTGTCCACGACACCCACCACACCTGTTGGAAGACTCTCCCCGCTCACTCTACCTTTGTTTTACAGGATCGCCAGTGCCCCTAACTATAAATTCTCGATTGTGGACCTCGTCCAAAAACCAGCGTCTACAAATTCTCCCCAGAGCCATCTGAACCTCCGACCCACCGTCCTCACGGCAATCCACATGGATCAAGGTAGTCTCTAGCCTTGCTTCTCCTCATACTGTATTTATAGCTTATTCTCGTTACTGACTTGAGCGTCGGAGTTTCCACGGCACCCACCACACTGGTGGGAAGACTCTCCTTACTCTACCTTTGTTTTACAGGATCGCTAGTGCCCCCAACTATAAATTCTCGATTATGGACCTCGACCAAAAATCAGCGTCTACAGCTATACTTCTGATGAGTCTCCTAAGGAGAAAAGTAATTTCATTGCTTTTACTACTAATGTTGTCGGTGAGAGAGGATAATGTTAGTAATGACGATGTTGGATCAAAATTCTCTCACGATGACTCTGTCGATGAGGATAGTCTTCAGGTAGCATATACTGAATTGTTTAATGAGAGTCTAGCTATCAAGAAGATGAATATTGAGGTCAATAAGAGGCTGAGAGAAGTGGAGCTAGACAACAATGAAGCTCAAGCTAAGTTTGAGAAAAGCCTTTTGATGATTGATGACCTTGAGAAGAGGAATAAATGACTAGTTAATAGAGTCAAATCTTTAGAAGCTGAATTTGAAAATATTAGAACATAGTTGTCTGCATTTTCTAGTGGGACTAAAAAGCTAGACCACATGTTGGGGATTGGTATGCCTCCTTGTGAGAAGAAATGATTAGGCTTCGTTGAGTCGAGTTATGACAAGGCATCAACTTCTAAAACTATGTTTGTCACAACTTAGTCCAAGTCTGGATATGTTAAACTGACTCATCCTCGTGACTTAAGTAAGAATCATGTTGATTGTAGTCATGTGATTCCCCATGTTATTCCTCGTCCTGTGTCTCAATCTCAATATAGAGGTGTGATGGATAAACATCGTCCTCGTCTGAGGTTTGTGCGGTTGTGCATGTGTGCCATTACTGTGGCAAGGTAGGTCGCATTAGGCCTAAGTGTTTCATGTTACACAAACAAAAGAAAATGTCTAAGAGTGTTTCAACTAGGTTTGATTATTCAAATCTAGCGTTTCAAGTTTTTGCACTAGCTAAACAGACTCAATAAATTAGTGAGAATTTTGCACTACTAACTATGAGTCCTTAAGTGGAGACTCCTAAGAAAATTTGGGTAAGAAAGCGAGATGACTTCCCGTCAACTTCTGAATGCATTGACCCCAGCAGGCATGATGATAGTGCACTTTGTAACTTTTCTTAGATGTTGTATTCATTTTCCCATTGCGTGTGTGTATGTATTTTATTTTTTTGCATGACTGCGTGTTTTTATTTTCACTGCATATGGGTGTGTGTGTTTGTTTTTTTGTTATATGTCCGTTGGTATATATGATGAAAATCCGGACATAAATTTCTTAGCCGATTCTGAATAGATGGTAGTATGATCTACACTCGGGAATACAACTCCACATACCATTGGATATTGACAAACCATGTTGTGTCCTTTATTGTTTTTATTAAATAAACAATATATATATATATATATATATATATATATATATATATATATATATATATATATATATATATCAAATATAAAATAAAAATACCAACAATATTTTATGACTTGTTAGAGCATGGAAAATTTGCTGCATGTGATCCTGGTACGTAGGATATATGGTTATGCATGTATAATATGATTTTATTCCTATTGATGCTCTATGTGCATTACTGTGTGTGATAAAGACCATTGGTATATATTGTGCTTTCATTTCACATACGCATTTTTTTATTGTCGAAGCTTGTCGCATGTATGAGTTTTTGGATTAGCAATTTAATCTCTGTCATACCTAGATCACCTAATAGTGTGACCTTTGACTATATGACTTTATTATCCCCTTGTAAAAGTAAAAGAAAATAAAAACAGTTTAAGTGAGTCTCAAGTGCAAAATAACTAATGGGCCAAATTCAAAATATAAGAGAAAAACCCTTCACTCGAAAGAGTCTTTATTTATGAACTCATCATATTTAGGGGAAGAATGTTATAGCATGAAACCAATGTTACTTATTTTCAGATCCTAGTAGTGTCCCAAACTCTTACTGCTGGTACTCTTCAATATTCTCCTACAGAGGCTAGCAGATTATAAATAATATTTATTATTAAAAAAAAAATCACTTCATGCTAGAAAATTTCCGCAGTCATATGGCTTACTGCTGGTACTCTTCAATATTCTCCTGCCCTGCAGTATATATTTTGAACCGCTGATGTTTTGCAATTGTTTTTAATTTTTTTTTTTTTAAATTGTTTTCCAGGTTCTGGAAAATTTCTGAGGTAATGTCCATGGTCCAGACAAGGTTGAGAAAACTCAATGTAGGGGTGGTCCAAGCAACATTGTTAGCACTAGCTGGACTTAAAAGCTTAAACATGACAAAAAATGTGACTGGCATTTTTTCAATTGATCATATGCTTCCTGCTGTTGCTCAAGGGGCAATTGGATTTTCCTGTAGAAGCAATGACGAGAAAATGGTACCATTTTAAAACTCTGCTCAAGCTTACATTTATATTTGATATATAGTGCAAAAGTAGAGTTCAAACTGCATGCCTGATTCTTGCTTCTGGATACATAAATGTAATGGAGATATCATTATCGCAATCAGTTTGATGGCAGGCCACTGATATTTAATTTGACATAGATACCTTGTGTTGATGGGGATTTCTGCAACTAAGGTAATTGAACAGTTCGGTAAGGGCATAGAGGGAATTTCCCACTTTTGGAGGATTAGATGTTCAGAGGTATTTTTAAGTTCTCAGATAGTAAGAGAGTCCGGACATTGTTTCCCAGAGGACACAACACGTTGCAGATTTCAGGGACCGACAACACCAGAGCCGAGGCCGACCAGAGTAGACCGGCGGCTCGGTTTGGTTTTATCTTACCTTCTGGAACAAGTTGATGAGCTCGGATATTTTTGGGTCAGGAAGGGAAAAGTTCAGTAGCTCGTTTGGTTTTACTTTATCTCTGGAACAAGCGGATAAGCTCGGATATTTTTGGGTCAGGACGGGAACAGTTTGGGTAGTTTGGCAGATCATCTTTCCAACCTTTGGAAGACCGACGTGTGGCTGGGGTAGTTTAGACCTTTCCTTCTGACACATACCAATATTTGAAAGCTCTTTACAGGCTGATTTAGATATGTTGCGTGTGGCAATGCACAAAACATATTGATGTGACAAGCCGTCAGGTGGCAGGTTTGCTTTCGGCGAAGACAGTTTTGGGGCAGAGAACCCGTCAATCAACCAGAAGTTCACGTGGGTGAGGACATGGAAGCAGGGGAATAGTGTTGTAACTCCTTAGAGTATATAAAGGAGAGTTAATTTCATTTGTAGAGTGAGCAAAATGGATAGCAAAATTTGTAACAAAAAAAAGATGAACACTACTTATAAAAACATCATAAACAAACAGCTCGGTTTTCTTCAGTTTCGTCCATAAACTGGTCGGCTGAGCTCGTTTTGGTAATAAAAAAGCAACCCCACACTTTGTGCCCGTGGACGTAGTATGGACTTGCTCCGCCGAACCACGTTAAATACTCTTTGTCGATCTTTGTGTTTTTCTTGCCTTTTTGCTATATTTGCTTTTGGTCTCCCAAAACCAAACAAATTCAAGGTTAAATGAGGATTTTCTCGGGAGAGTTATCTCGAAACTGCCCATGGGACGAAAATCACCCGTCAACAGTTGGCGCCGTCTGTGGGGAAAGAACAAAAGGCAATTTGCGTGGTGAGATGATGGCGGAAGGCGAAAGCCATGGATCATTGGAGAGTTCAGCAGCAGAGTAATTTGGGAAAGCGAAAAGAAGACTGGATGAAAAGGAAAAGGGAATGGGAAGAAGCTGGTCAGAACAGAAGACCCCAGCTGGGCCCCCGGATTTGCTCGGAAATGGTTTTGGAAGGCCCGACCGGGGAATTCATGTCAACACGGTCTGGAAGCAAGCTCAGACAAGAAGGATCTGAAGAAGCTCGGACTAGAAGATGTGTCGGACTTCAAGACAAGAACCATAAATGATTGTCAAAGTCTCTCTTAAAATGATCCGCAAAGAGTTGTAAGAATGGCAACAGGTCCTTTGAATATGAATAAAACTCTCTATTTTGAATTAAGAAACTTGTCTATTTTACTTGTTTATTAATCGAATGCGAAAGTTATTTTCAATATTCTTGAGATGTGCTCGATGCGAATGGGTGATCGATAGTCAGGAAGGGCACCAAGCCCGTGGCATGTCAATCCCGGGTGTCATTATCAAACCCTCATATGGAAGTGTTCCGACCTGGCTCCTTTCACCTTTGAGGATCCAGAACGCATCAAGGGATAGAGCACATGTGGGAAAAGCGCGAACCTCTCGCGGCACGCCAATCCCGGGTGTCATTATCAAACCCCCGAGGCCGGAGCGTTACTACCTCATGACTCGCATCTTTGAGGAATAACTTGGGTAAACCGGACCCAATGAGGTTTCTTCCCCTGTGAGTTGGCTGGTGAATCCCGTTGAGAACCAACGGAGCACGTGGCATGGGGACGGCCAAAGGGCCTTCATGACCATTGTGGTCCCGGGTAAATCGGACCCAGAGAGGTTTCTTCCCCTACGAATCGACCGGTGAGTCCCGTTGAGAACCATCAAGGGATGGCGCACACGGGGTGTCTTCGTCCCCCATGGGGTATCTGCCTAACCGCCCCGAATCAGGAGAAGCATGGCATGGGGAGGTTTCTGCCCTCATAGCGCTTGTAGGCTCCAGAGCCGCCCAGCAAGAGGAGGTTTCTGCCCTCAGGGTCTCGGCCGCTCACCGAACTGTAGCCCGGCTAGTCGGGACGCTGAGGTTTAAGATTCAGAATTGTGTTTTGGGAGGCACCAGGCAGGACGCTGTCTTGGCGCGCCCGAATTGTTTTTTTTTTTTTGTCTTTGTGGAGTATGTGATAAGTCACCTTCATTGTGATAACCTTGTTTTATTCCCATCTTTGTTTTTGCTGATGTTCGGCAAGGAGACGCCTGCGTCGGGATCCGCGGAGCCTCATAGGTTGAAATTCCTTCCCTCATGATTAAGTCTCATTTGTTCCATTAGCTCAGGGCTAGATTCGTTCCGCCGAGACTGTTATGTTCCACCAGCTCGGGGTTGGATTCATTCTGCCGAGACTGTTATGTCCCACCAGCTCGGGGCTGGATTCGTTCCTCCGAGACTATTATGTTCCACCAGCTCGGGGCTGGATTCGTTCCGCTGAGACTGTTATGTTTTACCAGCTCGGGGCTGGATTCGTTCCGCCGAGACTATTATGTTCCACCAGCTCAGGGCTGGATTTGTTCCGCCGAGACTGTTCTGTTCCACCAGCTCGGGGTCGGGTTACTTCCTACCAAGTTCATATCATCGGTATGGCGATGGGGCATTCCCCTATGGCTGAATCTTGTTGGTTTGGGGAGGTCACATTCCCCCGGAGCCAAGTGTTTCTTCTGCTCAGGGTCGGGTTACGTCCCACCGAGTTCATATCATCGGCATGGGGATGAGGCATTCCCCCATGGCCGGATCTTGTTGGTCTGGGGAGTTAACAATCCCCCGGAGCCAAATGTTTCTTCAACTCAGGGTCGGGTTACGTCCCACTGAGTTCATATCATCGGCATGGGGATGGGGCATTCTTCAATGGCCTGATCTTGTTGGTCTGGAGAGGTAACATTCCCCCGGAGCCAAGTGTTTTTTCAGCTCAGGGTCGGGTTACGTCCAACCGAGTTCATATCATCGGCATGGGGATGGAGCATTCCCCCATGGCCGGATCTTGTTGGTCTGGGGAGGTAACATTCCCCCGGAGCCAAGTGTTTCTTCGGCTCGGGGTCTGGTTGTGTCCCACCGAGTGTTTTTGTCAACATATTAGGGACAGGGCATTCCCCTCATTGTCGGATTCGAAGTGGTCGGGATCAAGATTTCTTCTCACATTCGGAATCAGAAGAGCAAGTTAGAAAATTTGAAGTAGAAATTCAGTTAAGTATGGGAAGCCGAAAGTGGAGCATTCAAACAAAAAAAGTGGCTAAGAGGAAATTGTGCATTGTTATGACAAAAAGAAGAAAGTATATTGTTAGAGATTACATAGGGCCCCCTCAAGTTCACCCTCATTCATCAGCCCGCGTAGGGGCAACTTGTTCATTTTAGCCGGGTCCAGGAAGCAGGGTTTTAGGCACAGGCTCGACAGAAGATACCTCGGTTTCAACTTGGGAGGTATGAGGGGCTTCGATATTTTCGGCCTCGGGCACTTCATGGGCAAGGGCAGGAGCCTCAGGCTGGATCTCCTCATAAACCGGGGACATGGGCATGGTAGAAAGAGGTATTTGCTTTAAGTTGGGGAGTCGTTTGAAAAGGCATCAGAATCTTCATTGACCGAGAACATTGAGGTCGAGGTTGTTTCCTGTTTTGTTCATGGAACCGACCACCAACTGATTGATATTACACATCTGATTTTGTAGTTCCCGGCACCAACTCGTACACTCGTTGGAACCGAGAACTAGGGGACAGATGTTGATGGGGATTTCTGCAACTAAGGTAATTGAACAATTCAGCAATGGCAGAGAGGGAATTTCCCACTTTTGAAGGATCAAATGTTCAGAGGTATTGATCAGTTCTCAGAGGACACAACGCGTTGCAGGTTTAAGAGACCGACAACACCAGAGCCGAGGCCGATTACAGTAGACCGGCGGCTCGGTTTGGTTTTATCTTACCTTCTGGAACAAGTTGATGAGCTCAAATATTTTTGGATCAGGAAGGGAACAGCTTCAGTAGCTCGGTTTGGTTTTACTTTATCTCCTGGAACAAGCGGATAAGCTCGGATATTTTGGGTCAGGAAGGGAACAGATTTGGTAGTTCGGCAGATCATCTTTCCGACCTTTGGAAGACCGACGTGTGGCTGGGGTAGTTTAGACCTTTCCCTCTGACACATACCAATATTTGAAAGATCTTTACAGGCTGGTTTAGATATATTGCGTGTGACAGTGTACAAAACAGGTTGATGTGACAAGCCGTCAGGTGGCAGGTTTGCTTTCGGCGAAGACAGTTTTGGGGCAGAGAACTCGTCAATCAACCAGAAGTTCACGTGGGTGACGACATGGAAGCAGGGGAATAGTGTTGTAACTCCTTAGAGTATATAAATGAGAGTTAATTTCATTTGTAGAGAGAGCGAAATGGATAGCAAAATTTGTAACAAAAAAATATGAACACTACTTGTAAAAACACAACAAACAAATAGCTCGGTTTTCTTCAGTTTCGTCCATAAACTGGTCGGCCGAGCTCGTTTTGGTAATAAAAAAGCAACCCCCAACTTTGTGTCCGTGGACGTAGGCTGGACTTGCTCCGCCGAACCACGTTAAATACTCTTTGTCGATCTTTATTTTTTCTTGCATTTTTCTATATTTGCTTTTGGTCTTCCATAACCAAAAAAATTTAAGGTTGAAGGAGGATTGTCTCGGGCGAGTTATCTCGAAACTGTCCTTGGGACGAAAATCACCCGTGATCACGAATTGTTTATTGATAAGCGATACCATTTGATCATAGCTAGAACAGTGCTTAGGAATAATGATCCTTTTGATGCTGAGAGAATTTAACTGATACATGAAAGAAGGTCTGAAGTTTTGAGTTAATGAAGCTGTAGAATAATTTGAACTTTCTCCCTTTTTCTTTTCTATTTCCTTTTACTGGACAGTGAAATGAATCTTGAATGAAAAATCTATTAGCAAGCTGATGGTTCTCTAGCAAGAGAAGTGAATATTGTTGGTTGTACCACCTTGTAAATGGAACTTTGGAGGTTGGGTTTTCTGCCTAAATTTCAAATATTTATCATTCTCCTAATCCATGTGTAATGTGTAACCAAGGGATGGGCAAACTTGATCATTTGTTCCTTCACAATCCTTTTGGTTTATAGCTGTGGCTTTGGGCTGCTAATTTATGGGTTATTCGAGATATATACTCGTGATTCTTTGCTTGCTTATAGAGAAAAATTTGTGCTTTTGGAGCTGTAGTGAGCCATTGGTGTTGTGGAATTGCGGTTTGTTGGCTTTTTCTTGGGTAATTGGACAGGAAAAGTTAACATTTGTGGAAGCTAGCTAATGCGGAGCATAGAGAAGAAATAGAAATACTGAGAAGATATTAGAGCCAAAAGTAGGAGAGAGAGAGAGAAGGGAAATAGCGCAAAAAAGGAGAAGATCAAATCACGAGAGCCAAAAAGAGAGGAAAAAGATCCACATGGTTATTTTCTAAAAGCAATTCTATATTCTTGAAAATAAAATACTAATGTTAGGAATAAAACAGTTACAAAAACAAAAAAAGTGTCCTAACTTAAAAGTTATTCTAATAATAAAATAATCTTTCTAATTAAAAATCCATATAGGAAGATGTTTGATTTAATAGGAATCAAGTTTGGCCTTTGAAGTTTTTTGTTTTGTTTTTGTTAATTGCACGTTGTAGGCTAATTACTAAGGATCATTAAATCATGAGGAACCTTGGATGGCTCTTGCAAAACTCCTATTGCAGGATGATATGCTTGCAAAGACGAGAATGATGACTGTATATTTAAGGGGTTGGTGGCTTCACCAGAGAAGCTCGTGATATAATTTGCTTTTGCTCAAAAGAACTCCTCAAATATTTAGCCAATATTAAGAAAGTTGTATCATTGCTGTGTCTCTCTCCGTTTCTGTGTTTCAGTTCTTGAAACATCTATGAGATGATTCTAAAGGGGAAAAGATGCTGCTGGCAAGGAACTACTTTTCACGCGCTGGCCCAGGCATTTTTTGATAAATAAGTAGCTAAAAATAGCAGTAAAAGGAAAGAGAAAACCTCATCGAGTCTTCGTACTTGTTTTATCTGAATAATTTGATTGATTGTAATTGTAAGGTATAATTAATTAAGAGAATGTTGTGCTTAATTAATAACTTGATTGTTTTATTCTTTTGAATGATTTAACAAAGTATGGAAACATTCTTCACTCATACATAAGCGTGCATTTGTACATGTTTGAAAATGAATTATAAAGCCATGGATCATAAGAAATAAACAGTGTGTGCTTCATCTTAATTACAAGTAGAATATGTTTTGCTTTGAATTAATCAAATTGTCACATTCAGATTCAAGGAAGCTCATGTTACCGGATTAGCTCACCATCAGTACTCCTAAATCCTAATCAGCAGATACAGTTATACAACTTCTAGATTTAATCATATGATTGGCTAACTTATCTGTTAAAAGAGCTTCATCTTGTTTCCACTACAAGAAATTACGAAATTAGCAACGGAAATATCCGTCGCTAAATGAATTTAGCGACGGAATAGAGACGGACAATTTCCGTCTCTATTTTATTGGTCGCAATCAAATAGCGATGGAAATGATAATCCGTCGCTATATTTAGCGACGGATTAGAGACGGAAAATATTCCGTCTCTATATAGAGACGGAATAGATACGGAAAATTCCTTCTCTAAATAGAGACGGAATATTTTCCGTCGCTAAATCGAGACGGAATATTTTCCGTCGCTAAATAGAGACGGAATTTTTTCCGTCGCTAAATAGAGACGGAATATTTTCCGTCGCTAAATAGAGACGGAATGTTTTCCGTCGCTAAATAGAGACGGAATGTTTTCCGTCGCTAAATAGAGACGGAAATTCCGTTTCTAATCCGTTTTTAGAAACAGAAAATCGGTCTCTATTAGCTGTTTCTAATTCCTACGATTTTTTTTATAAAATTATTATTTTTTAAATTTTTTAAGAAATTAATTTATTTTAACCAATATTATTAATATTAGCACGTAAAATTATAAAATAAATATATTAATTACTTAAATTATAAAATGAAGACAACAAATAGTAAAATAAAAATTTTATTATATCAGGTTTAAAAAAGTACAACATAAAAAAAAAACATATAAGCTAATTCTCCTCATCTCTATGCTCACAATTAGTCGGATGATAATGTGGTCCTGAAGAGGAAGGCTGTGAACTCAAGTCTTTCATCATCTGAAAATACTGCTCCATCTCTGCTATCTTCTGTTTGAGATCAAGCATCTCTTCATTTCTCTTTCGTTGTTCTTCATCCAGTCGTTGTTGTATATTCTGCATCTCAATTCTAACTCGCTCTTGTACCCGCTGCTCAATTGTATCATCATAATTCGTATTATAGTACGATCTACCTGAGCTGCGTAACGAATCCGGATATGAAAGCGATGCAAGAGAGCCGAGACCGTACACTCGGCGTTTCTTAGTATCCACTCCAACAGCATCCAAGTATAGGCGATTGGTGTCGGGCTGAGTTTCATGCTCACCAGTTTCCTCTGAAAACTGAGATGCACTCGCTATCATTTGCTCCACAGCAGCCTACCATTAATAAAAAATATATATAAGAAAGAAAAAATGATTTTGAAAAGAATAAAATATTTAATTCATAAACATAAATTTACATTAATATCGCTCGATCTCTTGTCAACAAAAGTACCATCCTTCTTTGTATGCATATGCTTAAACACCTCATAGCCCGTGGGTGCACGTCCTAACTGAGATTCCTATTTAAAAAATAAAGAATTAACAAATAAGTTTAATAAAAGTAATAAAAAATTTAGCATGTTAAAAAAATCTAACCATATCAATAGAATGTTGAATGGTAGATTTTGAGCCACCGGTGTGTTTAGAAACACCCGATCCTTCTCCAGCCTTCTCAGTCTTTCTATTTTTTGATGCTTGCTGAGATTTTAATTTGAACTCTGTACCACGCCAATACTGCTGCCATTTATTCCAAACATTATCCGGAACGCAAAGTGGCTTCCCTCCCTCTTTATATTTATATCGCCATTTACAGAGTTTATCATTATACCGATGCTGACACACATTATTCCATGTAGTCCTAACAGCGACCGCATGCGCAGAATCTCACTGATAAAATTTCTATACAATATTAAAAAAAATGTGAATAAATAATTAGTAATCAACAATGACAAATAATACATTATATAATAATAATATACCTGAAATTCATCCCAATAGTACTCTTTTATGTCTTTGGGCACTTTAGTCCACTGCGTGCCCTCCTCTGTAAATTTCTCCTTAAATATTTCTCCGATCCTGCGAGAGACCGACGGTATGAACCTGCGTATAAAATAGTAAATAAATGATCTAATTGAATTCGATCTTGCTAATTAGTAATCAATAATAATAATAATAATATAAGTTTCGAAAATCATACTGATCATGAGTAGCAGGTATAATCATAAGTTTGGTACAACTCATTAAACTCTGTGCTGCATGAGATGATCCGGCTGAATTCGATCCTGCTGATGTCTGAGTAGTAGAAAAAAATGTAGGTGAAATTGCAGGGGGTCTATCGTCCTCTGGTGTGGAATGTGATGAGGATCTTTGGCATGACCGCTCACCTCCTCGTCCTCGACCAGCTGACTGTGCTCCCCGAACCATATCTATAATCAATATACAATAAATAATTTTAAAGCCAGTGCTGCAAATATTCTTATTTTTGGAAACAAATCACTATACAATCAAAACTTTATATCCTATATTCTCTGGCATAATACTTTTGGCAGCAAGCAATACAAAAAGAATTCGAGATCATTTTAAAATCATATGCAGTTTTCACAGACTTCTTCATAGCAATTAGCCATTACCACATGTATTACACTCAAAGCAATGAAATGTAAAAAACAGCAGCTGAGGAGGGGGTTCAAATTCTCAAAATCAATGACAGACTAATATGGTGAAATTGGACTTGCTTTAATATGATGTGATTCCATGTCCAAAGTACTACAGGAAGAATATTAGTATACAAATCAAAGCCAGCTACTAGACTTACTGGCAACTTGATTTCATTTTCGTTCTACACCAAAAAGAAGTAGACACTCCTAATCACTAGCCAACTTGTTTCATTACGACGAATTTCTGAGCCAATGTGCTGAGAAAATTGTAAAATATCATCCCAGGAGAGCTAAGGGACCAATGAGGCTAAACTCCATCATTGAATCAGTGTGACACAAGAATTTGAAGAAGAAACAATTAAACCTCTGCTCTATGATCACATGTTTCACAATTTTGAATATAAATTAGTTACCACAAACACATACTAATTAACAGCCAACTGTGAATCTATACCAAGGTAAGGTACACCATACTGCGATTTTTGAGGTGACAACAATTGCCCCAAGTAAGCATTTTGGAGTCCGAGTAAATCTATATATGAATTACCAATCTCCATTGCAGGATCATTGAGAGCCGCAACCTGTGCTGCAGCATATTCATTTGATCTCAAATACTGAAAATATGCTCTCTCAATTCGAAAAACATAACTCCTGAAAATCAGATGTTGAATCGTATATCATGAAATCACACCACAAAACTATTCAGTACGTTCAAAGCTTTTTCCTTATTGTTTCTAGCTAAAGGTTTCAATGAAAGTTGAGCATTTGAGAGTAGTTATTGAAGCAATATAAGTCGACTTTTAAAGGGAAAAAAAAAAGATGAAATCTTTGAGTAGTGTAGGGCTTGGTTTGAGTGTGGTTCTTGGATGCTTATTGTTAGCTTTGATTGCTGAGCTTTATTACTTGTTATGGTGGAAAAAGAGATTCACTAGAAGAGAGATTGAAAGTGATTTCAGCAACCCAGATGCTGAGTTTAGTAAGATGAGGTCATCGCCTCCTCCAAAGTTCAAGTTTTTACAAGATGCAGAGGAGAAACTTTACAGAAGAAGAATAGTAGAAGAAGCAGAAAAGCAAGTTCATAAAAGTACTTCTGGGTTTGTTCAAGAAAATGGAAATTTCAAAGCTCCCACTTCAAAGTTTCAACCTACAAATCCCTAAAATGCAAGCCACAGTTTATAAAAAAGAAGAAGTAAAATCCAGTTACCTCTAATTGGGTGTTCAGTGGCAATAAGATCATCATATGTTTTAAACTGGACTTGCATCACTTGATAATAGCCTGTTATGTTCATCACTTCATCATATAATTATAAACACCAATTCCGTTCTTCAAACGAAACACCAATTCACGATTTAGTAGTAGTAAGAAAAGTTTGCCAATGATAAGAAGGATCATGGACTTAATGTTAACATTACATTAAATAATAAGAGATTAAATGTCTAAACAAGAAGTCTAAGGGGTAATATAACTTATCAAAGAGTAACAGTATGGAGTAACATTAGCCGTGCAAATCATCAAATGAGAAAGACAAACTACTCATTGTCTGAATCATCAAATTGTCCACCATCTTCATTTTCCTCAAATTCATCAGATTCTTCATCTGATTCTATTTCTATTTCTGGCTCATCGTCTTCTTCAATATCCATGTCCTCAATATCGATATAATTGTCGTCTTCACCAATTAATCGGTGAGGTTCAGCATCTGTCACCATTTCTATTGCATGCATTTCTACGACATCCTCTTGAAACGCAACTCCACATGACATCGAGGTTGTCAATGATGTTTCAGGAACTTCAACAACAGCACGGGCTTTCAATTTAGACACAGACCACCAATCGCTTGGATTTTTCCGTATGGTTGGATAAGTGGTGTAATACACTTGCCCTGCTTGCCCTGCGATAATAAACGGATCATATTTTCGATAACTCCTTTTATGATGCACATCTACAAGCTTGTATTGCTCGTGAATACGTGTACCAACATTCGGAGTCAGATCAAACCATTTGCACTTGAATAATACTGTTCTTTTAATCGGTAAGGCAGGAAACTCTAATTGAACAACTTCCAATAACACGCCGAAATAATCTATCTCAGTTGCACTGTGATTAGATCCCTTAATACAGACACCGCTATTCATTGTAGCTCTATCCGAACTGTGATGTTCCGTGTGAAACTTGTATCCATTCACATAATATACCGGAAATGTTTTGACTTTTCGCAGCGGCCCCTTTGCTAAGTCTTTTATGAAGTTGTTAGAGATGTTCGAGGATGGATTACGTGCCTACACAAGATAATAATTTGAATAACATATTTCTTTAAGATTTAACTTATAAATTATAAAAAAATGTCTAATTTTTTTATTTTATACTAACATATGTTTCGAACCACAATGCAAATTCTTGATCAAGTTTGTTGTCAACCGCAGTTTCATCAATACTTGGTTGAGTTTGCCTTAACTCCGCAATGTACACACTAACAGACAGAATAAGTTATCTTCAGTAAAATACTTATACGTGATTTGAACCTGTGATTTTTAAAATATAATTTCAAACTCAAATCAATAAACTACGTCCCTTAGAAACACATTAACTTATTTATTAGTTCCGTATCCATCTGTTTTTTTTTTTTTACACTCGAGGCAATAAAGAGATATATATCCTCCATTGATCCTTTTGTTGTTCCTCACTTGCCCTATTATTTTTGTTTTGAATAATTATTATTATCATCATCATCATCATCAAAACAGACATTGATTTATGTCGCGACGTCCATTATGATTTTTTTTTCTTTACTTGATCTGATTAGTTTGGATTGGATAGGGTCTCGCTTTAATATTTTGCTTTGACCCCTAAATAGTACTTAAATTCAAACATTATAATAGATTGTTGATACGTGTAAGTTGATGATTAAATTAAAAGATATGAAAAAAAAATTAAATTTTGATATATTATTATTTTCTTTTAGCATAATGCAATTAATATTTTTATGTCTTTTAATCTAGCCTAATTAACTTATTATGTTAAGTAATCCATAATATGAAAAACATAAATGTGTTATTAACTCTCATTTTTTTGTTATATAAATACTTCCAAGTAAAAAAAAAAATTTCAATGCTTTATATATTTTATATATATTTCAATAAGAAATAAATAGTTGAAAAGGATAAATGTGTTATTAACTATATATCAGTTTAATTTTTTTTTTTAAAGTTTTTGTGTCGCAGTATTTGGAGTCTCTTCATTATCATTTTGATTGAAAGTAGGTCCTGCAGCATCCAATACCATTTCTTGAATTGCGTTGTTCACTTGGGTATACTCGACTTCTGGACTTTGACTAATATCTAGTTCCGAGATATCTCGTTGTTCAATCTCTCCATGTTTATACCATATATAATAGTTTGGTACAAATCCATATTTTGCAAGATGGAGTCTCACAATATCAGGGTCAAAAAAACTTCGATTTTACGTTGGTTACATGGACACTTAATTTTCATTCCATCCATAAATGTAGGATGACTTTCTGCTATCTGTATAAACTCCTCAATACCCGCAATAAACTCATTCGTCAGATACCCATCTTTTAACCTAGTATTGATCCACTGTCGATCTGATCTCATCATTTTTTCTGATAACTGAGTTCTATTCGACTGCTTATTCAACATAAATGGGAAAATGTATTATTCTACTGCCTTCACCAATAACGATACAACCAATATATTGATTATAAACCTTAATTAAATTCACTTTTCACAAATCTAAGTAAATTACCAACCAAAATAGAACAAAATAGTAAAAAAAACAACAAATACCTGATGCTTGATGAGGTGACTACGGATAATGATTGGGCTAGCAAGCTGCGAGATGCGACCTATGAGAAAGTGAGAGACCGAGCTACAGCTGATTTAGTAAATATTTTCTGAAGCATGATTTTGCAATAATTAAATATATGTATAACATTATTTCAACCTTAATGTTATATTTGAAAGAACAAGCCAGTACCAAGCTCTTCTAATTGAGAAGTACGAACAAGCAGCCTTTGTAATTGTTCCAAAGAAACGCTTTTGTTAACACTGTCAATGCAACTTGCAAGACAAGCTTCAGTATTGTATGACTGTAATTCTATACTCCCTTTTTTTCAGCAAATGGTTCCTACATTAGATAGGATAAACTTAAAGTTGTTGATAAGTAATAAAAACAATATAAAAAACATGGACCGAAGGAGATGCAAATGTGATGCAACCAAAATACATGAATGAATCCCAGATGCAGAAAGTCAACTGGACTTCAAGAAGAGAACTATGGCTGTGACTTTTACTTCTTAAAGATGATATCGGGAATCTAAAATATTTTTTTAACATTTATGGTTAAATATCTGTTAAGATCATTTTACAAGAATAATAATGCTATTACAGGTTTTGTATTTGCAGACGTGAGGAGGAACAAATCTCATCCTCTCCCATCGTAAAATTTTCTCATTATCTGTAAATACAAAACCTGTAAAGTCTACCTCAATAACTCCAAAAATTCAAATTAAAGCCCATGACTCAAAAAATATATAAAGCACCTCTATTATTCTATTAAACTTCACAGAGAGTACATACACAAGAAATAGAATTTTGTAGATAATCTATTTACCTGTAACTGAAAAATGAGGAAGTTTTTGTGTTTTCACTTCATCTGCAGAAATCATTAGTCCCTCTCTCCTTGATCCATTGTGTTTTGGGAGAAATCCAACTGCGGCAATACAGGGGATATGAATGGAAATTTGAGTATTTAGGGATTTGGGTGTGACTGCCAAAATGAAAAGACGAGCAAGTTTATTTAAGCTAATTAGCGACGGAATTAAATTTCCGTCGCTATTTAGAGACGGAAAATTAATTCCGTCTCTAAATTAGCGACGGATTTGTAATACCGTCGCTAAATTGGCGACGGATTTGTAATACCGTCGCTAAGTTTGCGACGGATTTGTAATTCCGTCGCTAATTTAGCGACGGATTTAAATTCCGTCGCTACTTGGCGACGGAAATTTAATTCCGTCGCCACTTGGCGACGGAAATTTAATTCCGTCGCTAAATTTAGCGACGGAATTTATTTTCCGTCGCTATTTCGTCGCTAACTTCATTCCCGCCATAATTAGTTACAGAATTTTCTCCCGTCGTAAAATACTGAAGCAAATATAATAATCCCTTTCAATTCCGTCGTTATTCCGTTTCAAAACTAGAAATGGAGTTTTCCGTAGCTAATTTCCGTCGCTAATTTCGTAATTTCTTGTAGTGTTCAGTCCATACACCAGTTCTCCTCTGTGCTTCTAATGGCATATTGAACTTGATCTTCATTTTGTTTCGTTTGCTGACATATTAACAAAGCCTTTGGGCTATGATCAGTTTTGCTACTTAAGAATTAATCTTAACATTGTTTCAAGACCATGAATGATCAAGCTAAAAAGAATCAAACTCAACATCACTTCATGCCCTTGGCCCTTGAGTTTGAAGGGGGACTGTAATGATACTGATTCATAAGACTTACTGTGTGCTGCATACCATATGATTATAACTCTTTGCATTTTCATTTACAGAGGCTTGCTTACTTGGACCAATTACATTGTTAATCTTGTAACTAACTTTGGCGCCAAAATGATCTGCCAAATACTATATATTTCAGCATAGCATATATATTGTTGCAATTGTTCCTAGTATCAAAATAAAAGAGAATTTTATTTTCAGATCTGAGAAACTTTCTTTTCACTTTTTCTCTTGCCAAACATCAAATTCATTAAATCCTTTGACTTTAATTAAACATCAATTTGTACAAAAATTTGTTTCTATCATTATTGATATCTCATTTTTTTAGACTACTTTAGAGTAAGTTTCAGTTTTTTTTAGATATAGGAGTGGTTAAAGCCAATTTAGTTTTTATTCTTTTACCTCTCCCAGGATTTTAATTCTAATTTAATTATCAACCACTTAACGGTGTATTTCTATGTTTCTCTTGTCCGTTTTGGACTCTAGTGGACCTAGTTGTCTTAATCGACCCACATGCGTGACTTTATTCTTTAGTTCAATATGGGAAGCGTTTGTGAGGTAAACGACTCGAACCCATGCACTTTGAGCCATATAGGGATCGAACATGCAGTGGCTCAAAGTGTACGGATTCAGTCCCGCAGCTTTGTAGATAGAATTCTCCGTTGAATTAAGGAACAAATTCATGTGAGTCGGGCCAAACAACTAAGTTCCTCAGAATTTAAACCGAATAAAGGGTCCCCGATAAAAGCACATAAATGTGCACTTTCACATTTGGAGAGTTACTTGTAATTGGAGAGTTTGTGTTAATGATATTATGAATGCTTTTATTATCTAAGCCCAGAAATGTACTAAAAGACAAGAAACATTTCAAACTATAATATTGTATCCATATTTTCAAAAAAATAAAAATAAATAAATAAATCATATTCATGCTGTGGTAAGGATTCAATCAAGAATGGATATGGGATAATCCTAAGTAATCTTCAATCATAAATTTTCTTCGACTCTAGAAACCATAGCAATATGGAAAATTAAATGTAGTGTCACGTGCCTAACACACATCTCACATGCATTCAATTAGCCCTTTTAAATTACATTTCCTTTTTCATGCTCAATTCAAGTCAAATATGGAGAGACTAATCAAGGCATAACTTTTCTGTTTAATGGAAACTCAATTGGACAGTTACCCTTCAAAATTTAAATGGTGACACTTCCCTCTCGCTGGAATATTTTAATTGATACCCCTTATGGATGTATGGTAATATCATCATTACACTTTTATGGTATGTTTATATATTCGTAATCGGAATAAGATAAAATCCGAATGAGACTGAAATGAGAACAGTAAAGTCGAAATCAAAATAATTTATTTACTTAATTATAATAATCAATAAATCATAATCAGAATTAAGTAGTATCTCCATTGATATATTTACATTATCTGGTAATTGAAATGAATTGTTAACGAGATATAGAAATGTCTTCAGTAAAAATATATATTAAATTATTAGTTAATGATTAACAATTTAATATTAATTACTTAATTATAAATAAATTAGCATTTTATTATTTAGTATAAATTTGTTATGGTATGAGGAGGTGTGCTAGTATGTAGGTGATTTTACACATAAATTTTTTTTTTAAAACCAATAAGAAGATGACATTTCATCAATGGATTAGTTTAGTTTCAATCGGTTTGGAAGAATTCAAACTACTCCAAACCGAATATAGTTTTCATTAAAAATGAAATTGATGCAATAATCGATTTAAATCGGTTGGTATAAAAATTTCCTACCCAAAAATTGATGAAGTTTCTAGTTCTAGTGGGGGACAAGTAATGTGAAATAAGAAAATTCATCATTTGTCTTTATATGAAATGACAGAAATGTAACCAACTCGTTTGAAAAACCCATTTTATGCCCAAATTCGCATATCATCATCTGCAATCATAACACTGGTTGTTGCATATAGACATCAATTTATTGCATTTGGACCCCTCAAAGAAATAAAATTTTAAAAAATAATAAATAAAAGAAAAATAAAAATAAAAGGGGGACCTAATTGAAAAAAGATTGACTCAAGTTATGATTGGTATAATTCACAGTTTTAAAGACAATTTAAGAAGTGTTATAAAATCGCGCCACATATTTAGTTGCTCACTTATTTTTAGCATCAAAATACTATTAACAAAACTTGTCTAAAAAATTAAAGAGTGGGGACTAAAATACATCTATTTTATAAATCTTATATAGTACTTTTAGTAAGTTTTTATTAAATGTTAAAGATAAGATCAAGGAGGATGTATTCAATTTAGAAATTATAAGATTCTTTTGTATTTTAAAATTTTATGGATATTCAATTAAGATTTTGAAAGATTTTTTTTTTTTAAATCTTGTTGTATTTAATTAGGATTTTAAAATGTTTTTTAAAATATGAAGATATTCAAAAATCTGTTATTCTTAAGGATTTTATTAAGTGATGGATTGTGGGGATTTTAAATTACTTTTATAAATAAAAAGTTCACTGTTAAATCTATTATTTATCTAATAGATTTTGACAATCTACCTCTTCTTTTAAGAATTTAGGTACATTTATCTCATTTTTTTTAGTTTTCTTTCCTTTTATATTTAATATCATCTTTCTTATCGGTTATCACATTCGCTAAACCTAATATTTGCCACCACTTATGATTAAACAAAACTATTACATTCAAATATAAGAAATGCATGCTTCTTATTTTTAGGATTTCCTTTCACGTGAGATTATTTGTGAAATTTATTTTTTACAACTTTTATTATCACAACTGTGAAGATAATTTAAAGTTAAAATAAATTTTATTTGTCTTAATCAAATTTTTATTATTAAAACAATAAATGGACTTGTAAAAATCCAATGAAATATTAATATAACTAGTGTTAATGTGTGTTTATGATTATAATGTTATTTGCATATAGGGTTTAAAAAAATAATAAAATATTGAAGCTTATGTTAATTTGAAGATAGTAAACTTAATAGTCCAACATATTCCAAAAAGAATCATATTTCCCCCATAAAATAAACTTCAACAAAGACACTGTCAAAAAATATCATTATTCCTTTTATCTTTTACTACTATATGGCCCGCACTTTTGTATGAGTTAAACATATATTTTAGATATTAATTTTTAAATATTTTAGTTTTTGTCGGTTTTATAATCTAAATGAAAAAATTGATTTATTTACACATAATATTTATGTTTCATTCGTTTGTCTCTCAGTTCTCAAATAATATTTCTAATTTAATGTACAATAACTAATAGTCAGAGTTTTCATCCTAAAACACAGTAAATAATAAAAAAAATATGAAATAAAAAAAAACTTATAAAAATTCAAAATAAAATAACAAATAACAATAAACCCGAAATCCAAAAAATTGATTAGGTTTTTGTGAACGACTATTATTTAGGTTTCTTATTTTAATATGATATTATATTTTATATTATAATAGGCTTCTTATTTTAATAATTAATTATTTTAATTTTATAATTTAATAATAAAAAATAATTGTAGAGATATTTTAATTTTATAATTTAATAACAAAAAATTATTTATAGAGATTAGGTTAATTGTAAATAATTTAATAGTGTTTTTTATTTTAAAATGATACTATAATATGTTTTCTTGTTATAATAGATTTTTTATAAAATTATAATATGTATTTTTATTATAATTTGATTTTTATTTAATATATTTATTAATTTAATTTTATAACTTTAATATGAAACCGCCACGTGGCGCGATAATGAGTCTTAAAAATATTTAACTTTTATATATAAAAATTACATATAGATAATTCCTTAAAATCTTCGATTTTTTTAAAAAAAATTAAAATAATTCATTAATTATAAAAAAAATTAACACAATTAAAATACATATTATTAAAAAAAAATCATTTTACCTGAGAGTCCTTTGGATTTAACTTCAGCCATGGATCCAAAAGCTTATTATCTAAGGCTTGCACTTCTTTAGTACTTATTCATCATTGATTTTTTATGTGTAAAATAATAAATTTTAATTCTTTAAAATGATTTTACATTTTACACATAAAAATACACAAATTTGAGCGTATAAAATACAACTAGTTAGTTTCTAAAAAAAAAATATTCTAACCCCCTCATCACTGATGTTGGATCCGCCCCTGGGTGTTAGCCAATGATGAGTTTGGAAAAATAAATTACTAAGACATAGGTCTGATCGTGGTTTGGTTCCGGAAATGAACCAGTGATTCTAATTGCTTCTGAAGAAGAAACCAGAACCGAACCGTACAATACGATGCGGTTCGAAATCGATTCTGAAATCAGAACCCGAACTGGTTCCTCAAACCCTTTATATAAATTAATTTATTTTATTGATATATAAATTAATAATCTCATTATATAGTAATGATTATATTATGAGCCCTTTATAAAATATGACATGAGTGTTAAATATTTATGAACTTATTTTAGTAATTACGTAATATTCATATAATCACAATACACAATATTAAGTTAAATATTTCTAGAAAAAAAATTAACAATTTATTTATAAATTAATTTTTTATTAATTAAAGTATAAATTAATAAATATTAATTTAAATATTATCTTGATTAATTAATAAATTTTATCGATTCTACTGTTTGATTCTGTGGTTCTGTTTCGCGGTTCGGTTTCGATTCGGTTCAACCGTCGTTTTTGGTTCGGTTCGAGATTCGATTCATCAATTTTGGAGAACCATAACCAAATCGATTTTTCAGCGGTTCCGATTTGATTCGAAATCGCCGAACCATTAATCGGTTCGGTTTCGATTCGGTTCGCAATTTTGAACCGAACCACGGCCAGCCTACTAAGACAAATGGTATATTGACATTTGTTTTTTACTTTTGACTTCTGTAACATAAGATTTACGTTTTAAGATTTTATGGGATTTCAATTTAAAGCTATAATTTTAATTGCATGTGATGTGAAGTTGTTGTTGTCATTTGTTTAAAAAGAAAAAATTATAATAGATTTTTATTTTAATTGGTATTATAATTTTATGAGTAGATAATTATAAAAGAAACAAAGATTGTAATATATTTTATTATTATAATATATTTTTTATTTAATAGGAGCTTATAATTTATTTTTCTTATTGTAATAGGTTACTTATTTTGATATGATTCTTATTTTAATTTGTAATTTCATATAGAAATTAGATACCACTTGGTTTCAAAAAATTACAATACAATCTGAGCTGTCAAGTGGCGTATGTGATAAAAAAATTTAAAAAATTTAATTTATTATGTCGTCCAATGTGGTAGACGGAACAATACATAGTTGATCCGCTAAGCGCTGTCATTCACCAATCACACACACTTGTATCCTCTATGTTCTATCAACGGGTATAAAATTTATCTCCTTAGTGGGGCCCATGCGGGTTCCCGATCAAACATGGATTTCACCTCTATTCGAGTTAGGATATCAATACTCATATATGACATGTCTAATCAACGAATATAGCAAACAATGTTTATTGTTATTGGATATATCCATTAAGGAGCACAAATAACAGAAGATGGAGCTGCCACGTGGTCCTATCAAACTGCTTTATAATTTTTTTCTTAAATTACATGTAATCCCACATTATAAATATACAACCCTCGAAAACTTATTTGGCTCAATACAAATCCTCAAAGAAACAAACTCCAAATGGCTGATTTTACACAAGATTTGCAAAATTTAAAAGCTTCATCATTTCCTTTTCTTGATATTGATCCAAACATGGAACAAATAAACAACAACAACAACTTGAGTGTCTTGGATAACACAAGCTTACTGAATTATCAAAGCTTCTCCAATCCTGACAACTTCTTTGAATTTCCCGGAAACTTGGTAGAAAATTTTCCGGGAAATTTTCATCAAAGCAATAATATGTTGCCAGTCTGGCAGTCAACTTTGACAAATCATCATGAATGTGAAAGCAAGAAGAGAAAAGCTGTGGAGATTTCAGAGAGAAACTATGAGAATTATTCTCTAGTTTCTGAAATTGAGGAATCTAATAAGAGGAAAAATAATGTAAGAAGTTCATTTATGTTTTTGCAATTTTTTTTTTTTTTTTTTTTTTTGCATCCAGGCTTTGGTTTTTATTATTTTATTTAATATGTTTTTTTTATTTATTTATTATTTTGTAGAATTCAGGAGGAAGAAAAAGAGTGAAAAGTAATGAGAAAGAAGAAGAGAAACCAAAGGAAGTGGTTCATGTTAGAGCTAGAAGAGGACAAGCTACTGATAGCCACAGTTTAGCTGAAAGGGTAATTAAATTTACATATCTATATATTGATATTTTCATAGATGAATAAATAAATGTCACCCATACCCATTTCACAAGTCTCTACCTAAAAATATCTGGATGTAAATAGTCTTATCCTTATTTAATAAGTTAACACCTGATTATCGAATTAGACACGATCTTATTTTTTTAAAATTCATCAATTTTGATGAATATATTTGTCACGATCCATTCAGGTTAGAAGAGGGAAAATAAATGAGAGATTAAGTTGCTTGCAAGATATTGTTCCAGGATGCTACAAGGTAACAATCTCTTTGGATTTTTTTTTTAAAATAACAAAATTATCACTTGCTTACAGTCTTTAAACTCATTGAAAATTTGCAGACCATGGGAATGGCAATGATGTTGGATGAGATTATTAATTATGTCCAGTCCTTGCAGAATCAGGTTGAGGTGAGTTCAAATTCAAACAAATATATTTTATTATTTATTTATTTTTCATCACATAAAAAATATTGAGTCTCACAATCATTATATTCTTTATCGAATCAGTTCCTTTCTATGAAGCTTACTGCAGCCAGCACATTTTATGACTTCAATTCAGAGTCAGATGCTATAGAAACAATGCAGGTACTGAAATTAATTTTAATAAAATTCAAAGAAAAATCATGTTTTTTTTTTTAGCTCACTAATTAAGCATAGATAGTGCAAAAGGTTAAAATTTTGATTATTATTTTGAAGAGAGTAAAGGCATATGAAGCAAAAGAGATGGAGAGAATGATGAAAGGACATGGAAGCTTTGCTTGCTCTTCTTCTTCTTCTTCCTTAACAATTACAAGGCCCTTCTGACACATGGTCAATTTCCAAGAATTTTAATTTTATTTCTAATTTCAAAAACTCAAATTTGTTCCCCCACTTGATCATGCTTTGTCTAGCACAAGTGGAGTTGAATAGTTGATATGTATACTTGTAATTGCCACTCAAACATGTGGGAGAAATAATGGATCATTATGTATAAAAAAATATATTCTTATCAATTGATTTTCTGCCTTCTATGTGGTTATATTTTTAATCTTTTTGTTCTGGTACACATTTATATCACGAGAGAATCTTGATTCGTAAATACGATGTTGTGGTTATATCATAATATATATATATTTATATATATATATACATATATATATTATTGTGTATTTGATGTAGATTTTTTTATTATTATTATTTTAGTTTTCCTCCTTTGAATTTGGCCGTAATTTGAAAAAAATTCATCATACAACGGTGATATCACGTAATAATAATCTAGTCATATATCGTCATGGGTGTTAAATAATAAAAAATAAATAAATAAATAATAATTTTATTTAATATAATTTTTAAATATTATATAATTATTAATTAATAATATCATGTTACCCATATAAAAATCTTATTAAAGAAATAATTTCTCCTTCACAAGATCTATGATATCAAAATAGCAAAGTTGTGGCAAGATGTGCAGAAATGATGATTGAGACATTAGTTGGCTGTGATTAAGTCATGTATGTCGGCATTGATGCTTCAAGGATTAATTACTACTGTTGTGATAACATATGTCAATTAATATATGATTAATAAATTCTATTTGTTATTAAGTCAAGATTAGATAAAATAAAAGAAAATCAATATTTGGACAAAATAATAATAAATTGTGACAATATATTCTATAAAACTACTTAATTTTGGTCGTTAAGAAAAAAAATACAAAAAATAAAATAAAAAACTATGTAATTTTAATTATTATTTTGTACAAACATTATCACTCAAAATAAAATCCCGTTAGCGAAGATTCTAGTGCTTACAAAGATTCAATTATTGCTCTTATACCCCCGTTAATCTAGAAACTTGATTCTAAGACCACATTTAATGCAAAGGATTGAATTAAATTATATGTAACTTTATTTTTCAGTGGATAAATTTTATTTCTCTTCTGTGAAAATATAAGTATTGAGCAAATAAAAACATCCCATAAATAAAATGAATCTAATATTGGATTGTATTATTTTAACTAAGGGTTATGCTAACGAGTGTCCTTATGATACTCATTAAGAATTCATTTTAGGAAAATTTTAATATTATTTTTATGGGAAATTTAAAAAAAAATGTCAAAATATTAATGACTCATTTTCATTTTCTCATCAAAATTTTCCTAAAATAGATTCTTTAACTAATTACCTTTCCCTTTCAAACGACAAAAAAAAAAAAAAATTTATTTAAGTTTTTTTATAATTAAATAAAAAATATTTAAGTTTTTTTATAATTAAATATATGATTTTTTTTATAAAAAAAAATCACAATCGTTGAATTCTGATCAAACAATCGTAATTATACCACAATGACACCGGAGGCGCTGCAGTATTGCAGCGGCCCGAACCCTTTTATTACAAATTCACTTAATTTATAACTGTCCCTCAAAATTACAATATTATAAAAACTTGAGAATATAATTATAAAACTAAAAGTTTTCAACAAGTGTAATGCTAGGGATCCCAACTATTTATTTTAATATTAGAGTCAAACTGATGTGAAAATTACATATAACTGCCACACATCATTTCAATTATTAATATTTTTCATGGTTGAAATTATTATTCACAAAAACATAAATAGTTACCTGATGTGGCAGTTATCTATAGTTGCCATTGTAGGACACAGACGTTGGACGACGCTGTTCCGGGCTCGCGGCCCGGTTGGGAGTACGGAGTAGCCCGCGGGGGACTAAATTGGAGAATAATGGAGTCGCCACCCGGTGTGAACCGAGAAATGATTTAAGGCCGAACTCACCCATCACAAGAGAAGATCTCAAACCATTGGGTTCAGAATGGTCCCTTACTTATGCCACTTGTAATGATGTGATTTGTGAAATAATCTAACCAAGCCTAAACAACATGTATTTCCAAGTGTATTCTACTTCTAAGTTCGCACGCATAAATCAAAAATTCATCAAAGTTCACATGTAACACATTTTCATATTTGCATACAACCTATTTGCATACAACCTATTTACATATAATCTATGTCCAAATTTGCATACAACCTATTTGCATACAATCTATGTCCGAATTTGCATGCATAAAGATAAATTGAAATACGGCAAGCATACAATGTCATAAGCACATTACATTCATGGACACAGAAATGCAAACAAATGGCAGTTGCACAATCATACGTAATAAAGAGAAACAATTAGGTATATAATGCAAAGAAATAACCAAAGAGGCAATTGTACATCAAAATAAACGTGTCATGATGTGATTCGAAAGATAAATAATGGAAGTGAAAGAAAAGAGATGCGACATATGCCCACATCTATATAGGACTTCAAGTGTCCAATTGAACGTATCTCACATTCAATCGAATGCACTTTGTCCGGCGCGGCAAAACGTCGTGGCAAATGTAGCCCGTAGGCTTTCTATCCCTCAAGATGGAGGACCTTTACTCCAACTTGATTTGCCCATGCGCGATGTAACATGATGCATGATTATGCGAGAAGATGGCATACAAAGAAAAGCAAATAACGAAATAAAAGGCGTGGCGAAGTATCGTGGTAAAGGTAGACTGTAGGCTTTTTATCCCTCCAAATAGAGGACCTTTAATCCAACTTACTAAGCTCATGCGCATCACATCATAATGCATATAAAAGTAAAGACAACAATATTAGACTCCGTATCCCTGGCTGGACACGTCTTACATTCAACCGAATATATATTATCCGGCGCGGTAAATCATCGTGGTAAAGACTTTTAACCCCTCGACATTGAGGACCTTTAATCAAACTTACTAAGCCCATGCGCTAATAACATAATGCATATAAAAAATAAAGACAACAATATCGGACTTTGTATACCCGATTGAACACATCTTACATTCAACCGAATATACATCATCCGACGCGGCAAAGCATCGTGGTAAAGGATTTTAACCCCTCGAAATGGAGGACCTTTAATCCAACTTACTAAGCCCATGCGCTTTATCTCATCATTACACAAACAAATAACATGCAGAAATTAAATAACGGATAATAAACAAACAAGACAAAATAAATCGAAATATGTGCCATTTGCTCGAGTAGTACGAGGAGTTGTATCCCAAGTACAGACCGCACTACCGTCCATTCGGATTCGGCTACGGAGTTTACGTCTGGGTTTCCATCCTTTTACGTCGACTCTCGGAAACGCGTTACAAGGCCGTCAGAAGGGCTAACACTCCGCAACTTTTCTGGTTCACTGGTCCACATCTTTCCTCGCTGTTTCGCTGCTCAAGCTACTGTTTTCACTCCGTTTTGCTGTTGTTTTACTGCTATTTTTTAGTCACTATTTTTGCTGTATAAGGCTACTGTTTTGCGGTTAAGAGGGCTGTTGTTTTTATGGGTTTTTTGCTGCTGTTTATACGGATGAACTGGGCAGTATGTAGTAAGCCAACTTGATGATTTCGCTTCGGGGAATCAGACCAATGGGTCTAACCAATCTAGATGTCTTGATCACTTTCTGTGATTGCTTCGGCATACTCAGCATGATATGGTCTTCTTTTTCTTTCGTCTTTTTTTTTTCTTTTTTCTTTGACACATCTACCCTTTAAGGTAGCATTTCTCCTCATGATGGTCCTAATACTCGCCCATAGGTAGCTTCATGCTTACCGGTTATAGGCGGTTTATTTTTCTTTTCATTGCAGAGACTTTTTCTTTATTTCCAACCATATCATATATCGTAGCATCAGTAAACCAGGGGGACATCTAAGCAAACAGTCATTCACTGATCCACCATCTCTTCAACTAGTCATCTTGCCAACCACTCAGGCTTCTACTGTTGAGATCCCGTAATCAAGTGCTCGTGAATATAGCTGAGATCAATCCATTCAGAATACCGGACGAGAGCACGTCTCGCACTTATCGTTTCTAAGGTTTCTCCCTATAGCAAACAATGTCATCACCGGACATATGATTTAACTATCAAATATATTTTTTTTCTTTGACACACCTACCCTTTAAGGTAGCATTTCTCCTCATGGTGGTACTAATACTCGCCCATGGGTAGCTTCGTGCTTACCGGTTATAGGCGGTTTATTTTTCTTTTCATTGTAGAGACTTTTTCTTTATTTCCAACCATATCATATATCGTAGCATCAGTAAACCAGGGGGGACATCCAAGCAAACAGTCATTCACTGATCCACCATCTCTTCAACTAGTCATCTTGCCAATCACTCAGGCTTCTACTGCTGAGATCCCGTAATCAAGTGCTCGTGAATCTAGCTGAGATCAATCCATTCAGAATACCGGACGAGAGCACGTCTCACACTTATCGTTTCTAAGGTTTCTCCCTATAGCAAACAATGTCATCACCGGAGATATGCTTTAACTATCAAATATATTTTTTTTCACTTACTCACTTCACGAAATTCTGCATTCCTACTGCTGATAATTTGGGCTTCGCCCCCTGAGATCCATCCCTGAAACTCATACTGACATGGGCCTCAACCCAAGAATTCCTTCCCAAAACTACACTGATATGGGCCTCAACCCTGGGATTCCTACTCAAATCTGATATTGTGCTGTTACTGTTTCGGATTGGCTTGCTTTCTCTTTTTCTTTTTTGAAACCTGTGAATATAAAACAAACACAAAAAGGAATGCAAAATATGTTACGTGTATGCATGCATGCATGAATGAGTTTCCTATCCCATTGGGTTAGGTTTTCTGCCAATTCCCTTGGTGACTGCTCGGTCTTCTTTTCCTTAGGCAAAGTACTGTTTCAATCTATCCACATTGATCGGCTCGGTGAACTCATTCCCTTCCAAGTCTGTTAGTTTTACTGCCCTGTTCCCCAATTTCTGAATAGCTATCTCTTCTTTTGTACTTACTTCTTCCGAGGATCCCACGTGTTCTAAACATTGTTGAGTATCATAGTACCAGGGTTGAATGCTTTTGTCAAATATACTCATGTTGCAGGTTGAGAATGGGAGATTCAGGCAAGTAAGCGAAATGAACTTCTTTATTATTGTTGAGAAAATGTTCGAACAAGTAAACAAAATCAATGTCTTTATTAAAAATGCAAGATTAAATGAACTATGAGAAACAGCACTGCCTTCTTCCTCGGCCTAGAGTTCTTCATCGTTGTCATCCCTTATCCCCATGTAAGAAGCTTGGTGGTTGAGAGCTTGGAGGACGAAGGTTTCGGGCAAACCAGAGTTGATCATGTAGGTGGGTGGGGGAACGGAGTGGTAATTTGGTAGAGGATTGGTGTGTGTGTTTGGTTGTTCTCTTTCAGGGTCAGGGATCTTATGGGAGTCAATTAAGTCTTGGATCTCATGGCGGAGACGGGTACAGCTATCAGTGTCATGGCCAGGTTGTTGGTGGAAGTGGCAGTAGCGGTTCATATTGAGGTTTGGTTGGGGAGGATTTGGGAGTGGTCTAGACTCCAAGGATTTTAAGAGTCCTTGCCTGGTCAGCTTCTCAAGCACTTTGGACAAGGGTCTACTCAGGTTGGAGAAACGCCGATTTTTGATGGCAGCAACCTCGGCAGTAGCAGGTTTGGTCTCAGAATGCCCCCCAAAATTCCTCATATTCTGCCCATAAAACTTACGGTTCTCGGCTTCCTCTTCTTCAATGTTCATGACAGTTTCCCTCAGCTGTCGAAAATCCGCAATCATAGAAGTCATCCTCCTCAACTTGCTATAGATGGAGGGCTTAGTACCCTTAATAATCATCTTTATTTGGTCATTCTCTGAAGGCCTTGTCTGCATATTTAGTAGCTGGCTTCTCCAGTGGTCCACAAACTCCTTAAAGTTCTCCTCCGGCCTTTGCTTAGTATTCTCCAAGTCGCGGAGCGACAAGTTGATCTCTAAGTCTGTAACATACTGTTTCAGAAATGCAACTGCCAATTCCCTCCAATATTCTTTAACCTTTTTCTCAAGGCTGTGATACCACACTACAAGTGCTCCCTCGAGTGACATCTCAAACATCTTTTGGACTTGGCGTTGTGATAGGTCCACCGAACTCATCAATGAGACATATTGCCGCAGGTGCACCCTCGGGTCCCCATTCCCATTAAACTTGGCTATATCGGGCATTTTAAACTGAGCTGCAGCTGCTCCTCGAAGGTCATTGCCTCATAATCCAATAAGTCCTCATGTTTCCCCTTCAATTTACGGGTAACTGACTCCATCTGATCACAGAGTTTCTGTATCTCGGCCTGAGACCCGACTATTCTCTCCGCGGCATATTCGACCATATCATCATCAAAAGCGGGGATGTCATCCCCAACCTGTTCGGAGGCTCTTCACGTCTTACGAGGCACAACCATATTTGCCATGACAGTAGTCAAGGCTTGCAAATGTTCGGTAATCTTGGCGAAACCATTCTCCAGTTGATCCATGCGAGATATCTCGTTTTCTGATCCACTCATATTTGTTATTGGCCTCTTGCTGAGTCTTCCCTCTTCCCTAACCCAACATGAATCTATGATGGCTTTTAGACACAAGGGTTAACATGATGCGTGTATGTATGAAGTGCATGAGATGTGTGCGATGTATGGAATATATAAGCCAATTAAGATCTTTACACTAGTTGGCCCATTATCATTTTAAAGTATTCAATCATGCTATTGCGCGGTGCAAACTTGTCCCGGTTGAAAAAGGCCCAACAGGTTTACATTTTGTGATAACATGGCTAAATGACTTCAAATGATAAGAGGCCCAAACATAAAATGGCCCATCGTCATTTTAGAAACTCTTAGCCTAATTGTCATAGGATACGAACTCATCCCAGTTTAAATGGCCCAACAAGTTCGCATTTCTGACAAGAAGCTCAACTGAATCCAAATGATGATGGTCCCAAACACAAGCATAAAGAAATAATTTCTACAAAGTGGCCCATCAGCATTTCAGAAACTTTTGGCCCAATTGTCATAGGATACGAACTCGTCCCAGTTTAAACGGCCCAACAAGTTTGTATTTCTGACAAGAAGTCCAACTGCATCCAAATGAGGATGATACACAAGCACAAGGAAATAGTTGCTATAGGCCATACAACTCCAGTCTACATGTGGGTTTGCGGGAGTGTAGATAAAGACTCTCGCTGGTGAAGGATTGCCCACAACTAGGTCTCCCCACTTAAGGATTCGAGCGACCAAGTGAGCGCACCTTTTTTTATATACACTAAGGTACGTTCCAACGAGCTATGGTGTGTGACTGACTGTCAAATGGATTTCCCGTTGTAGATTCCCCAGAGGGAGGGTGGAGCGAGGCTCTCTTAAGTACCCAAGCCTCTTAGGCTCTTATCGCTTGGTGACAGGAATAAACAACGAGTCCTGCAAATTAGTCCATCACAGTAGGCACAAGTAAATGATTATCTAGATGTCTTCACAGCTTTTCCTTATAGAAATGTAGTGAGTGAAGGAAGACACCAAACAATCACCTAGCCTTAATAATGCCTTTGATTAAACCCCTTCAACCCACAATAGACACGATTAACTTAAATCACAAATCACAAACATTACAAGACATTATTTCGGGGCCGATTCTCTATCCCCAGTGGAGTCGCCAGACTGTAGGACATAGACGTTGGACGAAGTTGTTCCGGGCTCGCAGCCCGGTTGGGAGTACAGAGTCGCTCGCGGGGGACTAAACTGGAGAATAATGGAGTCGCCACCCGGTGTGAACCGGGAAAATGATTTAAGGGCGCACTCACCCCTCGCAAGGGAAGACCACAAATCGTTGGGTTCATAATGGTCCCTTACTTATGCCACTTGTAATGATGTGATTTGTGCAATAATCTAACCAAGACTAAGCAACATGTATTTCCAAGTGTATTCTACTTCTGAGTTCGCACGCATAAATCAAAAGTTCATCTAAGTTCACAAGTAACACATTTTCATATTTACATACAACCTATTTGCATATAATCTATGTCCAAATTTGCATACAACCTATTTGCGTACAATCTATGTCCAAATTTGCATACAACCTATTTGCATACAATCTATGTCCAAATTTGCATACAATCTATGTCCAAATTTGCATACAATCTATGTCCGAATTTGCATGCATAAAGATAAATTGAAATACGGCAAGCATACAATGTCATAAGCACATTACATTCATCGACACGGAAATACAAACAAATGGCAGTTGTATAATCATACGTAATAAAGAGAAACAATTAGGTATATAATGCAAAGAAATAACCAAAGAGGCAATTGTACATCAAAATAAACGTGTCATGATGTGATTTTAAAGATAAATAATGGAAGTGAAAGAAAAGAGATGCGACATATGCCCACATCTATATAGGACTTCAAATGTCCGATTGAACGTATCTCACATTCAATCGAATGCACTTTGTCTGGCACGGTAAAACGTCGTTGTAGACAACAGGACCTGGGCGACGCCGTTCTAGGCTCGTGGCACTAGTTGGGAAGTACGAAATAATATGGAGTCGCCACCCGGTGTGAACCGGGACAAAGTTTTAAGGCCGCACTCACCCCTCGCAAGGGAAGACCTCAAACCGTTGGGTTCGGAATGGTCCATTACTCATGTCACTTGTAATGAAAGGATTTATGTAATAATTTAATCAAGCTTAAGTAACACTTATTTCTAAGAGTATCATGCTTCTAGATTCCCATACACAAAATAAAACTTATGCACACATTTCACATATATCTCACATTTAACAGTGCATGCTTAAAAGTATATCAAAGTAGCAACGAACATACAACTTCATTGACATATTACATTAATAAAACACAAGCACACATATTAACCATACAAGCATACATATGGGCATTTTTCCAAGTGGTACGTGGAATTGTATCCCAAGTACAGACCGCACTACCGTCCATTCGGAATCGGCTACGGAATTTACGTCTGGGTTTCCATCCGATATACCGCAAGAAAGAATACTCAAATGTTATCATGACATAAGCATATGAATCGCAATACATTAACATATTTGTATTCATACATGTGGGGATAGCTACTAGGAGAACTATGCATGAAATCTAATGAAGAAGACTCAGTTCAGTGGGTGCGCGTTCGCGTAGCGTTCGAGAACGCGTGCGAACGGTAAACAGAAGGTTCGCGTTCGTGTAGCGTCCGAGAACGCGTTCGAACGGAACCGGACCTGATACATTATGAAACTAAGAAAGTGCGTGTGCGTTCGTGTAGCATTCGTAAACGCGTTCGAACGGTAAACAGAAGGTTCGCGTTCGTATGGCGTTTGATAACGCGTGCGAACGGAAATGAAACAGAATGCTCTCGTTCATATGGCGTTTGTTAACGCGTTCGAACATAAAGAAGACCTGATGCATGACAAGGCAAAATACATGCGCGTTCGAGTTGCGTTCGTAAACGCGTTCGAACGGTAACAGACCTGATGCATGAAATGAGACGCAAAACATAAACGACAAAATAAAGGGGGCGCGGCGAAGTACTGCCGTAAAGGTGGCCTTTTAGGGCTCTTGATCTCTCAAAGAGAGGACCTTTAGACCAACATACTAAGCCCATGCGCTTGACTGGATCATGCATACAAGGAATTAAAAGCAATAATATTAAACATAGTGTGCCCGATTGAACGTATCTTGTATCCAACCGAACACACATCAACCGGCGCGGCAAAGCATCGTGGTAAAGGGCTTTAGCCCCTCCCCATAGGGGATCTCACATCACACTTACTAAGCCCATGCGCTCAATTGAATCATGCATACGAAAATAAGACAATCATATCAAACTAAGTATGTCCGATTGAACGTATTTCGCATTCAACCGAACACACATCAATCGGTGCGGCAAAGCATCGTGGTGAAGGATTTCAACCCCTCCAATTAGGGGACCTTTCATCGCACTTACTAAGCCCATGCACTCGATCGTATCATACGAGAATAAGCAACATACAGAATTTAAATGGCGAGAAATAAATAAACCAAAGCAACACAAAACAAGAGAAGGTGCCGTTTACTCAAGTGGTACGTGGAGTTGTGTCCCAAGTACAGACCGCACTACCGTCCATTCGGATTCGGCTACGGAATTTACGTCTGGGTTTCCATCCTATATACCACAAGAGACGACACTCTTCCATTCATCCAATACCCACAACACACATCATACACACAACAAATGCCACAAATACAGAAAATATAACCAAACAAATGACCAGAAATAAATAAGAATAAGTGTGAAAGATACCCTCAGGTCTAACCTTTTAAGCCGTCTCTCGGACTCGCGTTTCACGAAGATCGGAAGGGGTAAAGCTCCGCAACTTTTCTGGTTCACTGGTTTGCCTCTTCCTTCACTGTTCGGCCACTCGAGCTATTGTTCCGACTCCGTTTTGCTGCTGTTTCCTTGTGGTTTTGCTGCCGTTTACTCTGTGTCCTCCGCTTATTGTTTGTGGACTGTTTTGATGTTCTTAATGGACTGTTCTGTGTGGTTATTTCGAGGATTGTAAGTATATTTTATGTCAATGTTTTAAGGGATCTTAGGGACTTTTTTGGGAGTGATTTAGGCTGCTGTGTTTGTGTGATTTTTGGTGATGTGAGGGTAGTTGCTTGTGGTGGATTCGGCTATGGAGGAGATGGTTAGGGTTCTTTGTTCTCTTTTTGTGTATATGTCAAGTGTTTTTCCTTGTCTTAGGTGTGTATTAGAGAGAGTCTAGAGCCCAAGTGGCTAGGTTAGTGCATGTTTATATAGAAGAGAGCTAGGGGTTGCCCTTGTCTCACAAGGAAAGGATTTTGGTATTCAATTAGGATTTCCAAGAAAGGCATACACAAGATTGAGGGGGGACAAAATATTTTAAATTAGGAAGTTGCAATATTTAATTTGTGTTGGTTTAGGAATACAATATTTTTTAATTGGTTGGGATTGATTTAATTAGGTATATCTTCTTTTTAATTTAGTATGTAGTATATTTGATTTGTCTAAGTTAGGCATGATTTTATTTTATGTTTTATTTAATTTGGTAAATGATTTAATTCTTTATTTATTTAATTTAATTAATATTTCATTTAGTTAATGTTTTAATTTAATTAATAATTATTTAATTTGGGATGTGTTTTATGGGCTTTGGGGGGGCTAAATGGGCTGGGGTGCGAGGCTAGCAGCAAAACCAGAAATACCGGCTCCGTTCGAACGCCAATTAGAACGTGGCACGAACGTCCGCAATCTGCACGAGGTTCGAACGAAGTAACGAACGCAGCACCAACGAAGACAGTGAACTTGTGGAATGAACTTGATGATATACTTATTCCGAATTTCCCCTTCCGACCTCCGTTTCCCGCAATATCCTTAGCTAAAAAGATAGTGCCTCCAATTGAGACTCATCATCGGGTTTCACATGCGAAAATGCAATGCCTACAGTCGCCCCCACTTTGATGGGACTTGTACAGTGTGTGACTTTGAACAATCCTATCAAAGTTATGCAATGCATTTTTACTTACCTGGCTCGGCTGCCGCCTCGAGTTGAGTTGATACTTACTGCAGCGGACCTCGATCCTGGGACGCGTCCCAATAATTGCAACTGACACAGGGGCACCTCGACCCTGGGCACCTCGACCCAACACCGCTGACTATAGGGACCTCGCCCTTGAATTGATGATGTAGTGGGCATCTCGACCCTGGGCACCTCGACCAACACACCGCTGACTATAGGGACCTCGCCCTCGAACTGATGATGTAGTGGGCACCTCGACCCAACACCGCTGACTATAGGGACCTCGCCCTCGAACTGATGATATAGTGGGCACCTCGACCCTGGGCACCTCGACCCGGAACTACAACTGACAACGGGGGCACCTCGACCCTGGGCACTTCGACCCAACACCGCTGACTATAGGGACCCGCGCTCGAACCGATGATGTGTCTCCATACCTGGAGATGACATGATATGGGCCTCGCCCCCAAGCTGATGTGGGCCTTGCCCCTTGGGACACCACCCCAAAAAGTGAAATTGCGTTGGCGTTGCTTGGCTCATTCCTGCCGCTTTCTTCTTTCTTTGAACCTGCGAACACAAAACAGAAACAAACACAAAGAGAATGCCACGTTACGTGTATGCATGAATGATTTTCCTATTCCGTTGGGTTAGATCTTCTGTCGATCCTTGTGGTGACTGCTCAGTCTTCTCTCCCTCAGGCAAAGTACTGCTGCTTCAATCTGTCTACGTTGATCGGCTCGGTGAACTCGTTTCCTTCAAAGTCTGATAGCTTTACTGCTCCATTTCCCATTATCTTCTGCACTATGTAAGGTCCTTCCCAGTTAGGTCTGAATTTTCCTCTCGGATCTGTGGTCGACGGCCTCGACTGCTTAAGTACCAAATCACCCTTTCGGATCTTGGTGGGGCGTACTTTCTTGTTGAATGCCCGGGCTAGTCTCTTCTGATACAACTGCATGTGATACAAAGACTTCATTCTCTTCTCATCCAATAGTGCTAACTGATCAATCCTATGTGCGGCCCATTCCTGTTCTGGTAATTCTGCCTCTGCTAATACCCTCATAGACTGTATTTCCACTTCTACCCCGGCAATACTACTTCCATTCCGTAGACCAAAGAGTAAGGTGTGGCCCCTGTTGCTGTTCTTACTGATATCTGTACCCCCACAAAGCATACGGTAATTTCTCGGCCCAATCTCTGCAATTTTCTGTCATCTTGGCTAAAATTGTCTTTATAGTCTTGTTGGCTGCTGCCTCACTGCCCCATTTGCCTGCGGCCTGTACGGTGATGACTTGTGGTGGCCTATCCCATACCTTTGTAACATTGCCTTCGTCTCTCCTTGAAACTGGACCCCGTTGTCTGTCACTACATGATGCGGCATACCATACGACAAATGAGCGTCTCACTCATGCTACCATGAGGCATCTCGGAACGGCGACCGCACATCTGCGTAACCATTAGCCGGCTGCGACATTACACCCAGGCTACGGCATCACCACTTCGAGAAGTAATCTACTGCCACTACTATGAAGCAATGCCCATTTGATGCATTTGGTCGAATTTCCCCATCATATCAATCCCCCCCATGCTGAGAAAGGCCACGGCTCTGACAACCCGTGCAATTCTGTGTGCGGTAAGTGATTCAAATTACCATGTGCTTGACAGTCATAACAGTGCTTTACCATCTTCGCGCAGTCTGTTTCCATGGTTGACCAATAAAACCTTGTCTCACTATCTTGCGGGACAGATTCAACCCGTTCATGTGCGGACCACATACCCCGGCGTGTATTTCTTCCATTACATGCTGAGCTTCTTCCTTTCCCAAACACTTCAACTGAATACCGTTTGCCTGCCTCTTGTACAGTTCCCCTTTCAAAGTCACATACTGGGAAGCTAATTTCTGAATGGCTATTCTATCTTTTCTGCCCGCCCCTTCCGGGAATTCACCATGTTCCAGATACCTCTGAATGTCATAATACCAAGGTTTACCGTCGTCAACCTCAACTTCCAGAATCCTTTCTATCTCATAAGCAGGTTTACTTGCTGTTGTCAGTACCAACGGTCTCATCACTAACTTCTCTGGATTTTCCCAAGTCGCTGCTAGTGTAGCCAATGCGTCTGCCATCTGATTCTCTTCTCTCGGTAGATGTTGAAACTTACACTCGAGGATAACCTGTGCCAACTTTCTGAGGTGAAAAAGATAAGGCTTCAACCGTTCCTCTTTCAATTCCCATTCTTCTCGCATCTGCTGGACTACCAACATAGAATCTCCGTAGATTTCCACACTCCCGGCCTTCAAGGCTATCAATGCTGTCAAACCAAAAGCACATGCTTCATACTCGGCCATGTTGTTAGTCACTCTGAATGTCAACCTCTTGGCCAAAGGCAAAGTCTCTCCCTCGGGGGTCACTATCACGATCCCGATTCCGGCTCCCTTGTAATTCACTGCCCCGTCAAAATACATCTTCCATCTCTGAACTGTTATTGCCCGGATCTCTTCATCTGGAAACTCAAACTTATACTGATCCCCCTCAACAGGTTGCAATGCCAGAAACTCTGCTACTGCTACTCTCCTTGTCCCTTATCACTTTGGAGGTGAGATACTCGATGTCAAACTCTGTCAACAATACCAACCATCGGCCCAGTTTTCCCACTAGTGAAGGCACTGAATGAAGATATTTCAGAGGATTCTCCTTTGCCACCACCTGTGGATCTTGTAAGACTGGAAGTAATGTCGCAACTTTCTGGAAGCCCATACCACTGCAAGACAGATCTTCTCAACCTCCTGATATCGAGTTTCATACGGGAGCATCTTCTTACTCAGATAATAACTGCATGTTCTACTACCCCTGTCTCATCCGCCTGTACCATCATACCCCACAATGCTTCTGATTCTATAGCCAAATACAATATCAAAGGTCTGCCCGGTCTCGGAGGTTTCAATACGGGTGGCTTCACCAAGTACTCTCTGATTCTGTCGAAGGCGGTCTGACACTGTTCATTCCATCTCACTGGCTGATCTTTTCTCAACAGCTTGAAGATAGGCTCACATACCGATGTCAACTTGGCAATAAACCGACTGATGTACTGAATCTTCCCCAAGAATGCTCTGACTTCCTTTTCTGTCTTCGGTGCAGGCATTTATGTGATTGCCTTGATCTTTTCGGAGTCTACCTCTATTCCGCCCATTCCCACTGTATGACCAAGCAATTTCCCTGATGTCACCCCAAACACACATTTCTTGGGGTTAAGCCGCAGGTTATATCTGTCAACTCTCTGAAGGAACCTTTCCAATGCCTCAATATGCCCAACTCTTGTTTCTGATTTCACCATCATGTCATCCACATACACCTCAATCTCTTTATGCATCAAGTCATGGAAGAGTGTAGTGGCCATCCGCTGATAAGTAGCTCCTGCATTCTTAAGCCCAAACGGAATCACCTTGTAACAATAGGTACCCCAAATGCAGTCTTGTGTTTATCTTCCTCAGCCATGAGAACCTGATTGTAGCCTGAAAACCCATCTGCAAACGAATACATAGCGGACAAAGCCGCACTATCAACCAGAACATCTATATGCGGCAAGGGGAAATCATCTTTCGGACAAGCTTTATTGAGATCTCTGTAGTCTACACACATTCTGACCTTCCCATCTTTCTTCGGCACCGGTACTATGTTAGCCAACCATTCAGGATACTTTACCACTTCCAGGAACCCCACATCTATCTGTTTCTTAACTTCCTCTCTGACTTTCTCAGCCCATTCTGGTCTCATCCGTCTGAGTTTCTGTTTTACTGGCCTCATATTCGGATAAGTTGGTATTGTGTGCTGGGTAATGTTTCTGTCTACCCCAGGCATGTCCTCATAGGACCAAGCAAATACTTTGGCATATCTGACCAACACTTCTTCTTCTTCTAGTTTCTCCTTCTCTCTTCGGAGGTTACTTCACTTGCAATCAAAATTTCTTTGGGGTTCTCAAGTGTACCCAAGTTAAATGCAATAGTTCTGGCTGAACTGATGTCAAATATGCTTGATTCATGCAGAGTAAACAGAAATGACTCAGGAAGTAAGCAAAAGAAATGTCTTTATTATTGGATAATGCGGAAGTACATTCAAACAAATCAGGAAGGTAAATGTCTTCATCGTCTATAGACACTTCTTCCTTTGCAATCAGGTCTTCCTCAGGCTTCTCATCCTCTCCCAGAGTCAGGCTCTCTAACTTCATCATCAATTCTTCTTCCAAATCTCTGCTTCCACAGCTTTTCCAGTCAGTGGCTTCTCACCCAACAATCCTGGAAGATCTCAAACCCAGGTACCACAATCCCATTAACCTCCACAGATCAGGCTCTCCTTGATACCCTGAAGCTTTCACAAAGCACTCCATCAGCCTCAGGCCCTTTTTCTTGACCTTTGGCTTTTCTTCGTCAGATTTGTACCCCAAACCCTTCCGAGTAGTCTGTCCTCTGAAATCCGGCAATTTTGAACCTTTCCCGGCCCAAACTTCATCTTCTCCATAATCTTAGCCACCCTAGGATCCACCCATTCCTCGAAAGTAGCTGACACCTGAAACCTCGTGAAAGGTTTGTATCTCCAAGGCAGCCACGGCATTATCTAACTCAGCCTGGATGGTAACCACTTCTCCCTCATACGGGAATTTGATCATCTGATGCAAGTGGAAGGCACGCCCCCAAGTTTGTGAAACAAGGCCTCCCCAACAATAAGGCAAAAGTGGCTGGGATGTCCAGCACTGTGAACTCAACCTCATCCTCAATCGGCCCTACCTTGACCATAGCCACAAGGTACCCTCAACTCCCCTTTTACTGTCATCATAAGCTTTAATAGTCATACTGAGGGGTCCAAGTCTGTTGCTTTCATACCCAATCTTGCCAGAATTTTCCAACGAGCACACATTGATGGACGAACCGTCATCCACCATCACACATGAAGTTTTCTTGCCCCTCACCTCGGCCCTGATAAATAGAGGCCTGTTATGATTTCTTCCCTCCACCGGGAGTTCATCCTCAGAAAAGGATATCTGCAAAGCTTCTTTCTGAACCGACCCAACAACATTGTGGGGTTGGCATCCTCCGGTACCACAATCTTGCTCAAGGCCTCAACCATAGCCTGCCTATGCTCCCGAGATGCACATAATAGTTCCCAGATACTCACTTGTGCTCTAGTCTTCCTCAATTGCCTCAGCACTATATCCCCTTCAGTATTTTCTGCAGTCTCAACCATTCTCTACCATCTGTCAAAGCCTCCTTACCCTTTTCCGCCATATCATTGTAAAAACGACCGCTACGTGTCATTCCCTTACTTCTTCCTCATCACTGCTAGAGAAATCAAGCCAAAGTTTTTCCCCTGCTCAAACTCATCCTCACTAGTACTATCCCAGATCCCAGGCAAAAGGCTTGAGGGTGAAAGGATTTCAGGACAAGGTCTTCTGGGAGGCCAGAATTGATCATGTAGGTTGGTGGTGGTACGGCACGGTAGTTGGGTAAGGGGTTTCTATGTGTGTCAGGCTGTTCTGTTTCTGGGTTGGGTATTTTCTTAGAGTCTATTAGGTCTTGGATTTCATGGCGAAGTCGGGCGCAGTTGTCGGTGTCATGGCCTTTTTGTTGGTGGAAGTGGCAGTAAAGGCTTAGGTTATAATGTGATGGTAGGGGATTGGGTAATGGTTTGGTATCCAATGGTTTTAAAGAGCCCTTGCCTCTTCAATTTCTCTAGCACCTTAGACAGGGGCCTTCCCAAGTTGGAAAACTGCATGTTCCGGATAGCGGCAATTTCAGCAGAAACGGGCTTTGTTCCCGATGTTCCCCCCATGGGCCTCCTGTTCAGACCATAGAATTTTCTATTCTCGGCCTCTTCTTCCTCATATCCATGACAGTTCTCTCAACTGCCGAAAGTCTGCAATCATGGAGGTCATCCTCCTCAACTTGCCGTAAATGGAGGGCTTGGTGCCCTTGATATCATCTTGATCTGATCCTTCTCCGAAGGCCTAGTCTGCATTTTCAATAACTGACCGCTCCACCGGTCCACATACTCCTTAAAATTCTCCTCCGCTTTCTGCTTAACATTCTCCAGATCACGGAGCGACAGATCGATCTCCAAGTCAGTGACATATTGCTTCAGGAAAGCATCTGCCAACTCCCTCCAATCTTCCTTTACTTTCTTCTCCAAACTGTGGTACCATACCACGGGGCTCCTTCAAGCGACATTCCAACATTTTCTGTACCTGGCGCTGAGACAAGCCAACTGAACTCATGACTGATACAAACTGTCGGAGATGCACCCTCGGATCCCCATTCCCGTTGAACTTAGCCATATCCGGCATCTTGAACTGTGCCGGCAACTGTTCCTCGAAAGTCAGTGTGTCATAATCCAGCAAATCCTCATTCTTACCCCTCATCTTGCGGGTAACCGACTCAACCTGATCCCGAAGTTTCTGTAACTCTGCCTGAGACCCAGATACTCTGCCCGCTGCATACTCTGCCATATCATCATCAAAAGTGGGGGTATCATCCCCCAATCTGTTCGAAGGTTCCCCTTGCCTCGCATCCCCAGAACTACCCCCAGCACGAGACCCGGCTATACCAGCCACAACAGTAGTCAAAGCCTACAACTGTTCAGTGACTTTGGCGAGACTGTTCTCTAACTGATCCATACGGGACACCTCATTATCGGATTCACTCATACTTGTTCTTTTAGTGAGCCTTGTCCCTTCTTTAACCCAAACGGTATCTATGTTGTCTTTTTGAGACATAGACGGTGTTAACATGATATATGTATGCATGAGGTGCATGAGATGCATGTAACATTGACATACTAAATTAAATAAAATTCTCAAACAAATCGGCCTATTATCATTTTAGAAGCTTTTGGGACAATTGTCATAAGAGTGGACCCGTCCCAGTTTAAATGGCCCAACGAGTTCATGTCTTATGGCAAAGAGCCCAACTAAATCCAAATGATAATATTCCGAACACAAGCACAAGGTGGCCTACCAACACTTAGACGCCTTTGGCCCAATAGTCATGGAATACATCCTTGTCCCAGTTTAAATGGCCCAACAAGCCCATATCCCATGACAAATGGCCCAGCAATCCCGCATTTCTGACAATAGTCCACTGCATCCAAATGAGGATGGTCTATAAGCACATTTCAGGAAATAATTGTTACTTTAACCATATAAACCAGTCTATGGGTGGATTTGCAAGAGTATGGACAAAGGCTCTCACCGGCGAAGGATAGCCCACAACTAGGTCTCCCCACTCAAGGGTTCAAGCGACCAAGCGAGCGCATCCCTTTTTATACACTAAGGTACGTGCCAATGAGCTATGGTGTGTGACGGACTGTCAAATGGATTTCCCGTTGTAGATTCCCCAGAGGGAAGGTGGAGCGAGGCTCACTTAAATACCCAAAGCCTCTTAGGCTCTTATCGCTTGGTGTCAGGAATAAACAACGAGTCCTCCAAATTAGTCCCCCACAAAGGCTACGAGTAGATGGCCATATAGGTGTCCTCACAGCTTTTCCTTCTAGAAAGGTAGTGAGTGAAGGAAGACACCAAACCATTACCTAGCCTCAAAGTGCCCTTGATTAAACCCTCATTTTATCCACTACAGACATGGTCAATTAAAACATAAATCCAAACATTACAAGACAATATTTCGGGGCCAACTCTCTATCCCCAGTGGAGTCGCCAGACTGTAGACAACAGGACCTGGGCGACGCCGTTCTAGGCTCGTGGCACTAGTTGGGAAGTACGAAATAATATGGAGTCGCCACCCGGTGTGAACCGGGATAAAGTTTTAATGCCGCACTCACCCCTCGCAAGGGAAGACCTCAAACCGTTGGGTTCGGAATGGTCCCTTACTCATGTCACTTGTAATGAAAGGATTTATGTAATAATTTAATCAAGCTTAAGTAACACTTATTTCTAAGAGTATCATGCTTCTAGATTCCCATACACAAAATAAAACTTATGCACACATTTCACATATATCTCACATTTAACAGTGCATGCTTAAAAGTATATCAAAGTAGCAACGAACATACAACTTCATTGACATATTACATTAAATAAAACACAAGCACACATATTAACCATACAAGCATACATATGGGCATTTTTCCAAGTGGTACGTGGAATTGTATCCCAAGTACAGACCGCACTACCGTCCATTCGGAATCGGCTACGGAATTTACGTCTGGGTTTCCATCCGATATACCGCAAGAAAGAATACTCAAATGTTATCATGACATAAGCATATGAATCGCAATACATTAACATATTTGTATTCATACATGTGGGGATAGCTACTAGGAGAACTATGCATGAAATCTAATGAAGAAGACTCAGTTCAGTGGGTGCGCGTTCGCGTAGCGTTTGAGAACGCGTGCGAATGGTAAACAGAAGGTTCGCGTTCGTGTAGCGTCCGAGAATGCGTTCGAACGGAACCGGACCTGATACATTATGAAACTAAGAAAGTGCGTGTGCGTTCGTGTAGCGTTCGTAAACGCGTTCGAACGTTAAACAGAAGGTTCGCGTTCGTATGGCGTTTGATAACGCGTACGAACGGAAATGAAACAGAATGCTCTCGTTCGTATGGCGTTTGTTAACGCGTTCGAACAGAAATAAGACCTGATGCATGACAAGGCAAAATACATGCGCGTTCGAGTTGCGTTCGTAAACGCGTTCGAACGGTAACAGACCTGATGCATGAAATGAGACGCAATACATAAACGACAAAATAAAGGGGGCGCGGCGAAATACTGCCGTAAAGGTGGCCTTTTAGGGCTCTTGATCTCTCAAAGAGAGGACCTTTAGACCAACATACTAACCCATGCGCTTGACTGGATCATGCATACAAGGAATTAAAAGCAATAATATTAAACATAGTGTGCCCGATTGAACGTATCTTGTATCCAACCGAACACACATCAACCGGCGCGGCAAAGCATCGTAGTAAAGGGCTTTAGCCCCTCCCCATAGGGGATCTCACATCACACTTACTAAGCCCATGCGCTCATTGAATCATGCATACGAAAATAAGACAATCATATCAAACTAAGTATGTCCGATTGAATGTATTTCGCATTCAACCGAACACACATCAATCGGTGCGGCAAAGCATCATGGTGAAGGATTCAACCCCTCCATTAGGGGACCTTTCATCGCACTTACTAAGCCCATGCACTCGATCGTATCATACGAGAATAAGCAAATACAGAATTTAAATGGCGAGAAATAAATAAACCAAAGCAACACAAAACAAGAGAATGTGCCGTTTACTCAAGTGGTACGTGGAGTTGTGTCCCAAGTACAGACCGCACTACCGTCCATTCGGATTTGGCTACGGAATTTACGTCTGGGTTTCCATCCTATATACCACAAGAGACGACACTCTTCCATTCATCCAATACCCACAACACACATCATACACACAACAAATGCCACAAATACAGAAAATATAACCAAAACAAATGACCAGAAATTAAATAAGAATAAGTGTGAAAGATACCCTCAGGTCTAACCTTTTAAGCCGTCTCTCAGACTCGCGTTTCACGAAGATCGGAATGGGGTAAAGCTCCGCAACTTTTCTGGTTCACTGGTTTGCCTCTTCCTTCGCTGTTCGGCCACTCGACTCTACTACTTTCCGACTCCGTTTTGCTGCTGTTTCCTTGTGGTTTTGCTGTTGTTTCCTCTGTGTCCTCCGCTTATTGTTTTGGACTGTTTTGATGTTCTTAATGGACTGTTCTGTGTGGTTATTTCGAGGATTGTAAGTATATTTTATGTCAATGTTTTTAGGGATCTTAGGGACTGTTTTGGGAGTGATTTAGGCTGCTGTGTTTTTGTGTGATTTTGGTGATGTGAGGGGTTTTGCTTGTGGTGGATTCGGCTATGGAGGAGATGGTTAGGGTTCTTTGTTCTCTTTTTGTGTATATGTCAAGTGTTTTTCCTTGTCTTAGGTGTGTATTAAGAGAGAGTCTAGAGCCCAAGTGGCTAGGTTAGTGCATGTTTATATAGAAGAGAGCTAGGGGTTGCCCTTGTCTCACAAGGAAAGGATTTTGGTATTCAATTAGGATTTCCAAGAAAGGCATACACAAGATTGAGGGGGGACAAAATATTTTAAATTAGGAAGTTGCAATATTTAATTTGTGTTGGTTTAGGAATACAAATATTTTTTAATTGGTTGGGATTGATTTAATTAGGTATATCTTCTTTTTAATTTAGTATGTAGTATATTTGATTTGTCTAAGTTAGGCATGATTTTATTTTATGTTTTATTTAATTTGGTAAATGATTTAATTCTTTATTTATTTAATTTAATTAATATTTCATTTAGTTAATGTTTTAATTTAATTAATAATTATTTAATTTGGGATGTGTTTTATGGGCTTTGGGGGCTAAATGGGCTGGGGTGCGAGGCTAGCAGCAAAACCAGAATACCGGCTCCGTTCGAACGCCAATTAGAACGTGGCACGAACGTCCGCAATCTGCACGAGGTTCGAACGAAGTAACGAACGCAGCACCAACGAAGACAGTGAACTTGTGGAATGAACTTGATGACATACTTATTCCGAATTTCCCCTTCCGACCTCCGTTTCCCGCAATATCCTTAGCTAAAAAGGTAGTGCCTCCAATTGAGACTCATCATCGGGTTTCACATGCGAAAATGCAATGCCTACAGTCGTGGCAAAGGTATCACATAGACTTTCTAACCCTCAAGGTGGATGTCCTTTACTCCAACTTGATTTGCCTATGCGCGATGCAACATGATGCATGATTATGCGAGAAGATGACATACAAAGAAAAGCAAATAATGAAATAAAAGGCGTGGCGAAGTATCGTGGTAAAGGTAGACCGTAGGCTTTTTATCCCTACAAATAGAGGACATTTAATCCAACTTACTAAGCCCATGCGCATCACATCATAATGCATAAAAAAGTAAAGACAACAATATTAGACTTCGTATCCCCGGCTGGACACGTCTTACATTCAACCGAATATACATTATCCGGCGCGACAAAGCATCGTGGTAAAGCCTTTTAACCCCTCGACATGGAGGACCTTTAATCCAACTTACTAAGCCCATGCGCTAATAACATAATGCATATAAAAATAAAGACAACAATATCAGACTTCGTATACCCGATTGAACACATCTTACATTCGACCGAATATACATCATTCGGCGCGGTAAAACATCGTGGTAAAGGATTTTAACCCCTCGACATGGAGGACCGTTAATCCAACTTACTAAGCCCATGCACTTTATCTCATCATTACACAAACAAATAACATGCAGAAATTAAATAACGGATAATAAACAAACAAGATAAAATAAATCGAAATATGTGCCGTTTGCTCGAGTGGTACGTGGAGTTGTATCCCAAGTACACACCGCACTACCGTCTATTCGGATTCGGCTACGGAGTTTACGTCTGGGTTTCCATTCTTTTATGTCGACTCTCGGAAACCCGTTACAAGGCCGTCGGAAGGGCTAACACTCCGCAACTTTTCTGGTTCACTAGTCCACGTCTTTCCTCGCTGTTTCGCTGCTCAAACTACTGTTTTCACTCCGTTTTGCTGTTGTTTTGCTGCTGTTTTTTAGTCACTATTTTTGCTGTATAAGGCTACTGTTTTGCGGTTAAGAGGGCTACTATTTTTATGGGTTTTTGGCTGCTGTTTATGCGGCTGAACTGGGCAGTATGTAGGGGGTTTATGTGCGGTTTTAGGGCTGTGCAGTAAGTGTTTTGGGCGTGCAGTGAGGTGTATTTGTGGCTGTGAAAGAGGTGTGTTATATGTGTGTTGTGTGGCTTTGAGGGAGGCTTTGAGTGTAGCGTACGTGATGAAGGCAGGCTACGTGAAGTTGGCTGTGAGTGGTGTATAGGCGGGCTGGTCAGTGGCGTGAATGTACTTGGTCAGTGCGTGTAGCTGCGCTGGGCGTGAGGGGTGAGGGCAATGGGCAGGTGACGTTGAAAGTTTGTGAAATGTGTGCGTGAAGCTAGGCTACGTGGAGAGGGAGTGAGGACGTGTTGGAGGGATGGCTTTTTGGTTTCTTTATGCGTGAATAGCTTGTGATTTCAACGTGTTTGTGGTGCATTAATAGGATGGGCAGATAACGTGTGGCTATATGAGTGGAGTTTGTGCGTGAGGCAATTTTTGGTTTGTGCGAGAGGGTGAAGAGAGAGCGAAGCCTTGAATGTCTTTAGGGTTTATTTTTAGTTTTAGTTTTTTTCGTGAATGAGAGTCCATATGAGATGTGAAAGGTTGGAATTGGGTTTCTTTTAGAGACAAAGGCTAGGGTGAATCCTTGTTGGAGAATGAATGAGAGATCATGCAATAAAGGTGAGATATTTTCTTAGTGTCATGCAAGGAAAGCAAAAGATTGATTGGAGACAAGATTTGGCTTAATTAGGAAGTTAATATATCTGTTTTATCTTAATTAGGCATGCAATTATTTAGATTTTAATTGTTTTATTTTGATTTTCCCATGTGTTAAATATGCATTTTAGTATTTTTGGATGTGTTTTAAGGGCTTTGGGCGTGTGTGGGCCTTGGTTGGGCGTGTGGGCTTGGCTTTGTGGGCTAGGTGTTGTGTTGGCTTGATGAGTGGCTTGTAGGGGTTTTGGACCAAGGTTAAATGGTTTGCGGGGTTTTTGGGCCAAATGTGCTTTAAAAGGGAGGTCCAACAAGCGAGCCCGAAGCTAAACAAGCGAATAAAATCTAACAAAAAATATTGATTCCCTCCCGACGTCCGTTTCCTGCGACTTTCTCGACTTAAAAGGTAGTGTCTCCAAATGAGACTCATCATAGGGACTTACATGCAAAAATGCACTGCCTACAGCCATATTTGTTGAGATTCAAATATTGAGATGCATAGCATTATTGTTTCAACAAATAACTTGTTAGAAATTTTTTAAATAGCATGTATATTTACGGGGATCATATTATAAGATATGTTTTTTAATATGTGTTATTTAGGAAAGATATATTTAATTGATATGTCTATTAGAATGAAATAATATAATCCTTTAATGTCAAATGATATAAATCTTTAAATTGAAATTTTTTTTGGAGGGCTACAACCCTTAAAGAAATGTACATTTTGACATAAATGTACATTTACAAAGGCAACCTTTCATGTCTATAAAAAAAAGGCCCCTTGAGTTCATTATTCATTCATTCATTCTTCCATCAATTCTTTCACAAATCTTAGGCATATTAGAAAGTCTAAGGTTTTCATATTTAAAAATTTTTTCACCATTTGTCCTAATTCGTGTTCTTGGTTCAAGAAGTGCCCATAAATCAAGAAGTCACTAAAAAACTTAGGAAAACGTTAGCCACAAGATCCGTAGTGTACCGAGTTGGGACTAATAAATTCTTAATAATAGAATAAAAACTCGGCTTGGTATAATCTATATCTTCTACATAATATTTTACGGTTTTTTTTTTCTAAATCATTGAGTTTATATTGATTTTAGGACTACTTATTTATTATTTATTAATTTACTTGAATTATGCATGATAAAAGTGAATTGCCCAATACAAACTCTTTTAAAAGGTTCTCTAGTATCATTTGTTTTTGATAATATTTTCTTAAAAAAATTCTTGCTACAATTCACTACTAGTTCTCTAGTCCTAAACTGTAATTTTATCATATGAATCATGTTAGCGACAGAGTCGCATAATGGATTTTGATGATGCAACGAGAGTGAAGTATTCGACGTGCAAATGCGAGACTATATAAAAAATGTCGAAGCACACGATGGTAAAGAGCGAAGAATGTGAAGACTTGCATACAACGAAGACTTTATATGAAGTCTTAGCTTAGTGCTCTAATTGTAATGTGATATGAATATTCAAGTGCCTAAACTCATAGGAAACATGCACATTCACTTAAATGCATTAGGTTCATGTACAAAATGCATTAAAATCTTCATACTTGTATTTTTGGTACAGAGATCGACATACCGGTCCCTTACCGGTATCCATACCGGTGAGATACTCTATTTTGCATGCTCACTGGAACCGGCACGGACCTTACCGGTCCCACACCGGTGAACCCATGGATTGCATGGCTACTGGAACTAGCACACACCAAATCGGTCTCCATACCGGTCCCATACCAGTGAGCCTAACGACTAGTTCATTTACTGGAACCGGCATGACCTAAATCGGTCATCATACCGGTGACCATACCGGTCTAACTTTTCATTGTACACACATACCGGAACCGATAAGGACCAAACCAGTCACCATACCGATTACCATACCGGTGACCATATCGGTCTAATGATCGGATTCTTCAAACGGTAATATATCTGTTGGAGACCGGCATACCGATCTCGGACAGTGCTGTTGGGGCTTGCTTTCACTTTTCTATAAATTGAAGCCCCAATTCGTTTTTGCCACACATGAGACATAATACACAACCTTCATATCACCTCATAGAGCAAAAACAAGAGTGTTTATAAACCTTCTTAGTCATATACACTAATTCATCAAGCTCACACACACTACTCCTTCACATACATTAGTAGTGAGCTTAGATCACTTGGGTAACCAACTCACACAATCTTTTTTATCATTGTGATTACCCAAGTGTGTTTTATAATTTCTTATACAAAACACTTGCGGTTGTGAAATCCCATTGTTTGGGTAATTATAAAGGTTTTCGAGTGAGCCTATGTAGAAAACTCATTGTAAAGGTTTGGAGTGCACCTTGCGTAAAACTCTTGGTTGCGGGTGAGCCACGGAAACTCGCTATTAGTGAAAAACTTCAAGCGCGGCTTGAGGGAGTGGACGTAGGCATTGGTGGCCGAACTATTATAAATCTCGGTGTCGTTTTCTCTATCATTATACTCTTTACATATTGCAAGTTTAATTTATTTATTAGAAACTTGCATATAGGTTATTATTTACAATAGAGAAAATTAACTTTAAGCTTAATTGGTAAAAGAGCTTAAAATCGACAAAGATTTTTATTTCCGCATATTTTAGCAGTAACCCAATTCACCCCCTTTCTTAGGTATAGAATTTGGTTTATCGCTATTACTTGTAGGTAATTTCAAATGATACATATAAAATATGATGCAAAACCTTTAAAAAAAAACAAAACACTTATAAGACTTCCAAAGTGTGAATAAAAATTTATTTACCATTTACAAAAATCTATGGCTTGATAGATATCTCCAAATTGTAAAGGACCATTAACATGAATCATTTGTAACAACTTGTAGAAAATTCCCAATTGTCTCTAAAATTCAGAAACTGCTTAATTAGACCCTTTTGGCAATATAACATTTGGAATCTGTCACATGAAACCAAAAGAACTTAATCCTATTAGGAGGAAACTCAAATGCCAACCAAATTTGTAATAAATCACTTGTCGAAAATCCATGGATCCCACAAAATAATTTAGATGGATACATGAAATCTCATGGATTTTGCCAATTCATAAACTGAATGATTGGTGAGAAGAAGAAATTATAGACAACGAAATTTAGCTTCATTTAATTAATTAAATTTTTTAATATTGAAATTTGAAAGGGTGATAGATGCAATGCATCCATGAAAATGGGAGCAAGAGGAGAACAGATGAAATGGGCCATGGCATGCTCAAAAGAAAATGGCAATGTAGGTTCAGCAACAACAACACAAATGATGAGAGCTAATGGGGCCAATCTACAATACCTTGGTATGGATATCAAAAGGAGACTGAAAGTTGAAATTATAGTTATTAAATTTGAAATTTTAAGTATTAGACATGAAATATGTATCAATTTAAAATTCAATAATAGAAATTTTAAATTTAATGAATCAGATTGTAATTTTTATCCCCCGAGGGTACAATAGCAAAAGGGAAGCTAATGAACTTATCAAAGCAACTTTTATTTTATTTTTCACAATCAAAATCTTTCTTCTTTGACTCTCTTTTGACCCATTGTCTCTTCGTTGTTGCTTTAATTGTCTCTTCAAGAAGCAAGCATATGCATGAACTAAGGAGAGAAAGAGAAACCCTTTTGTGGTCCCAATGGGACTAAGTGGATAATGTCAAGAATTCTCAATTTTGGATTAGGTGAAGTTGGATAGAGAAATTGTAACTAATATGGGCACGTTCAAGGACTTATATATAAAGTGGGATCACCATCCACTTTTTGGCTCAAGTGGGGGATGATTCTAATTTAATTCCATTTTCAATATATATTTCTATTTAAATAATACCTTCTTTTTTTTTTGAATTGATAGAAACCTCATAATCAAATTATTTATTTTGGGCTTAAACGGAGCATGTAAAATATCTGGATGTCACAGACTCTTACAAGAAACGCACCATTTGGATTCGAATCCAGGACCTCAATGTGAGATCCTGAATCCTACACCACCAAATCACACTCATTCGGGACTAATTAAATAATACATTAAAATATAAAATAAAATAAAAACACACACATATACATATATATATATATTATATATATATATATATATATATATATATATATAATATATATATATATATTAAATATAAGTTACACTGTATTGAAATCAATGGGTTTATATTAGATTTTAAAACTCAAAGTTGATCAAAGTCGTTTTTTTACTCAACTAAGATATCACCATTTAACATTCAACAAAACACATTCCTTTTTTTCAACATCTTTCATTCACTTGAGACAAAAAAAAATTCACCAAAAACGCTCTGAAAATATTAAAAAAAAAACTAAACAATATTCTTTATAAGCTGCCGACCACAGCCCCTCGGTATGGTCGGCGGCAAGTTGCTCCGGAGCGGCCATACAATATTATAGATTTATTAATTTTCTTATATTAAATTGGTTGTAGGTTGTTAAAAAAATTAATTTTAATACGTGTATTATGATGTTTTAGTTCTGATTATGAAGTCTAGGGCCAGTATCGTAAATCCTCTTGTACTTTAATAGTTTTTTGTGTGAATTCTTCTCTTACCGGTTATTGGAAACACATAGTACACAAATTATGTTATGTTGCTAGGTGTTATTCTAACTAGGTTTAAGTCTTAGGGTAATCCTTAATATTTTATTCAAGCTGAAAAGCTGTATATGTACATTCCTTGTAATGTTCTTAATTATGAAATATTTCATTAACCTTGGTATTATCATGTCTAAGTGTCAACTAGATCCATCCATTATTTAATTGATTTAAGACAATTTTCCTAGCCCCAAACCATTAGACATCTTCTAATTTAGTCCAAACTTTATTGATGGTGGTTTTTAGGCCACCAAGAAGTCAGAATCACAAGGAAAGGTAAAAATGGGAGAGACCCGAATCCGAAGTGGTCAGGTCAGATCGTCTTAGCCTCAGACACTTAAAGCAGCTCGGCATTCAGAGCCTTGTATCAGAATGAGGATTAGTTCGAGAGATCATGACCCATTCTGGAAAGATGTCCAGAAGAGCAAAGCAGGGTGAAGGCCTCAGAGCCGACCCGACCTGGTAGCACGGCAGGGCAGGCTAGCAATTGTTTCAGTTGTCCGACCCAGTTGGTCGGGTCGGGGTGTAAGTGGAGTGATCAATTCAAGTGACGTAAGTCATACATGGGAACTTGCACCTTTCAAAGAGGTCTGACATGACAGATTACAGGCTAGAGGTAGCATGTGACAGAGGGTATAGTAGCTTGGTTTAAAGAGATGTCAGGTGGAAAAGTTACTTTCGGTAGAGCAGTTGGGGAATATAGTCATCGCCTTAATGGTGGATTCACGTGGCTGACGTCATGGGATTTTTGTAACAGTGGAGTTTACCCTAGTATATATAGGGATTGAGAACTCATTGTAGAGGGTTAACTAATTCCATTTCATACACAACTTGTAAAAGAGGGAGAAAAGCTTAAGTGTAAGAGCGAGCTTGTAAGAAGTCGATCGGCGAGCTTGAGAGATAGGCAGGTCGGTCATTGCCCGATCACGTTATAAAAGCTTTATTTTCCCTTGTTTCCGTGGATGTAGGTTGGGTCCATTCCGCTAACCATGTTAAACCATTTGTCTATTATGTGTGTTTTCTCGTCTTTTTGCTAAGTTTTCATTTGATCCTCAAACCAAACAAATTCATAGTTGAATAAGGATTATTCGAGGAATGAGTTTATCGATTTTCCCCTGGAATAAAAATCAGTTGTTAAAATTTGGCGCCATCTGTGGGGAACAATACTAAAAGCAGCAAACATGTTGAGATGATGGCAGAAGACGAGAACCATAGATATTTAGAGGCTTCGACGACGTAGTGGATGGAGAAAATGGAAGAAGCCATCCGGAATGAAAGGGAAGAAGCCCGGAAGGAGAGAGAGTCAACCTAAGCCTTCATGAAAGCTATGTTGGAGAAGGTGGAGAAGTTGGAAGAGAAAACTGATGAAAGAGGGGGAGCGGTCCCCGACCGAAGAAAAGAAGAGATAGTAAGGGGAAAGAGGGTTGTCGGAGCCTTACCAACATGAGAGTTATGGGAAGAAGAGGAAGGCAGACAGACACCAGAATCTTCCAGCAATAGTCAATGCTTCGTGGAAAGTGACACGGGACGGTATCCGGGGGAAATACATGAAGTCCCCAGCTATGGAAGACATCGTGCCAGAAATGGAAGACACCGGGAAACTCGAGGTCGAAAGCGTGACAGCTCCGAGAATTGGGTGAAGAGCTGGTTCTAGAAGAAGATGAAAAAATGGAAAGAAGATATAAAAGACGGACCAATGGTTGACCAAGACATGGGGACAACGTCCCCTTTCACGGAGGAAATATTAGCGATGAGATTTCCAATGAGGTTCACTATGCCCTCCAATGATGTTTACAATGGCAGCACAAACCCCAAGCCTCATGTTGAGAAGTTCGTTTTGATGATGGAAATTCAGGGAATGGTCGGAGATGTCATATACAAGGTGTTCTCTTTAACCTTGGGCGGGTCAGTCAGCCTGTGGTTCAGGAACTTGACCCCGATGAGTGTTGGCAGCTTTGAACAGTTAAGAAGATACTTTGTGTGATATTTCAAATGGGCATATGTACCGAGAAAGACGATAGGGTCGTTGAGACGATGAGTCTTTTAAAAGCTTTGTCAATAGATATCACAACCTGGTTTTAGAGTTTGGGGTGTATGAGTCCTCGGAGGCCTTCGAAAGTTTTAAATGAACTCTCAGGGTCGGGAAATTGTGGTCTCACATGAAGATCCAGGAGATACTGGACTATACCGCGGCTTTGGAGCAGACAAGAAAGTTTGTGCTAATGGAGGAGGAGGATAAGATAGTCCGGATAGGAGAAGCTCGGGCTGTAAGGGTAGTCAAGTCGGAAAACCGACGTAATGTGAATAGGGATGAGAGGGGAGGAGCCCCGAGACAGAAGGAGTTCAGGTCGATGCCTTAGAATAATCAAGTTCAAAGTATGAGGTCGTATGTCCATGTCAACCTTATCGCCGGGGGGATAATGTACACCCCATAAATAAATCTTTGGCCCAGATAATTCGGGAAATACAGGTTAAAGGTTTTCTGTTTGAGCCCGACCTGGGGAAGTTCCCGATCGAGGAGAAAAACCATAGGGCTTATTATTTGCACCACGATGTAAAGGGACATGCCACGAACATATGTAGAGACCTACGGGAGCATGTGAAAAATTTGGTAAAATACAACTATTTGAGTGAATACATAGACCAAGTGGCTACGAAGGCCGACCAGCGCTGATAGCGAATGCCATCGGATCATGCACTTGGAATGTTGAGGTGCTGAGATGATATTTTCAATAGAGCCTCTCTTAAAAATGACCATCAAATGGTTGTAAGATGGACAATAGATCTCAAGAGTATGAGTAAAACTCTTCCTTTCTCAGATAAAAGTTATTTATACATGTCTTTTTATTATTATGTGTGTGTGTTGGCTCAAGGTTGCATTCGTTCCGCCGAGGCCACCTTAAATCGTTGGCTCATGGATGATATCGTTCCGCCGAAGCCACCTTAAATCGTTGGCTCGGGGCTACATTCGTTCCACTGAAACCACCTTAAATCGTTGGCTCGAGGCTGTATTTGTTCCGCTGAGGCCACCTTAAATCGTTGGCTCGGGGCTATATTCGTTCCGCCGAAGTCACCTTAAATCGTTGGCTCGGGACTGCCTTCGTTCCGCCGAGGCTACCTTAAATCATTGGTTCGGGGCTGCATTCATTCCGTCGAGGCCACCTTAAAACGTTGGCTCGGGGCTACATTCGTTCCGCCGAGACCACCTTAAATCGTTGGCTCGAGGCTGCATTCATTCCGCTGAGGCCACCTTAGATTATTAGCTCGGGACTGCTTTCGTTCCGCCGATGTCACATTGATGGCACAAGCAGAGAACATTCCCTTGTGGCCAAGTATTTATCATGGATCGGGGTCAGGTTGAGTCCTAACGATGCCTTGTTTGTTTTGTTTATTAGCATGAGGTCGTAGTTTCTCCCCCATGGCCATATGTTGATGGCACAATGAGGGAACATTCATTCGTGACCAAGTATTTATTATGGTTCAGGGTCTGGTTGAGTCTCACCGAGGCCTTGTCTTATTTATTGGCATGGGGTCGGAGTTTATCCCTCATGGTCGAGTGTTGAATGACACAATGACATATCTTTCCCTTATGGCCAGGTTATTGCATCGGCTCGGGTCTGGGTTACATCCCGCCGAGGTCCTATTACTGTGTGATGGCACAATGAAGGTTCATTCCCTTGTGTCCAAGTGACTTATGATTACTCGGGGTCAGAGTTTCTCCCATAAGGCCTTGTTGTTCTAATAGTATCCTGAGAAGGGTGTCAATAGATACATCGGCCTGAGATAGCACAAGATGAGCTTCTTCAAATGCAGAAGCAAATAGATGAGCTAACCAGTGTTAGCTAAAATCAACCATCAGCTAGATAAACTCTTGTGGAATGGATAACCAAGTCATGAATCAGAAACTAAGATGACGGGTCAGAATTGTGGACTGGACGTGGTTTTTTCACAAGAAGTATTAAGGTTTGCTCTTGTGATACCCGTTATGAGTTGGAGCGGTTTGGGGTGTCCATAAACGTTTCAGCCCAAGGACGTCAAATCAGTCTACGGCTTCACACCCCACCACCCTTTTTATAGTTCCCGGCACCAACTCGCTTACTCGTTGATACCGATAACTGAGGGACAGATGTCGATGGTGGTTTTTAGGCCCCTAAGAAGTCAGAATCACACGGAAGAGTAAAAATATGAGAGACCTGAATCCGAAGTGGTTAGGTCAGATCGTCCCAGCCTCAGACTCTTAGAGCAGCTCAACATTCAGAGCCTCGTATCAGAATGAAGATTGGTTCAAGAGATCATGACCTGATCTGGAAACATGTCCAGAAGAGCAAAGCAGAGTGAAGACCTCAGAGCCGACCGACCTGGTAGCACGACAGGGCAGCTGGCAGCTGTTTCAGTCGTCCGACCCAGTTGGTCGGGTCGGGGTGTAAGTAGAGTGATCAATTCAAGTGACGTAAGTCCTACATGGGAACTTTCACCTTTCAAATAGGTCTGACATGATAAATTACAGACTGGAGGTAGCGTGTGGCAGAGGGTATAGTAGCTTGGTTTAAAGAGATGTCAGGTGGCAGAGCTATTTTCGGCATAGTAGTTGGGGAAGAGAGACATCGCCTTAATGGTGTATTCACGTGGCTGACGTCATAAGATTGTTGTAACAGTGGAGTTTGTCATAGTATATAAAAGGATTGAGAACTCATTGTAGAAGGTTAGCTAATTCCATTTCGTACACAACTTGTAAAATAGGGAGTAAAGCTTAAGTGTAAGAGCGAGCTTGTAAGAGATCGGTCAACCGAGCTTGAGAGATAGGCAAGTCGGTCATTGCCCGACCACGTTATAAAAACTTTATTTTCCCTTGTTCCCGTGGATGTAGGTTGGATCCATTCCGTCGAATCACGTTAAACCATTCGTCTATTGTGTGTGTGTTTTCTTGTCTTTTTGCTAAGTTTGCATTTGGTCCCCAAACCAAACAAATTCACAGTTGAAGGATGATTATTCGAGGAATGAGTTTACCGATTTTCTCCTGGAACGTAAACCAGCTGTCAACAAACTCAAAATAAAATTTATATTTAGTCCACCCACATATAAAATGACATAAATAAACATGCTAAAATAATGTACTTATAAGTTTGTTACTAAAAAAAAAAAAAAAAAAAAAAAAGGTCAAAACAGCACACGTTTGTGAGAACTAAATTTGATGGCTTTTTTTTAAAAAAAAAAACTTGATGGGGGTGTATTCAATTGAGATTTTAAAAGACTATTTTGGTTTAAATAAGTCTCGTGGTATTCAATTAAGATTTTTAAATAATTTAAAAAGTCTTGTGGTATTCCATTAAGACTATTATGATTTTTTAAAGTGAGTGTCCAAATCTAATGATATTCAATCAAGACTTTAAACAAGTAATAAAAAGTCTTATGGTATTGAAAAACTTACTTATTTTGAAGGATTTCTTTATATGTGTAATTGTGTGAGACTTTTTTTTAGTGAAAAGTATAAATATCAAATTCTAAAACAATCTCACCATAACCCATGAGACTTTTGACTTGAGATTTTTTTTGTATGCTAGAGAAAAATTAAAAGAACAGATTTGTGAGTACTTCGTGAACAAGGTACTTATGAATTCTAATAACTTCTGATTTCAGATTGGGTAAAACATTAATTCGATTATTTGAATCAAATGGCAACCCCATAACTTACGCACATAAAAAATAAATAATAAATAAAATAAAATAAAATAAAAAGGCTAATGTGACATAATTAAGTGATCCGATAATTTGAATTAAACCTTATTTTCCAAATTGATGCTCGTTTTAAAATAAGTGTGACACACAATAAAAAGATGTACTGCCAAGATGAAATTTTTATTTATATATTTATTTTATATATAAGAATCCAAGATTAGCAATATGCCAATATTTTCCTTCATGTATAGATGATCTTTTTATGCTTGCCTACACGGCTACATTAATTTGTTTCTTTGTATCACAACTTTTTTTTTTTTTAATTAACATTTCTTGGATTAATGATTTTCTTTGGAATCATAAATTATTTTAAAGAATGCTATTAATTTAACATTGCCATTAATTTCAAACCTTTATAGCATATTTTCATATCTTACAAATTCTTAAGATATAAATTTTTTAAAATCTAATAAGTAAAAAATTCTGATTAAAAGAAGTTTTATAAAATCTTATAAGTTATTACATTCTTTAAATATCTTTTAAAATCTAATGGACTTATTTATCCAAAAATAGTCTTTTAAAATCTCAATTGAATACACCCCCTTATAATCTTCAGCTTGAAACTTAATGCAACTTTGGTTATAACACTAAAACGCCGGTAGCCCTCAAGAATTTCATTTGGATCCTTAAGATTGTACGTTATTAAACATATCCTAAGCATGCCAGAAGCCTTTTGTTATTCTAAGAACTGCATTTTTTTTCATACTCTACTAGGGTTTGTAAATGATTGGAGGTTGGAAAAACCCAATTATAATTCAAGTGTTATTTATTTAAATTCAAGGTTGAGAAAATACAATAAAAATATCGATTCAAAATTTAAGAAATTTTTTTTTTTTTTTCAAAATCTTATAAATATTAACGGAATTTTCTAAACCCATTTTGTCATATTCGTGGGTCATATGAAATTTGAATCATGCGTGGACTTGCTCACAACTTTCACATCACATACACCAAATTAAGCCTGAAATTAAGAAATTTTGTGTTCACTTATGCATACTTACTTTTAGGTCTCACGGGTGATGGATTAGAGCCCGGCCCAACATGTAAGATGGTGGAGCCGGGCTTGATTTTATATAAAAAAAAAATATATAAAATAAATTCAGGTGCTTTTATGATAACTTATGCATTTTAAGAGAATTAATGATGTGTTAATTGAAGAATCTTATATATTTTTTTTCCACACAAATTTATTTTCATGATTTTATTATGGCTTCAAGCAGCTTGACTTCTTCTATGATCTTGATTTTTTTCTGATAAGTATCGATTCCACAATAAATTTTTGTAGGTGATATTATCAGTTTTTCAATTTTATGAGTATATTTTTTTGACGCTTTCATCACGCTTTGGATTGTAGAAATTGTGGAGATTGATTTGTTGATGTCGGATTGTAAAGGGCTGTAAATTAATTCAATTAAGATGATTGAATCAATTCAATTAAGAAGACAACGAGTAATTTTTTAGTTTGATATAAACTATTCAATTTTGAGGGCAATTTAGTCATAACGACTAAATTGCCCTCAAAATAAAGATATGATTTTTATGCAAACGTGTTAAATAGTAAATTTTGAGGTAGCAATGCTCTTGAAGCACCTAATTTACCAAAAATCTTTTCTATTATCGTAACACTCGTGTGGGGCCCCTTTTTTACACGATTTGAGTAAAATATAAATATTTGTTTAATAATAATAAAAGATCTGAGGATAAATTTAATTATGAATAGAATTTATATCTTATATAGCATTTCAAGACAACTTTCATTTATGATATCGTTATAAAAATAAATATATGATTTTTATGCAAACGTGAATTTTAAAGTAACAATGTTCTTGGAGCACAAAAAATATGAAAAATATTTTCTATTATATAATATTATTTTGGGCCCGCTCTGTACCTTAGTTGAGTAAAATTTAAATATTAATATGTTTATAATAATAAAGGATTTAAGGAGTAATCTAATTATGAATAGAATTTGTATCTTTTAAATGAAAAATAAATCATAAGTAACCTTTTAATAAAATCTTATGTGACACTTCATGAACAAAAAACTATTACATCTGACACACTCATAAAGTGATTCTTTACTCTCAAGTATAAGAGTGTCGAAGTAATAAAATAATCTCGTAAGTTCAGGGTCGATCCACATAGAATAAATTAAATAGGATAAAATAATAATTCAACTAATAAAATAAAAACAATAAAATTAAAATATTAGGGTTAGAGGATCCACTCTTAATAATTCAAATATAAATAAATTTTACTTTTTATAAAATATAAATTATAATTATTTTCCAATCAATTTATTTCATAATTATCAAGTATTAATTTTGTTAACACATGTAATCTGTCTTGTCGATAATTAGTCTTGCCAATGTACTAAATATGCCAAAATATGTGGAACTATATTGTATATAACTAATCCAGATTTTTAATAGTTCACTCTCTCATATTTATGAGATTCAAGTATTATCTGTGTCAATCGGGGACTGTTTACAGCTAGTCAAAAGTCTTTTATAAATTAGAAAGAATATGGATTTATATGGGAAATAATCACACTTTATAAAATATAATATAAATAAAAATCACATATATTTTCATACCACTAGCTTCACCATTTACCCCAACATGATACAAATTAGCAGAACAATATATAAATAAAAACATTCATAATTTTATAAATAAAAGAAAATAAATTACAAATGAAAAATACACATAATAGCTCATCCCACAAAATCTCAAGAGAGATTCATGAGAATTTTGGTGAGGAAAATGAGAGGTGAACACATCTATTTATAGTAAGAGGTGTTGGCGACTTGGTCGCGTAATTGAATTTTGATGATGCAACGAGAATGAAGTCTTTGACGAGCAAATACGATGTAATACAAAAAGATGTCGAAGTGCAACGTGGTGAAGAGCGAGAATGTGAAGACTTACGACAAATCGAAGTTTATCTTGCGAAATCTTAGCTTATGGCTCTCATTGTAATGTGAATTATAATATTCAAGTGCCTAAGCTCATATGGATCATGCACATTCACTTAGATACATTAGGTTCATGTACAAAATGCATTAAAATCTTCATATCTGCATTTTTGGTACTGAGACCGGCATACCGGTCTCATACCGATCACCAAACCGGTGAACCTAAGGAATGCATGGCTACTGGAACCGGCACAAACCAAACCGGTCTCCATACCGGTCCCATACCGATAAGCCCAACGGCTAGTTCCACTTATGGAACCGGCATGACCTAAACCGATCTACATACCGGTGAACAAATCGGTCAAGCCTTCACACTGCACACTCACTGGAACCGGCACGGACCATACCGGTCCCCATAACGGTTATCATATCGGTCTAACGGCTAGTTTCTCCCAACGGTAATATATCCGTTGGAGACCGGCATACCGGTCCCATACTGGTTAACATACCGGTCTCAGTAGAGAAAGTTGGGACTGCTTTTCATTTTCTATATAAATGAACCCCAACTCATTTGCCTTGGTTAGAGACTTGATACACATCTTCATACACATTCTATAAGGCAAAAACAAGAGAGTTCTTAAACCTTCATAATCTCAAACACTCTCAAGCTCACACACTCACCTTCATATCATTTAGGAGTGAGCTTATAACACTGGGTTTGCAACTCACACAATCTTCTTTATCATTGTGAGTGCCCATGTGTGTTTGAAATCTTCTCATACAAAAACACTTGTGGTTGTGAAATCCCATATGTTGGGTAGTTGTAAAGGTTTGTGAGTAAGCCTACGAATAAAACTCAAATTGTAAAAGGTTCGGAGTGCACCTTTGCGGAAAACTCTTGGTTGCGGGTGAACCACGGAAACTCGATTTTAGTGGAAATCTTCAAGCGATGCTTGTGGGAGTGGATGTAGGCACGTTTGGCCGAACCACTATAAATCACAGTGTCATATTTCTCTATCCCTACGCTTTTACTTATTGCAAGTTTATTTATATTTATATGTGTTGAATAGAAAACTTGCATATAGGTTATTTATTGAAATAGAGAAAATCAACCTAAGTGCTTATTTGGTAATAAGAACTAAAATCGGGAAAGATTTTATAATTCCACACTTATAGGCGATATCCCAATTCACCCCCCTCTTGGGTATAGAGATTGTGTGTCGTCATTGCTTGTAGGTAATTCAATTGGTATCAGAGAGAGGTATTCTTAAGAAAGACCTAACCGTCCGAGAATAGATCATGGCATCTACAAGCAACTCGTCAAATCTTGCCGAAGGATTTTCAACGACTAAACCTCCGTTTTACACCGGAACGGACTACAATTATTGGAAGATGAGAATGCTAAATTATCTCATTGTCGTAGATCCGTAATCTTATTTGGTTATCACACGAGGTGCAAAAGGGCCAACAAAAAGGGATAGCAATGAAATTGAGATTCTGAAGCCGAGTTTAGAATGAGATAATGAGGATCTAAAGCAAGCTTCACAAAATGCTAAGGCACTCAACCAACTTCTATGTGTCATTGATCGGGATCAAATAAACAAACTTCCGGAGTGTGAAAATAATTATGATTTTTGGAAGTCATTAGAAATGGTCAACGAGGGTACAAGCCAAGTAAATGAATCGAAGATCAACCGGTTCATGTGCGAATTGGATAGTTTCAAGATGGAATCCGGAGAATAAATTGATCACATGATTTCGAGGTTTACGGTTATCATCAATAATTTTGGCGCATTGGGAAAAGTCATCAGGACATCCGATCAAGTAAAAAAAAATTTGAGATCACTCCCGAAAGAATCACACTTTATAAAATATAATATAAATAAAAATCACATATATTTTCATACCACTAGCTTCACCCTTTACCCCAACATGATACAAATTAGCAGAACAATATATAAATAAAAATATTCATACTTTTATAAATAAAAGAAAATAAATTACAAATGAAAAATACACACAAGAGCTCATCCCACAAAATCTCAAGAAAGATTCATGAGAATTTTATTGAGGAAAATGAGAGGTGAACACATCTATTTATAGTAAGAGGTGCTCACCTGTTGATTTGCAAATTGCAAAGTCTTGCAATTTGCAAGATATGACATATGTCAATCCACCGAAAGGTGGATTGACAATTATATATATATATATATTTTTTATTTTTTATTTTTATTCTTTTAAGTTTTTGTTTTTTTATACTTTATTTTCTATTCTTTTGTCTTTTTATATTTTATTTGTTTATAATAATACAATATATATATATATATATATATATATATATATATATATTAAAATACATATGTGGTTTAATACATTATAAGCTCATTTTGTTGTCAATCTATACTCAGTGAATGTTTTCCAAATCCGATTTGAATATAGCTGTCACGTTATTTTAGGATTTCTGAGTCCTGAAGTTCATATTTCATATCCATTTTTCTTATTGAGCTTTCAAAGTAGTATTTTGCCTACATTATAAATAAAAATCACAATAAAAATATATAAAACATAAATTTAATTATTATTTCAAAAATGTGTTAAATTAAGGGGATTAATAAAAGTACAAGTGTAAAATGATTAATTTTTATTTTAATAAATGTGTACTTTTTAGTGTTCATTACATCCCAACCAGTTTATTACTAGTCCCTAGTAAATTAAGTGAAAACTAAAAAGAAAAAAATTCTTATCCAAATTAGTTCGTTTTATTTCTTTCTAAATTATCAAATAAGTAAATTTTTCTTGTACATTTTTCCATACACGCGTGAAACAAAGCATCAATCAATTTATTGTGCCCACAATATTCATCGGCCTTGTTGAAAAAAGTGTAATATTTTTGTCCTAAAATTATATCAGAATTTACACCTTTTTGACAATGACAGTTTATTTAAATAAAAAATTATTTTTTTGAATAATAAATCTTAAACACTTGTAACGAGCTTTTGTCAGTGAATCTCAAATCAGTTGACTTTATGACACTAGGTGTTAAGACACTCATACAGACTTAACTGCTCGGATATCAGATGACAAAAAGAAAAGTTGAAATGCTCACAAAGTGGTTTTTTACTCCCAAGTATAAGAGTGTCGAAGTAATAAAATAACCCGGACAGTCTAGGGTCGATCCACATGAAATAAAATTAATAAAATAAAATAACAATTCTAGGGAAATCAAAATATTGGATTTGTTTAAAGTGATGAAATTTTTTAAATTGAACTGTAATAATAAATTAAAATGTCAGGGCTATGAGATCTACTCTTAATATTTCAAATATAGCGAAATATTATTTTTTATAATATACAAAATTTTCATTATTACACAGTTAATTTACCTCATGAATTAATCATGTCGAAACATATAAAACCAACCATAAAGACGGTGATAACATTTTTCTATAATAAGTCCAATTAGGAACTCAATTATGCCAAATAAATAAAACCAGCCATAAAGGCGGAAGCAAAGTTTGTCAATAATTAATCCAGATTTAAATTACTTATTCAGATTATAATTTATATAATATAATATAAATAATATTAATCTATATTCTCATTGATGGACACTAAAATATACACATTTTTTAAAAGAAAAAATCAATCATTTTACACTTGTAGTTTCACTAATCCCCTTAAGTTAGTATATTAATTAAATTTATGTTTTATATATTTTTATTGTGATTTTTATTTTTTATGTAGGTGAAATAATACTTTGAATGCATATCTAGACAAATGGACTTTATATTTGGATTTTGGAGGCCAGAAATTTTATAGTGTGTTCTAACAGTGTACAACTTCGGAAATTTCAACCATATGCAATGTTCATATTTTGGCTATAATTTTTTACTCTGATATCGGATTAAGGTGATTAAAGTTCCAAATGAAAGAAGACTCAAAGATCTACAACTTTGAGGTTCATAAAATTTTCGAATTCTGAAGTTTTCATGATCGAAATTGATGAAGAATTCAAAGTATTCTATGTGTAATATTTAAAGACAAAAACAAGAAGAAAAAATAAAAAAAAAATAAATATGAAAGGTGGGTGTCAATTCCCACCAATTTTACAATTTGTAAATTATTTTTGCAATTTAAAAATTGCATTGGAGGGTGTTGAGCCCTCTACTATAAATAGAGGTGCTCAACACCTTAAGAAATCAACTTCATTCACACGACTCTCTCTGAAATTTTGTGAATGGATCCAACTATTGTGTGTTTTATTTTCTTTAAAGCTTTCTTGTATTTTCTTTTTCTTTCAGCAATAAAATTATGTGTATTTTATTCAAATTATGAGTAGCTAATTTTCTTTACTGAGGAAAATGGTGAAGCTTTTAACATGAAATTTTAGATTAATCTCACTTATATTATAATATATAAATTATAATATAATGATTAATATTTAATTTAATTCTGGATTAATTATCGATAAACTTTGTTACCGCCTATATGACTGGTTTTATTTATTTGGCATAATTGAGTACTTAACCGGACTTGTTATAAACAAAAGTTATCACCGCTTTTATGGCTGATTTTATATGTTTTGGCATAATTAATTCATGAAATAAATTAATTAGGTAATAATGACAATTTATATATTATAAAAAGTGAGATTTCTATATTTAAAATATTAAAAGTGGATCCATAACCCTAGTTTTTATTTTATTGTTGCAGTCCAATTTAAAATTCTCAAATCACTTCAAAAAAATTTAGTCTTTTAATTTTCACTCAAATTGTTATTTTATCATATTAAATCTATTTCATGTGGATCGATCCCGGTCTTATCGGGTTATTTTATTACTTCAATACTTTTATACTTGGGAGTAAAGGAACCACATTTTGAGCGTGTCAAGTTTTTGGCGCCGTTGTCGGGGAATAAATTTAGTACATAGAATAATCATTGTATATATTTTTTCTTTCTATTTTATTTTATTTTATTTTTTTGTACTTTTATTTTTTTCTCTCTGCATCTCATTTTCTTTCATCTTTGCATTTGTGTAGATCCAAAATGTCCTTATTGATCCTAATGAATCATGAACCCAGAAATCCCACATATAGACAAACCATGTTCTTAATTCTTCAAGGTTATAGGAGACATAAAAATCAATTAAAATGGAGCTTGCATTTTGTCAAATAATTTCTTGAACCATCCTCATCTAGAGATTCTTCCATAATTTTTTGTGAGAACCTTATTTGAGAAATTGAGACAGATGAACGAGAAATTCAATTGAGATCTGAATTGACAAGAATCTGATGACTTTTTTTAGATCTAAATCACTACATTTGTATTTTATTTTATTTTATTTTTTTGTACTTTTATTTTTTTCTCTCATAGAATAATCATTTTCTTTCATCTTTGCATTTGTGTAGATCCAAAATGTCCTGATTGATCCTAAATGAATCATGAACCCAGAAATCCCACATATAGACAGACATTGTTCTTAATTCTTCAAGGTTATAGGAGACAGAAAAATCAATTAAAATGGAGCTTGCATTTTGTCAAATAATTTCTTGAATCATTCTCATCTAGAGATTCTTCCATAATTTTTTGTGAGAACCTTATTCGAGAAATTGAGACAGATGAACGAGAAATTCAATTGAGATCTGAATTGACAAGAATCCGATGACTTTTTTTAGATCTAAATCACTACATTTGTATTTTATTTATTTATTTTTCTTTTTGTCATTTTTATTTTTATTTTTTCCTGGAAAATTAAAATCCAAATGGAATGGCCAATTTATTGTGAAACACGTTTATCCATATGGTGCTATTGACATTGAGAATCCTATGGATGGTGATGTATTTAAAGTGAATGGACAACGTCTGGAACCATTTTTGGAGTGTTCAAATTTTCAAGAATCTCTTTTCCAAATTTTCAAGAATCTTTTTTCCTTTCAAACCCAGTGTACTATGATTGATGTATTTTTTTTTCTTTTGTATATGTCTGACTTCATTTTTTCTTGAGTTTTGCAGCATTCTCTTGCCTTTTCACTTTTTTTCAGAATCTTACACCCCTGTTAAACAACGGATAACGATACTCCGTGACTCTAAGTCGGTTCTTTCAGTTTCCTAAAATTACTGATACCCTAGAATCAAAGCATGCAAGAAACTCTTGTAAAACTCAACAATCATTTTCATTCTCTCCCCCAAAATGCTCTAATGAAAATTTACAAAGCACGCAATGAACGAATGAGGCTTATGATGATCCATGGTATTCCTAGTGATATTCGTTGGGTAATTGAATCAAGGGTTTGCTTGGCAGGTGAGTCATCTGACTCTTTCATTTCTTACATGTCTGGTTTAGGGAAAAACACTTATGCTAAGAAACGAAGAGCTAAACAGATAGGTGTTTGTTATAAATGTGCACGTTGGATGTGCAACACTCGTTGTCGTTCTTTAGGAATGATGTCTGATAATCGCGAAGATAAAATTCAATTCATTATAGATGGCTTGAGTAAGGAGTCTTTAGATGATATATCACTAACTCTTGAGACACATCATAGTGGACATGTTCATCGAGTAATTCGCAATTTGCATACACAATTTCAAAAAGAAAGACAACAATACAGTCTCGGGAATCTGACTTTAAAAGACCATGTTTGCCAATTTATAAGAAAATTGGATAGGAAGCCTATCCTGACCCATTTAGGGCATTCAAGCCGTTACTGGACGTAAAACCAGAGGAAGATGTGAGCCACAATCACAACTACCAGTACATATTTTTTTTATTGCTTTGATTTTTTTACTTTAAATTACTGTTTTGATTTGCTTTACTTTACTGTTTTGATTTCCTTTACTTTTGTCGACAGTATCAAATTTTTTTGACTTTCACGATCTATTTTAATGTTCATCTGACAATTGTTATTTTGCAGGTACTAGTGCTTTTATTACTCACCTTTTTTCATGATCCATAAATAAAGCTCGTCATTTCTCTCTTAAACCCATCCAGATAAGAGAGAGAACAAAAATGGAAACAATTTCAAGAAGACGAGTCATTAATATTTGTGTGTTTTGTGGAACTAGCTTTGGAACTAAACCAGAATTTGTTGAGGCTATAAAAGATTTGGGTAGAGTTATGGCGGAAAGAAACATGCACTTAGTATATGACGGTGGCAATCTTGGACTGATGGAATGTGTTTCAAAGGTCGTGCAAGAATGTGGCAGTCAAGTTTTGGGGATCATTCCAAAACCTTTGACAGAGGAAAACCTCATCGAAAAATCAAATGGAGAAAAATATATTGTTCCGGGTATGTCTAAAATACTTACTGAAATGATCAATCATGCTGACGCTTTTATTACTTTACCAGGTGGGCTTGACACGTTGGAAGAAATATTCAAAGTTGCGTCATGGGCAAACTTGAACATTCACCAAAAACCCATTGTCGGGCCGGGCTTACTTTTTTTGGTCCCAAATTTAAAAAAAAAAATTAAAAATATATAAATATAAAATACATTTACACTATATACAAAGATAATTTATAAATAAATCACAAGTTTCATTGACAAATTAACAATTTAAATGCTAAAAATAAATAAAAATGATACAAACATATTTATATATATATATATATTTATGTTTTTTTTTTTATTTTGGCCCGGGCCCGGGCCAAAATTGGAAAGCCCGGCTCGGGCCCGAGCCCGAGCCGGGCTTTCTTTTAAGGCCCGGCCCGGGCTTTTTTTTCCACCCAGGGTCGGGCCGGGCCGGGCTTACCGGCTTTTATGCCACCCCTACTTAATGTTGATGAATTTTTCGATTTTCTTTTTGTATTTCTTGAGAATTCCAAAAGAAATGAGTTTATTTCAAAACCGGTAAAAGATATATTCCTAACTGCAAGAAAAACTGACTATTTAATTGACCAACTTTTAGCTTATAAACCAAAAATCGACCCCATTTTTCCCAAGTTGAACTCGTCTAGTAACGATCGTGGCAAGAAGCGTAGATTGGACTTGAATCTTAATCTGTAATTTTTTCTTTTAAATAGTCGTAGATTCAATTGTTAATTCCACACTAACCAGGTGATGTCTTCTAAACTCTACTTCTTTTTCGGACATTGGGGACAATGTCTCAAATTGGTTGGGGGGAGGGGATAGTTGACTAGATAGTTTTTATTTTTATGTTTCACTACTGTGTTTTTTTTTAAAAAAAATATTTTCTTTGTTGTTATTTTTTATTTTTTGTTATTTTGTGTGTAAAAAAAAGTGTTTTGTGTTGATTTTCTTTTGTGTTTTTTTTTTAAAAAAAAACTGCTACACACAAACTAACAATAAATTTTTGACTAACCAAGTGGAATTGTTGTTCAGAGGTGGCTGTGTAAGGAGTTTTCGCTTCTGAGACGCATCTCAAAATAATTCGTAACAAGTTATTTTTGTTCATTTCTTTTTGAATCATTTAAATTTGTGAATTCTCCATAATTTTGATTAAATTTGATCTTCATATGCTCATCTGACAAATATTATCAACATACACGGTAACATATAAACATGGGTTGTAAGTGAAAATTTTGTAATATTCAGTTCTCTAGTTTGTTGAAGGCAACACCTAAAGGCAGTGGAATTAGTGTTTTTATTCAAAAAAATCTAACTATGCTCTTATTTAGTAACCAGACATCTTGCATTAGTAAGCACTGATTTTTCGCGTAAAACGATAGAGCTTGAGTTAATAAAAAAAGAAAAAAAAATGTGAATAAGTTCGATTTCGTAGCCTCTCTAACTCGAGCAATTAAGTCTGTATGGGTGTTTTAACACTTAGTGCCCTAAGGCCAACTGGTCTGGGAGTCACTGACCCAAAGCTCGTTACATGGGTTAAAGAGAAAGCTTAAGGAAATCAGACACTTTTTCTTTTTAATATTTGAGATCCGAGCAATTAAGTCCGTAGGGGTGTCTTAACACCTAATGCCCTAAAGCCAACTGGTTTGGGAATCACTAGCCCAAAGCTCGTTACGAGGATCGAAGATGCATCATTATTTTAAAAAAAAACTATTTTTGTATTTATAAATAAATTTTCATTGCCAAAAATGTGTGAACCATGATATAACTCTAAGACAAAAATATTACTCTTTTTTCAACAAGACCTGTGATTATTGTGGGCACAATGAATTGATTGATACTTTCTCTTATGGGTGTATGGTAGAAAGGTGAAAAGTACATGAGAATTCATTTATTTGATAATTTAGAAAGAAAGAAAATAATTATTAATTTTGATAAGAATTTGTATTTTTAAAGTTTTTCGTTTAAATTACTAGGGACTAGTAATAAGCTGGTTGGAGGGTATGATGAACACTAAAATGTACACATTTATTAAAAGAAAAAATCAATCATTTTACGCTTATAATTTCATTAATCCCCTTAATTTAGCATATTAATTAAATTTATGTTTTATATATTTTTATTGTGATTTTTATCTTTTATATATATGAAATAATACTTTGGATGCATATCTAGAAAAATGTACCTGACATTTGGATTTTGGAATCCAAAAGTTTATAGGGTGTTCTAACATTGTACAACTTCAGAAATTCCAACCTTGTACAATATTCATATTTTGGCCATAACTTTTTACTCCGATATCGGATTAAAGTGATTCAAGTTCCAGATGAAAGAAGACTCAAAGATCTACAACTTTGATTTTTATCAGATATTTGAATTATGAAGTTTTCAAGACCGAAATTGATGAAAAATCCAAAGTATTCCATATGTAATATTTAAAGACAAAAACAAGAAGACAAACACAAAAAAAAAAAATTAATGGATCCAACTCTTGACTGGTGGGAATTGATAGGTGGGAATTGTCAATTCCCACCAATTTTGCAATTTGCAAAAGCAATTTGCAAATTGTATTGGAGAGTGCTGAGCCCTCTACTATAAATAGAGTTGCTCAGCACCTTAAGAATTCAACTTCATTCATACGATTCTCTCTGAAATTTTATGAATGGATCCAACTCTTGTGTGTTTTATTTTCTTTAAAGCTTTATTGTATTTTTTTTTTCTTTCAGCAATAAAATTATGTGTATTTTATTCAAATTATGAGTAGCTAATTCTCTTTACTGAGAAAATGGTGAAGCTTTTAACATTAAATTTTAGATTAATCTCACTTATATTATAATATATAAATTATAATATAATGATTAATATTTAATTTAATTCTGAATTAATTATCGACAAACTTTGATACCGTTTGTAATAGACAAAAGTTATCACCGCCTTTATGCTGGTTTTATATGTTTTGATATAATTAATTCCTGAAATAAATTAATTAGGTAATAATGATAATTTATATATTATAAAAAATGAGATTTCTATATTTAAAATATTAAAAGTGTATCATCTAACCCCCAATATTTTATTTTATTATTGCAGTCCAATTTAAAATTCTCAAATCACTTCAAAAAAATCCAGTCTTTTAATTTTCACTCAAATTGTTATTTTATCCTATTAAATCTATTCCCTGTGGATCGACCTCGATCTTACCGGGTTATTTTATTACTTCGACACTCTTATACTTTGGAGTAAAAGAACCACTTTTTGAGCGTGTCACTCATATTAAGAGCTTCACTTTTTACCCCAGCAGGATGGAATTAATCACTCATGATTTGAAGAAAAACATGCATAATTCTATTATCGAAAGAAATAGAAATTACAAAAAAGCTTAAAAAATAAAATACACAAGACACTCTCTCCCAAATTCTACAAGAGAACTTCGAAAGAAAGTAAGAAAATGAGTGGTGAACACCTCTATTTACAGTACAAGTTCTCATATCTTAATTATTAATTACAACTTTCCAAATCAAATACAAAATTTTTTTCTTTTTCCCTTTTGACTTTTTTTATTTTTGTTGATCATTTTGAAAACATTTATCACAATCCACCAGTGGATTGTGACATTTCAACTTTTGTTTTTTTACTTTTTTATTTTTACTTTATTTTCTAATAATTAAAATTACATGTAACATACATAGACGTCTTCACCAATTTCGACCATGAAAACCTCAGAACTAGAAAATCTTGTAAACAACAAAGTTGTAGATATTTGAGTCTTCTTTATTATGACAAAATATATAAAACCGGCTATAAAGGCATTGATAACATTTGTCTATAACAAGTCTAGTTAGATACTCAATAATGCCAAATAAATAAAACCAGCCATAAAAAAGATAATAAAGTTTGTCAATAATTAATCCAGATTAAATTACTTATTCAAATTACAATTTATATATTATAATATAAATAATATTAATTTATATTATCATATTAAGAGTTCCACTCTTTACCCCAGCATGATGAAATTAGCTACTCATATTTGAAAAAAAAACATGCATAATTTTATTACCGAAAGAAAAAGAAATTACAGGAAAGCTTAAAAATTAAAACACACAAGATACTCTCTCTCTCTCTGAATTCTACAAGAGAACTTTGAAAGAAAGCATGAAGAAAAATGAGAGGTGAACACCTCTACTTATAGTAGAAGTTCTCATATCTCAATTATTAATTACAACTTTTTAAATCAAATACAAACAACAAACAACAAACTTTTACTCTTTTTATTTTTTTTCTTTTTCCTTTTTGACTTTTTTGATTTTTGTTGATCATTTTTGAAATATTTATCACAATCCACCTAAAAGGTGGATTCTGATTTCAACTTTTATTTTTTATTTTTGCTTTTTTAATTTTTTAATTTTTAATTTATTTTCTAATAATTAAAATTACATGCAACACACATTGATGTCTTCATTAATTTCGACCTTGAAAACCTCAAATCTAGAAATTCTTGTAAACAGTAAAGTTATAAATATTTAAGTCTTCTTTCTTCTGGAACTAGAATCGTCTAAATCCGATATCAGATTAAAATGTTATAGCCAAAATACAAAACTTGCGCAAAGTTAGAATCTCCGAAATTGGACACTGTTAGAATACCCTTCCAAGTTTTCGGCCTCCAAAATACAAATGTCATTCCATTTTTCTATTTATGCAACCAATGTATTATTTCACCTACATAAGAAATAAAAATCACAATAAAAATACATAAAATATAAATTTAATTATTAATTCACAAAATAATTAATTTTATTTTTAATAAATGTATACTTTTTAGTGCTCATCGGTCAAAATACGAAACTTGCGTAAAATTGGAATGTTCGAAATTGTACACTGTTAGAATGCTCTTTCAAGTTTATGGCCTCCAAAATCCAAATGTCACGTCCATTTTTTCTAGTTATGCATACAATGTATTATTTCACCTACATAAGAAATACAAATCACAATAAAATTATATAATATATAAATTTAATTATTATTTCACAAATGTGCTAAATTAAGGGGATTAATGAAACTATGGGTGTAAAATAAATAATTTTCTTTTTAATAAATGTACATTTTTTAGTGTCCATAAAAAAATGTCCGATTTTCTTAAACTTTCCCCTTAACCCATTTAACGAGCTTTGGGCCAGTGACTCCTAGACCCGTTGACATTAGGGCACAAAATGTTAAAACACTCATACATACTTAATTGCTCGAGTTAGAGAGGCTACGGAATCGAACTTATTCACATTTTTTCTTTTAACTCAAGCTCTACCATTTTACGCGAACAATCACTGCTTGTTGATGTAAGATGTCATGTTACTAAGTACAAGTTTGATTAGTTTTTTTTTTTTTGAAATAAAAACACAAACTCCATTGCTTTTAGGTGCTTTCTCCAACAAACTTGATAATTGAATATTCCAAAATTTTCATTTACAATCCATGATCATATGTTAACTTGTATGTTGATAATACTTGTCAAATGAGCATATGAAAATCAAATTTAAATAATTTTATGGAGAATTCACAAATTTAAATAAATTAAAAGGAAATGAACAAAAATAACTTGTTAAGAAATAACATAAAAACAAAAATTATTTTTTACTTTCTATTGTTTTTACCAAATTGAGACATGTTCCCTAATGTCTGAATAAGAAGAAGTAGAGTTTATAAAACATTGCCTGATTAGTATGATATTGACATTTGAATCTACAACACTACTACTAAAAAGAAAGGTTATAGCTTAAAACAAAAAAAGGAAATCAAAACAGTAAATTGAAATGTAGTTGTGATTGTGGCTCACATCTTCCTCTGCTTTTATGTTCAGTAACAAATTGAACGCCCTTTATGGGTAGAAGATATGCTTATCATCCAATTTTCTTATAAACTGACAAATAAAGTATTTTAAAGTCATATTCTCGATACTATAATTTAATAGTTTTTTTTTACAAAATACAAAAAACAATATATATATATATATATTTCATATCTATTTTTCCTGCTCATCTTCCAAAGTAGTATTTTTCCTACATAATAAATAAAAATCACAATAAAATATATAAAACATAAATTTAATTGTTATTTCACAAATGTGCTAAATTAAGGGGATGAATGAAATTACAAGTGTAAAATGATTAATTTTTCTTTTAATAAATGTGTATTTTTTAGTGTTCATCAATATCCCGCCAGAGGCGGGACGTTACGGGCAAGAGACGAGAATAATCTATCTCCATAAGCCTCAAATTTGATGAAAAACGGACATGGTGTACCCTAAAATTGGGTAACTTGGAACATAGTCCAACACCAAATTAATTTGTCATATAAAATCAAATATGTGAAAAAAAACCTCCGGTCCATCCAAGACATATCAAAACATCAACATCAATACGCAAGGGCTTCGTGTCCACAGTAACACGTACAAATAAAAACTTTTATTTTCATATGTACAAAACAACTTGCACAGCACGACAAAGAACATAAACAATATAACTACTGGACTTTTATGATATTTCTTAAGAACTCTATAGTAGGTGACTGCAACTTGGGTGATCTCTCGTCTAGAGTATAAGCATCCAAAGCTTCATAGCTGACCGATCTGATTGTCAACCTGCAAAACTAACAAACGATGTGGTAGGGGTGACAAAACGAATCAACGAATCGAATTTGTATCGAATCCTAAACGAATCGAATCAAAATATGATGGATTCGTATTCGATTCGTTTATTAAACGAATCTTAATATCTGGATTCATATTCGATTCGTTTATTAAACGAATCGAATACGAATATTCGTTTAGTCAAAGATATTATTTAATAAAATAATTTACCACACTTGATTTACATTAATTCTTCATAAATATATACATATGAAATATGTAATTAATATATTTACAAAAAATGTCTCACCAAATATCGAAAATATTACATTTTCTATGGTAATTAGCTATAATTTCTCGAATCTTAATTGAAAATTAACAAAAACTAGTAAATAAAAATAATAAAACGAATCCTAAACGAATAAACAAATCAATGAGCTTAAATTCGTATTCGATTCGTTTAATAAACGAATCGAATCGAATTGACCCATTTATTAAACGAATCAATTTTTTCAAACCCCGTATTTGCTTTAAAGCGAATCGAATCGAACGAATAAACGAATTCTGACCCAAATTGCCACCCCTACGATGTGGCGTGAGTTATAAAACTCAGTAAGTAACCACACACATCACAAATAAACAATTTTTCGGATATTCCCGGGACAACTAAATCAAGTCTGATTTGAACGATTTGAATTTCGTTATTCTTAAAACATCTTATATTACAAATCCATAGCATCAAATTCACTTTCCGGTCCAAAACACAAAAATCCTTCGAAAATTCTGAAATCGTTACGAACGGGTTCAGAACCTTTCAGATATATATTATTCCTCTCAAAACCAAAAAAAATACATCTAATACATCATAACATATCATTTCAAGACTATCAGATAACTTAAATTCTTGAATTACACGTTTTCAGAAAATCTTTTCACAAAAACATCTAATAATGCAACAAAAGGATCCTAAACCCTACAAAACTATTCGGAACTATCTAAGCATCATCATATCATCATAATGAACTCATATACATTATTACATTCATCAAAGCATAGACACACGCAAAATTCGATTTTACTGGAAACTCGCTAATCCTACCAGATCGATCTAATTTATTTTGATTTCACATAGATTCTACCTATAGCACAAATTCAACACATTTTAGCACAATCAATACATTAATCTAAGACTATACGGAAAGCACCCGAACATAATACGATAAACTTGAAAAAGTCAACTTTTTACTGTATGTCTTACCAAAATTCTGAGAGTATCGGTAGACTTTCTACTGCCCCAAGAACTCGTAGGAATTGACAGAATTCGAATTAGAGCTCTTGGGAAAATCTATCACTATTCATTTGAATCTTTTTACCTCGTTTAGTGTGCAACCGGGCACGAATCAGAGAAACCATCATCACCACTTAGTAGTACTCTCCGAAAGTACAATTTGGCGGGTGGCTTAATACGTGAAACGAAATGATGAGTCAGAATCGGAGCTTGGAAGTTCGCACACATCTCTCCGGCCATTTTCGACCACCCATGGCAGCCGCCGGCCACCAAAATACGGGGGGTGGCCATACGCTCCCCTTAGTTACTGGCTCGCCAGCCGGCGGTGGCAGACTGGCTGCTGACGAGGCCAATTCCCCCTTGCACGTGGATGAGGATGAAAGGTCAAATGTGGCTATTTGACAACTTTATCTCCTTATGCAATTACTGAAAATTTGGGGTATATAAATGTATTTTCTGAAAATTACATTCTGGTCCCACAAAATTACAATAAGTCATTTATGAAATTCATATTTTTGAGACACTTCTGTTATAAATTTTGAAAAGTGTTTAACACAAAAATTATTCGTATTCAAAATACCTTTCCAACGGAGTGAGAATCACCTCAATCGAAGTTCGTTTGTTATTTTTATAATCGAAACAATAAACTTTCCCCGAATATAAAAATTACATAACTAATTCTTTCGAATTTGACAATTTCTAATTCGACGAGATCCCATTTTAAAATATTCCGAGCTATATTTCAACATTTAAACTCTTATTTTCCAGCATCGTCTCATTTCGAGACCGAAACTATAATCCGATAATCTTTCAAAATTGTTAAGAAAACTCGACAAGCACTCAACTTTAAAGATAAAGAAACATCATTACAATAATTTTTCTCCCCTAAAAATGATTAAAAAAAAGTCAATAGAAATGATAAGTCAAACTGTTTTACCAATCAAAAAGCCCATATTGTTTTGTTGTAATAGGTAAATATCAAACTGTTTTACCAATTAAAAAGCCCATATTGTTTTGTTGTAATAGGTAAATAAGTTATTTTACATTCAATAGACAAATTCTGAACTGGATCTGGAAGTAAAATGTCAATAAGTATCAGCGAAAAAATGTGAAACTTGAAAAGTTGAGAGGCGCATATGATTTTCCAAAAGTATTAGCACTAATGTGGAGTTATACAAACTACAGGGGGCGCATATGGAATTATCCCAAAACAAATCCATGTAACACGGCGGGTAGCAATGTAGCATATGGAATTATCCCAAAACAAATCTATTTTATATTAATACTCAATATTATTTGCTATTTTAACACGGATTGTGTTTTTTTTGTTTGTTTGGGTTTGGAAATGAAAACGTCTATTGAGCCCAGCCAATCATGATCGGTAATGTAGCTCCAACCAATAAAAAAATGCCACGTATACATATTCACAATACCTGAGTACTTCTGATCATTTCCCAGAAAGAGAGACAGCACCGAACAGAACAGAAGCGTTTCTTCGAGATAACGAAAGTTCCATAAACACACGCACATCAAACTACTTCGACTGCGCGTTTCATAAAAACAACTCCAACTCTCTCTCTCTCTCTCTCTCTCTCTCTCTCTCACACTCACAATCTTTACTCAATCCAACACAAAGATCCTTTTTTTTTTGTGGCTTTTAAATAAACCCTATATCACGGCAGAATCATGAGCATTTCTTGCTTGAAATTCTTATTCTATGCTTTGGCAGTTGAAACAATCTCGTGAAGTTTGCAAATTCTTGAAAAGGGTTTGTGGTAATTGGTTAATTGAAGCTAATCTGAGATGGGGTTGCTGAAATATTGAGGATATTGGAATAATCTAATGTGCATATCTGGGGGTTTAGGAGTTTCGAATATACATTGCTTTTGGTAAGTTCTTGAACTGTTTTGATGAGTTATTTGTGATTGATTTTTTTGAAAAGTTGAAGAATTGAGATTGTTAGATAATTGGGTTTTGAATGAATTAGCTATTTAGCTGATTTTTATGTTATGATGGAAAATTGCTTGCGTTTGATATATTTCGTTGGCAAGAACAAAAATATTTGACATTAGTATGGAGAAAAATTCATTTTTTTGGGGTTCAGATGATAATTTGTTTGCTAACATTTGAGTTTTTTTAATACTATGATATTTGTGCTTGAATGAACATATTTCCACTGTTCCCAGGATATTCTGTTGCTGGCATCTTCTAAGTTTTGTGATATAACAAGGGGAATAGATTTGGAGATGGAAGTGTCAAGCAAAACTAGAAATATGCTCGAGGGTCTGGTAAGAGAGGGGTCATTCAAATGGTTGCTTGGAAGTCGAAGTTCATTTGATGACGAATTTGAAGAAATGGGAAGATCGCCATCTGCTGGGAGGAATTGGATACAGGAGCTCTCTCCGCTTGCTAATATAGTTGTTCGTAGATGCTCAAAGTAAGTGTGGTACTTGTTATGATCCTCCCCTCCTCCCTCTCTTTTAAGTACCATTTTTTGGGTGAACCATATTTTATTTTAGTTTGATTAGAAGTTTTCATGATTGATTAGCTTTTAAAACATTTAAGTATTATGCAGTACAATTTCTGAACCATCTATTACTTAAACACTAGTTTGTTTTTTATTCCTTTATATATTCCTCTAATAAAAAATAAAAATTAAATAATGCAGAATTCTTGGCATTTCCTCGAGTGAGCTTCAAGAAAGCTTTAATGCAGAGGCTTCTGAAGCTATAAAGCATCCATCACGATATGCAAGGAACTTTTTGGAATATTGTTGCTTCAGGACACTCACTCTTTCTACTCAAGTAACAGGCCATTTAGCTGATAAAAAGTTTCGACGCCTAACATATGACATGATGGTAGCTTGGGAAGTTCCTGCAGCTTCAAGCCAACCTTTACCTAATGTGAGTCATTTATTTTTTATTGTTGCTGACAACAGTGAGGAGCTTTTTTCAACAATTGTGTAATTAGCAGGAGTTGCCGAGTTGGGAAAGCGACACTATTGTCTATATATTTGTTGAATATATATAAATACAAGCTGTACAAACAATAAATGGTTTCACCTTGAGGCAATCGTCTGATGAAAAATAATCCAAATGTCTTGATTGAGATTTTTCTGTACATTTAATTTAGCTCATTGGTTATGATAAAGTTTTGTATTGCTTAAACATGGAGACCAATCATGTTGTAGTTGCTTAAACAAGAGGAGGGTATTTATGTTTTCTATTTACATTTGGAAATTGATTATATGGAGTAGATATATGGTGTAGTATAAGCTGCCTATATCACTCTTTGTCTCTCTCTTTCTCTGTGTGTGATAATATCTATCTATGTCTGTTCTGTGTTTGTGCATGTATGCTCTTCTGTGTCCCAAAGTTGCATTATTTGATAGTCTTGTCTAATTTTGGGGTCAATTAAGAAGTCATATTTTAAGAAAAGTTTCAAGTATAGTGCCTATAGTTGCTGGTGAAACCTGCTAGCCATGATTGACCCTCATTTTTTTGTAGATAGATGAGGATGCTGCGGTTGGGCCGTTGGGGTAGGTAGATGATCATTTTTTGAGTTAGGGATATGTTTTACGTCTGCATATGATTTATTTTTCTCCGTGTCTTTTTGTGAGTAATCATTGAGTTGACATCCTTGGAGGGTCCTGTAGCTTCAGAGATCTCTTTACGTGGCCATAATGTATGAATGTGTAGAAGGTTATAGTATCTTATGGTGAAACTTTCTATTCATGTGGGTGTATGGGCCTGATCTTAATTGTAGGTGGATGGGGATGCAACTGTTGGGTTGGAGGCCTTCTCTAGAATAGCCCCAGCAGTTCCAATCATTTCCAATGTAGTTATCAGTGAAAATATTTTTGAGGTGCTCATGTCATCAACTGGTGGGCGGCTTCAATACTCCATTTTCGACAAGTACATAACTGGGCTAGAAAGGTAAACTACTCTGCTTTACTCAGAAAAAAAATTCCTTTTTCTTTATCTCTTGGGAACATTATTTGGCCTTTTGCATTTGGGGAAGGGTGTGGTAGGAAGGAATAGGAAAGAAATCATAAATGAAAAGCAATGCTATAGCTCACTTTGAAACACATTCAAAATGCTATGGTGAAGCTGTATTCTACTAATCTATTTAGATGTTATCATGTGCCCATGTTCATATTATGTTAAGTCCTTCCTAATATATCTTACATCTTGCCGCATATCTTCGCTATGCTGTCAAAGGTGTATGCGGGACAAGGCGTTTTGGTAGTTCAACCTGCCCAAACACTGCCTGAGTGCCACCTTTAACCAGTCAAAGGGTGGGTTGACTAGTCAAATATGCAAAATTTTATATAATATATAAGGAATGATAACTTACAATAATGACAAGGCGTTTTGGTAGTTCAACCCGCCCAAGTGCCGCAGGCGGCTGTTTGAAAAACTCGCCCTAAGCGGTGCCTTTAGCAGCATACTACCATACATCTCAAGATACAATATAGAAGTTCAAGTTGTGGTAAAGTTGCATAACTGAAATTCCAAAGTCTATTGTCATTATTGACGCTGGTTGTAATTTTGTCATTTAATACTCGAGAAACATTGTGGATTTGTGGAAGGTTGGGATTCTTCACATGAGAAATACTGGTTAAATTTTTTTATCATAACTTTCATTAAACTACTGCAGTTTTTATATGTTTTTTTTTCCATAGTGTAAAACCACATTTTGGGTCAAGGTTTATTCTCTTTTCATTTTCTTTTATGTAACATAGATTGAATTGTCTTTGTTTATCATCATCAAGTTTACATGCTTTACAAAATCATTTTCCAGTAGGTGCACTTATGTAGCCATAATATTTAATTCTATGTCTCCATAGAGCCATAAAAAAGATGAAGACTCAGTCGGAATCATCTATTCTTTCTGCCATTCGTTCATCAAGAGGTGAAAAGATTCTGGAGGTGGATGGGACAGTCACCACCCAGCCAGTTCTAGAGCATGTAGGAATATCCACATGGCCAGGTTGGTTCATTTGATAAGTAACTTTTGTTAACAACTTTAGGACTACATTTGTAAAGGATGTAACTAATGCAAACCTCCATTTAAGGGAAAATGGAGCATTAGTTAATTTCATTTGCACACTGTGTAGTATTGGACTAGAAAAGAAAAATATAATGTAACATTTGCCTCTTTGATGTCTCGGTTTGTATGCAGGTCGGTTGACTCTGACAGATCATGCACTGTACTTTGAAGCTCATCGTGTTGTGTCTTATGAAAAGGCAAAAAGATATGATTTATCAGAAGATCTCAAACAGGTTGTCAAAACTGAGTTGACTGGACCATGGGGCACTCGAATTTTTGACAAGGCAGTCTCTTACAAATCAATTTCCTTGTAAGTCACGATCCTGCATTGCATATGATTTATTATTGTTTAAAATTAAATATTTCATGTCATTCTTCTCAACTAAAAGCTTCTCTTGAAGCTTAAATAGCTGTTAAATTTTAATCGTGTTTTTCTTGTAGATCAGAACCAATCATCTTAGAATTCCCTGAGCTTAAAGGGCATACACGTCGTGATTACTGGTTAGCGATTATCAGGGAAATTTTGTATGCTCACAGATTCATAAATAAGTTCCAAATTACAGGAGTTGAGCGGGATGAAGTTCTCTCAAAGGCTGTACTTGGAATTCTGCGACTACAAGCCATTCAAGAAATTATTTCTGCAAGTTCTGTACGTTGTGAGAGTCTACTCATGTTTAACCTATGTGATCAGCTTCCGGGTGGGGATTTGATACTGGAGACTCTTGCAAACATGTCAACTTTAAGGGGATTAGACCACCGGACTAACAAATCTGTGGTTGGAGTCGGAATGTATTCGATCTCAGCCTTGGCCATGGTTTCTAACTTAGGGTTTGTGTTTGGACCAAGTTCAAGTAATTCTAATGAGGCTGGGACTGGGCTTGTAGTGGGTGAGATAGCTGTGGGGGAGACAAGTCCATTGGAAAGAGCAGTTAAGGAATCTAGAAATAGCTATGAAAAAGTTGTGCAAGCACAAGAAACGGTTGATGGAGTCAAAGTAGATGGTATTGACACCAATTTGGCCGTCATGAAGGTATTGGTACTGTTTTGCATTCCAATTTGCACCTTGTTTACTTTAAATTCCCCCTTCCTATTTCTTATGTACTCCTTGATGTAGAATGATATATTAAGATTTATTTAGAGTTTTATTTTTTCCAGGAAAAAAAAAAAAAACTTCGAGTTATTTCTGTTGGTTTGAGTTTTCTTTTACTTATTAGGAGTGGACTAGTAGTTTTCAGTTTTGTTATGTCTTTGCCTTCACATGTAGGTCTTTTCTACTTTTACGATGGTTATTTCAGAAATGATAGTGATTTAATTGCACCACTCATAATAAATCTTATACTATCATCCTGTGTCACTCTTTTTCCATTGATTATTTAAATGAAGATTATGAGTTGCATCAACTGGAAATTTGGTATTGAATTTTGGTTGCTGACCTTCTGTACCTCGCAGAAAGATTTATAAAAATTACATCTTTCTCCATTTCTCCGTGCCTCCCTTGCTAGTTATTTATGCATGTATTTGTGTGGTGGGAAGGAGGGGTAGGAGGGAGTTCGGGAGAGGATTATTATGTGTCAAGCTAAATCGAGAATGGATTGAGTAATTCATTTGAAGCATCATTTGAGCTGATCTTAATTCTTAACCTTTCATATGCTTGTAGGAGCTACTACTTCCTGTTACGGAGGTTGGAAGGTGGCTTCTTTCTCTGGCATATTGGGATGATCCCCTGAACTCTTCAGTGTTTTGTTTGGTTTTCACATTTATCATTTGCAAGTAAGACAAAAAGTAACTTTTATCTGCATTATTATTTTGTTGGTGGTCAGCGGGCATCATTTAGTTTAATTTTGAAGCATGCTCATAAGTACATAAAGCACGAGACTTAAAAAGACCTTACATAAATTTGCAATCAGCCAATGTAGATTTTAGATGTTTGATTCCTAACCTGCTGAATTTTTGTTAATTTTTTTTTTCCATTTTTGAGAGAAACCAACGGGGGAGAGGGGGATAATTACAACGAGAGACCTCACAGCATAGTTAACTTTGTTTGTAATTCTGTTATTTCATATCGTCTTATTGCACAAATCATACCTGGGTGGTGGCTTTTCTAAACTAAGAACTCATAAGATTTTCATCTCGTAGGGGATGGCTGGGTTATGCAATGGCATTGCTGCTCATCTTTTTTGCAATCTTTATGGTACTCACAAGATGCTTGAACCAAGGCAATCCGGTCAATGAAGTTAAGGTAATAGCACCACCACCTATGAACACAATGGAGCAGCTTTTGGCTGTTCAAAATGCGATTTCTCAGGTCGAACAGCTCATCCAGGATGGAAACATCTTTCTTCTGAAGCTACGTGGCTTGCTGCTCACCATTTTCCCTCAGGTTTTGCTCTCTTCACATTTGCAAACCTTTTTATCTAAGCACACAAATAGTCTGGTAATTTAATTTCATTTGATGATGTACCAACCACTTGCCATTTTGGTGTTTATATGCCAGGCAAGCGAGAAATTTGCAGTTGCTCTTTTGTTAACGGCGTTGATTCTGATATTTGTGCCCAGTAAATACATTGTTCTACTTCTGTTTGTGGAGACATTTACGAGATATTCTCCCCAGAGGAAGGCGAGCACAGAGAGAGGGATGAGGAGATTGAGAGAATGGTGGTTCAGCATACCCGCGGCTCCGGTAATTCTGGAAATAGAGAAGGAAGACAAGAAGAAGAAGTGATATGTACATTTGTATACGTATACATGCTGTATAGTAGTAGTGTATTGTACCACAGTACAGACGTATATCTCCGAAGTTTAAATCTTAATAACGAGAGGAATGGGAAAAAAAAAATCAATAATTTGATTTTGCTCTGGAGGATATGCAGTAATAAGTAGAATGCTAGTGTTAAGATATTGTGAATGCAATAATTTCAATTGAAGCTACTTTCTTAACTGACAGACCGTGTTAGAAATCCAACAATTGTGGTTAGGAATAGCAATTTGGATAGTTGATATTATCTGATCAAGGAAAAAATATTCGATATCCGAAGCTTAATAGATTATAGTTAGGTTTCGGTTTGTAAATTAGGTAATTAAAATGATTTCGGTTAATTAATGATTTTCGATATTTTAGATATCGGATATTAAAAATAAAATTCTCAATTAAAAAAATAATAATTTTTTACATAATATATTAATTATTTTTATAAAAAAAATTAATTATTTTAATCGGTATGGGTATTTGAATTTTCATTCGATTTCGGATACTGATACCAATATTAAAATTTCGAATTATAATAGGTATTAGATATTTGATATATAAACTTCCATTTCGATTTCCAAGAGATGTTGTCAAATCTTTAAAGTGCAAAGAACATGTATATGCATGAACTTCATCAGTACCGTAAATTATTCGAGTAAAAAATGAAGTATTGATGTGATATTATTTAAAGTGTATAGATATTTTAATTTAAATTTTGATTTCAAAATTTAAGATTGATCTATATTTAGAATTAAAATAATTTTAATGATATAAATTTATCATTATTATCTATTATTTAATTGACTTCAATCAATTAATAGAGTTAAATCAGTAATCTACTGTTAGATAGATTAGATTAACTTAATGACCTAGATTTGGTTCATGAGAGAAATTTATGGGAAACATACCTGCCACATAAGCGTGAGACTGCCCCCACTCAAATATCGACACATGACAAGGCAATTTTCAACTTTTATGGCAAACGAAAAATATGACATATTTTATGTACTTTTTTTAGAATTGGAGTGGATTCGCCGGTATTAAAAGTAAAAAATCGGATTTATAAAAAATCGGTTAAAATTGATTAAAATATGTCAAATTGATCTATTTTTTTAAATTTTTAATTAAATAAATTTATTTATTACGTAAGTCGGTTTTGTTAGTCTTTTGGACACGGTTCAACCTGTTGAATTAGTGATCCATTAAACCTTTTGCATGACCGACTCGATCACTAGTTTGGTTTTGAAATAATGATATTATAGGACCATCCAATGAATATATATGATGTGTCAATCAATAAATTTATCACTCCATTATTATTGATTAATTCCAAATTTAATATATACTTATCAAATCATTAATGTACGATCATATAATGTCACCATGTTTTTCTCCACACATATATAAGTTATTGGCTCCTGTCATCCTTGTACAGCCCGAAGTCAATAAATTATTTTACTTGAGAGAGGATGTAGAGACAATGAAACTCCTTGAGCGTAGACGCGGCCATGGTTCTGATTCGGAACCGAACCGATTGGAACAGGAAGGTTCTGGTTCCAATCGGTTCCGGAACCGGAACCATGGCCGATCGGTTCGGTTGGGGTTCGACCTAACTAGCGGTTCCACCAGTTCAACGGTTCCAACCGGAACCGAACGGTTCCAACAGGAACTCTAACCCCAACGGCTAGTAGCCACTGGGGGAGGGCAGGGAGCCGTGTAAAAAAAATGCCGTTAAGGCATAAAAAAAATTATAATTATAAATTATAAATTCCTAATATATCCCTAATAACGGTAATAAAAATGGTTATATTTATGCGCATTTTTAATATCAAAAAAATTCTAAACTATAAAATATGATTCATTTTTCATTGTTTCAACACACCAAATTTTAAACTCTCTCAATCCCTACAATTCTCTTATTCTCAATCTCAATTCAATTAGTTATTATCATTCGCAATTAGTCAATTTTTTTTTTTTTTCTTACTTATTTTTAAACGAAAAATGGAAAGCTCATCTGAGAACATCATGTTCAAATATGCCAATCGAAGAGAGGCGGTCCTAGTGTCGGTGCACAATCATGGAGAAGAAAAGTTAAGGATCGTTCCTTGGATGTTTTCAAAATTCATTTTCATTTTAAAAAATTAAACGATGACAGTTCAAGAGCGATTTGCAACTATTGTGGGGGTTTCCTACAAATTTTCTGGTGGATACGACAATATGATCAAGCACATGGAAAAACATCATCCGGTTGAACTTGGAATAGATACGACGCAAACTCAAATGGCAGGTACGCATCATCTAGTAGAGGTATGAGTGCTGTAGATTTATTTAAATATTATGATGCAAAAATAGAGAAGAATTTGCGAAATTAACTTGTATGGCACATTTTTCTTTAAGCTTTGGTGAAAAAATTCATTTTACTAATTACGTACATAATGCTTTAATCATTCTGCATGTAAATGACTCGAAACACAACAAACAACAAAACGTCCTATTTTAAATAATATAAAGATGGTAAAATTATTTTAAATGAAATATTTAAAGAGATGAAAGGTCGTATTTCTATGTGTTCTGATATTTGGAGTGACAATTGGCAAACACACTCATACATGAGTGTGACTTGTAATTGGATTGATGCATCATTTACCATGCAAAAACGACTTATTACATTTAGAGTTTTTGATGACCAACATACTGCACCAAATATTTATAGAATGATGAAGGTAATTTTTGATGAATATGGTTTATTAGATAAAATTTAACAATTGGATTTGATAATGCATCTGCAAATACTGCATCCATCAATGATTTAAAATCCTTATGTCAACCAAATTTAGGGGGTCGATTTTTCCATATTCGTTATACATGTCATGTCCCTAACTTATGTATTCAAGACAGTCTAAAATTATTATCACCTTCCCTTGATCCTATTAAAATGATACTTAATTGTATTTGGTCATATTCTCAAGTTAGAAGAGAATGGACGAAGTTTGTAAAATAATGGTATTAAACCGATTAAATTTTCAAGAGATGTTCCAACACGTTGGAATTCAACTTATTTTCTTTTATGTCAAGCATTTCAATACAAAGATGCATTATGTAGTTTGTTTTTCTCAACATGTTCAAAATGTCACACTTTTTCCTAGTCAATGTGATATTTGTGAAAATATTTTAGATATTTAAAAGTTTTTAATGAAGCTACTTTAATTTTTAGCGGTGTTTATTATCCATCAGCACATTTATTTCTTCCTAAAAGTTTGAATATTGTTGGTGCTCTCCATGAAACATGCTGAAAGTAGCGATCCTAATGATATTGTTTTGTTAGAAGCCATTACTGTTATGAAGGTAAAATGGTTGAATTATTTTAGAAAAATTCATTTACTTTATCTTATTGCTGCTGTTTTTGATCATAGATTTAAATTAGAAGGTTTGAATGATGTTTTACAAGCTTACTATGGTTGTTTAGGAATATTAGATGAAATTGATATTACAAGATTAATGACGAAATTAATAAATGATTTATTGAGTTATTTAATTATTATGTTGTAAGATATAACTCAGGAACATTAGGTGAATCTAGTAGTAGCGAACCGATAATTCAAACAAGACTTAGCGCAGGGGATCGTTGGTTATTGCAACGAAATAAAGAAGCTAGGGATACGACAACTAAACCCCGAATGAGATAATTATTTATCTACAAATTTCGAGTTTCCTACTGAAAGTTTTAGTTAGTTGTAAAAAATTTAAAATCCTTGACTGGTGGAACCGACATCAAAATATATATCATGTTTTATCAATTATTGCTAAAGAGATATTGGAAGCACCTATTTCTACCGTTGCGGTTGAGCAAGCCTTCAGTTTGGGAGACAATATTGGAAGCTAAACGATATTCATTACATCCAAGCACTCTAGAAGCAACAGCTTGTGTGGATGATTGGACTGGAGCTGATCCTGAGAAAACAAGAAGATGCCCCCGATGATTTTGAAGATTTGTTCGATAATGCATCTGCAACAACAAGTGCAAGCGGAACCGGAACTGAAGGATCAACTGATAATGATGATTGATAATTATAAAATTGTAAATTTACAAAGGGGAAATATCTTAAAATTGTAATGGAACTACGTGAGCTTTGATTCCTCTCACCCCTGGAGGATACATAGACAACTTAAATTTTAAAAAATTTAAGCTCAAGCTATTCAATGTAATAATTTTATTTATTTATTAAATTAATCTCATTTATTTTAATTTATTTTCGAAATTTTTTAAAAAAAGGATTCGAACCGAAACAAAACCGTAATTGAATCGGTCGGTTCCGATTCGGTTCAAGGTTCCGGTTCCACACTTGTGGAACTGAAAAACGGCCGGTTCGATTTGGTTCAGTTCCGAACGGGAACCGAACCGCCTGCCTGGTCTACTTGGGCGTGGATTAGTGGTGTAGAATTTAAGAGCTGATCTTGAGATCTGAGTTTGAATTCAGGAAATACATTTCTTAAAAGAATCTGAGATACTCAGAGGTTTTACTTATTCCACTTAATCCCAAAAACGATGATTTGATGGCGAGATTCCAAGATTTTAAAAAAAAAATGATGATGAAAAAGACTAAGAAGATGGATAATCCAATGCCAACATAAGTTTGTCAAATCAAATGAGCTGTTGATATACAACCAGTGGCGGAGGGAAAAGAGGGGCCAGTGGGGGCAGTTGCCCCCACTGGCCCACCAAAATTTTTTAAGCCCAGAATTTTAAATTAAAAAAAAAAGCCATATCTACCAAATTTTTTTAAGCCCATTAAGAATTCTAAATTAAAAAATAAACCACCATATAAATTTCACTGGCCCATTAAGAATTCTAAATTAACCTAACCTCAGTATGTTGTGCATCCTTCTCTTCTCTCTCCCTCATCAGTCAACAGTCATCACTGATATTCTTTAGCTTATTTTTCTGATCAACTTTTCAGGTAAGTGGTAACTATCATTTTGAATTTTGATTCTTGTTTTTTTTTTTTTTTTTAATTTAAAATTTTTATGCTTAGAAGAATGGTGCCAAATTAAATACATACGATGTTGCCAACCCATATTGCCATTCGATTCCACTTATATGGCTTTTAATTTTATCACAAAACACAGTAAAAAAAATGAAGATGCATGTTCGACTGTTTTATCACACCTCTTCCTCTTGTAATCTTGTTCCCGCTTGCTTCATTGCTTGGCATCCAATGGATTAGACTGTAATCTTGTTCCTGCTTGCTTCATGGCTGTTGGAAAACAAATTTGAAAATGTATATTAGGTGTTGAAATTCTTGTTTGAAATGCCTGCTACTTTTCAAATTCTTATTGAAATTTATTTTTTCGCTAATAGACTACAAATTTAATTTTGAAACAGTTATGGAGAAATATTTTAAGAAAGTCCCAAAACTTCCATCATCAACCGATGATCGTTTAAAGGAAGAACTTTCAAATTCTTCAAAGAAATTACAAAGAAGTTATGATTGTTCAAAAGAAAAACTCTCTTCTTTGGAGAAAATTATTGATGTTTCCAAAGAAAACGATGTAGAAACTATTTTGTCAAATCTTCCTATGGATCCCGGTCTTCGATCTCGAATTTTAGATTACCATCCAAATATTCAAGATCAAGTTCGAAGAGCATATCTATGCAAGGGTCCTTGTCAACTACAAGAAATTATGATTTTTCTACTAGAAAATTTGGAAAGTATGAGAGAAAATTTGTGAAGTCTTAGTATGATGATCATAGTAATTGGTTGGAATATAGCATTAGCAAAGATGCATTATATTGTCTTTATTACTATCTTTTCAAACCGGAAAATGGTGACCAAGGAGGAGGGTGAAACTTTTGTTGGTGATGGCTTTAGGAATTGGAATAAGAAAGAAAGATTAATGATGCATGTTGGAGGTCATAAAAGTGATCATAACTATGCAATGATTAAATGTGATGCATTGTTGAGACAAAACCAACACATCCAAACTTTCTTTGATAAGCATTCGGATCAAGATCGATGTGCATATCGTATAAGGTTGAATGCAACAATTGAGTGTGTTCGTTTCCTTTTGCAACAAGGACTTGCTTTTCGTGGGCATGATGAATCAATAATTCAACTAATCGAGGTAAATTTTCTTGAGCTTTTGAAGTTCCTAGCTAGACACAATGATGATGTTAGAGCCGTAACTTTCCATAATGCTCCACAAAATGACTTGTTGACATCACCGAATATACAAAAAGAAATTATGCATGTCGCTTCAATTGAAACAACAAATATCATTCTTCAAGATATGGGTGAATAATTCTTTTTAGTTTTAATTGATGAATCTCGTGATGTATCAACAAAGGAGCAATTGGCTATTGTTTTACGGTATGTGAACAAAAGTGGGCATGTAGTTGAATATTTCATTGGTATTGAGCATGTTATCAGTACCACCGCTTTGTCTCTGAAGGAAGCAATTGACAACTTATTTCTAAACATGGATTGAATATTTCTAGATTACGTGGGCAAGGATATGATGGGGCTAGTAATATGCAAGGTGAATTGAATGGTCTCAAGACACTTATTTTAAAAGAGAATGGATGTGCTTATTATGTTCATTGCTTTGCTTACCAACTCCAATTAGCTCTTATGGCCGTGGCAAAAAATAATATTGAAGTTCAATCTTTCTTCAATATAATTTCTAATGTGGTGAATGTAGTTGGAGGCTCATGCAAGCGTCGCGATGTTCTTAGAGAGAAACAAGCTCTAGCTATTGTAAAGGCAATTTCAAATGACGAAATTTCAAGTGGGCAAGGGCAAAATCAAGAGACTAACTTGAAGCGGTTTGGTGATACACGTTGGGGTTCACACTATGGCACTTTACTTAGTATCATTACCATATTTCAATCCATAATTGATGTCCTTGAGATGATTGTCGAAGATGGAGCAACTCGTGAACAAAGATGTGAGGCAAGTAATCTTTTAGATTCAATGCAATCATTTGAATATATATTTAGCTTATTTGATGAAGAGTATATTATCATTGACAAATGAATTGTCATTAGCATTGCAAAAGAAAGATCAAGATATTGTGAATGCCATGAAGCTAGTTAGATTGTGTAAAGATAACTTGCAAATGATGAGGGATAGTGGATGAGATTATTTATTAATCAAGTTGTCTCTTTTTGTGATGCATATAACATTGATGTGCCTAATATGGATGACATATTTATTACTCGAGGTCGTTCAAGGCGTAAAGCTAAAAAAACTACCAACTTGCATCATTATCGAGTTGAATTATTTTATGTGGTTTAGATGCCCAACTTCAAGAGCTCAACAACCGTTTCAATGAGACAAACACTGAGTTGCTTCTTTTTTAGCTTCCCTAGTCCATGTGATTCATTCTCCTCATTCAATAAACAAAATCTAGTTCGTCTTGCTCAATTTTATCCTACAGATTTCTCTTCAATAAAGCTCCTCGTACTAGATGGTCAACTTGATAATTACATTATGGATATGCGTTTAGTATTGAGTTTTCGAAATTGAATGATGATGGATTGTGATCTTGCAGCAATGTTAGTTCAAACTAAAAAGGATAAGATATATCCACTAGTTTACTTACTTTTTAACATTAGCTTTGACTTTACCTGTTACCACTGCCACTGTAGAGATAGTATTTTCAGCTATGAATATTGTGAAGACTAGACTACGCAACAGGATGAGAGATCAATGAATGAATGATAATTTAGTTACATATATAGAAAAAGATGTATTTAGGAGCATTGATAATGAAATTATCATTCAAGGTTTTTAAAATATGAAACCACGTCGTGGACAATTGTAATATATAAAATATTCGCATATCAATATAGATATAAATATTTTGTATTTTTTTTATTTATGTTTATTTTTCATAATTTTACCCCCACTCATTTGAGTTTTGGATACGCCACTGTATACAACCCACCAATTATCAAGTATTTTATGAAAATGGCCCGTCTCCTCGCTAAATTAGAAATTATAGCGTTGCATTTCTTCTTGGATGTGAGCTTTAAACATCATAGCAGAGGAGTCCGAAATCTATTCATCTTTTTTTATTTTTTTCTCGTTTTGATCGGTAAAAAAAAAATTAAAAGTTGAAAATTATTGTTTTTGAAAGGTGAGAGAAACTTAAGCGGAGCTCCACTTACACGTGGTTGATAGAAAGAAAAAAGGAAAAAAAATAATTGAAAGTCAAAAATTATAATATCTTGTGTCAATATTTGAGCTTATGGCTTTATGCTTATGTGGTGAGTCCGTCTCACATAAATTTCTCTTACTCATATATCTTTATTCTTTTGTATATAATTTTTATTCAAATCTACCTGTAAAATTTAAGGTACATGCAAAATAACGATTTTGCCCTTCACGGACGATAAAAGATTTTGTATTCCACATCTTTTGCATGATATTATAATATCTCCGATCATCTCTCATTTCTAAAAAATCTAAATACCCAAAAAGTTTAAACAAACACACACATATATATATATTTAAAAAAAAATTGTAATATTATTTTATCTTACAAACACACAGCAGTGATGTTTCTTCTCTGTCAAAGATTTAATAATAGAATTTGCGATATTCTATTCTCTTTATTTTCATATCTTCACGCTTAATGATATTTTAAATAAAATGATTTATATATATATTTTTTTTGAAAATTACCTCAATACACGAAGACTCGAACTCTCAACCTCGAACATAAAATAAAGAAGTTCCACTATTAGGCTAACTAAACGCATCACTACCATAATAATGAAATGAATGAATGAAGGAACATGCATGAAGAAAAAAAGAATGAAGAGAGATTACAAACATTCTGAGCAATATTAGTAGGACCTCGAAAAAAAATTCATCTTATATATAGGGTATTTATTTAGATATAGAATAAGATTACATTTATAACTAAATAAGAAGAAATCAATAAATAAACGAATTTTTGTTTTTTGACTATCATCAAATGAAATAATAAAAGAATAAAATAAACAAACAATGTTCTGTAAAATTTATTCCTGAAAAAAAAAAACTGACTAATAAAACTTAATTCTAACCCTTATAAGCAAAAATAAAAAATAAAAAATAAATCAAAAGAATTCTACGAAAGGATTTAATTAATTAATTAATTATAATATGTGTGCTCCCGAAAAAGAAAAAACTCTAAAATTCACGAAAATCATTCATGCCTTCAGCTGCTGCTGAAGATGTTGACGATATTGCCCCTCTAATATTCGGAGAAAAAAGCAAAGAATCAGCTGTGTAATTATAAAACGGCTGATTCGAGCACAAATAATCTGCAGAATTTGGCGTAAATACTGGAATGTTATTTGTCAAAAATGGATTCGGTGGCTCAAATATCGGCGGCGGAACAAAACAAGAATTCACCTGACCGTCGCCGATGTGTCCTCCGCCGCAATTCTCATCCGTTGTTATCACCGACGTCGACTCGTCGTCGTTTCCGGCAATCCTACCGTTCTTATTGTTGTTGTTGTTGTAGTTGTTATTATCCTCTTCCGGCAGCACACCGTTGCCGTTCTCCGTCGAATTATTGTCGTTCGATCGCGACAAGCCGGTGAGTTTTTGTACCAGTGCCATGAAGTCTCGTGGATGCGTGTGTATGATCTTCGGCGAATGCGTGTAGATGATCACCGGATGCCGGTGTGACGGCGGTGACGACGACGCCGACGACGACGCCGACGATTTCTTAATGCAATGTGAGTCTTTATTGATCTTCAAAGGCAGAGAATTATTGTTATTATTATTATTATTATTATTATTGCATTGCTGTTGTGTTGCTGTTGATGGTGGTCTCATTTTTCGAAAAAAAAAATTGAGACGCTAAAAGGGAATTTGAATGTTGTTTTGGTTTAGTTTTATAGGTGTGGTAATAAAAAAAAATATAATTTAAAAATAAAGAAAGATAATGAAAAATGATACAATGGAAAGAACTAAAAATAGAATAACTGCATTGGCCAATGAAACGAGGCCACGTCATGGTTTGGTGGAGGAAAAACGCACGTGAGCTAGGGAAAGGGGAGGAGGCCAAGGCCGTTGTAATGAGGATGATGACGTGTTGAAATGTGAGTGGTTGTAGGAGTTCAGTTGGAGGGTAAGTTCCACGTGTTGGTTTTAGATGATTTTTTAGTTGGCTAGTGACGGCGCGTTTTGTGGGAAATTATGGTTGGGTTTCTAAATTTATTTCTATTTATTTGTTTTAAAATTATAAACAAAATATACTAGAAACTTATTATTCTATTTTAACATGATAATATACAAAATAGACGTGTGTTTAAGATTTTACTATTTTGTTACAGTTTTTGATTTAAAAAATGCCTCAACCCACTGAACTGAACACGTTAAAGAATGTTTTTTTGAGAGTTAATTTGATTGGTAAAAATTATCAAAATTGATTGAATAACATCTCAAGTCTTCTCGGACTTCATTATATAAGTGAGTGTGTGTTCGTATTTACATATGCACACATCAACAATGATAATTGCAACACCAAAGCAAATATCCAGCTTCTGAAAATTTCATCAGGAAGGCAACTGCACTGAACTATCAAAGACTCGGAAGAAAAAGAGTTTCGCCAAAAGTTCACCTAACACTCCCCTTGTCTCAACTGAAATTATTTCTTTCCGGGAAATTTTACTCACACCCAGAAACACACATCCCTTAATTTGCCGATGGAAAAATAAAAATGAAAAGTTGATTTAACATTAAACAGGCATAAAACAAACATTTAGCATCCCATTATTAAATTCTGCTAGCTAACTTGTAAACATTAGTTGCAAAAACCAGGGACAGTGAAAGCACTCACCTTCAAAAAGACAGTCCAAGAAAACTAATAATGTCTAATATACAAATCTTGAACAAACCATTATAACAATTGAACAATATTATTCAAAGTGCTTATTGAGCACATAATTTCCAAAGCAAAAGAATTTAAGAATTTAAGGCTAACTTCTGATCATTACTCCCCTTGTCCTTCAAATACCAGATGGCTTAACAATATAAACTCAGGTAAGACGTTGATTGGCTTGCTATCAGTTTAAAAAAAATAGGTCTTCTCGTTTTACTTGTAGTTCTGAGAAGCCTCCAATAGGAGCTTATCCATGAACTGACATTTCTTGTCAAATCCCCAACCAGGGTTGCTCTGCAATGAAAATTCATTAAATATGATAACTTTTTGGGCAGAGCATCTCAAACTATGAGGGTGTGAAATAATAACAAGGCAAGTACTCTAAAACCAGGTTTGCAGTAGCTGCATGCAATGGTTCACAAATATTTTCTAAACATTTTCACATATTAAATGCATGTAATATATGTGCATATCATTTTGATAGGACATCTATTTACCTACAACGTTAATAAAAAAGATATCAAAATCTTCAAAAGAACTGCATAATGCATAGAATAAGATAAAAAACAGTCTAACATAGAGTTCAAAAACACATATAAGGAGCTTCAATGTTCACCCCAAGGACATAGTCGAGTTGGTTTTCAAAAATCTTAATAAGAAGCTCGCCACCCGGGTTCAAGCCTTGGGGCAGGTAAGGGGTTAAAAATATATTTGAGATTGCCCACCTCCTTGCCTTAAAAAAAAGAACAAAAAAGAAAAGAAAAATGAAAAAAAGAGGAGCTTCAGTGTTCTGAAGTAAAAATAACAAACCCAATAGGTTTGCAACCACCCAATTATTGCCATTGCAGCAACAAAACATATGAAACCCTCAATATGATCTCAATTCAATTACCATTAATCCAGTTTCACATTAATGTGTTTGTTACATCCAATTAACCAGAATTTGTTTTATCTATGCAAGACAGGAACAAAGTAGTCATTGGATCCACTGGGCGTTGCTTATATATCTCTGTCATCACACATTCTACACAACTTATGGCAATTTAATAGGAAATTGGTAGCAAATCGCTATGGAGTGATTTGCAATTAATCGGAAATTAATCGGGGAAGGCAAAGTTGACATTTCGTATGGTTGAGAATAAAAAATGCAAAACTCATCTCTCAAGATCTTCTAAAAATCATTCATTTATGATTTAAAAATACTAAACAATTTAAGAATCTTTAGTTAAATCAATATAAATAGAGACTGTTTTAATATAATTAGTAAAATTTATTCATTAATTAAGAAGATATAATAAATTAAGTATATTTGTGTTATTATTCTGATAATAATTTTTTAAAATTGAGATATTCTCACTATTTTTCATATTTCGAATAGAATCATTCTCTTTTTTCACACAAAATTATCTATCAAAACTCCAAAAAAATATTGAAAAAATTAAAAAATAGATTAAAAAAAATTTGAAATCAGACAATTTTTGAGAAATTGGAAATCGAAAATAGGCTGATTAATCGATCAAAATCGATTGGATCAAATCGCTCAAATAACGATTTACAATTCAACGGTGATTAATCGCCGCTTAAATAGCATAGTCCCTATCATTCATGCCAGTAAACAAGAATACAAGACCAAATCAAAAATACCATATTGGACCTTACAGAATCCAATTAGACAAATTTGAAACAGACTTATTGTTCTGGCTGCCTCAGGCATAAGAATAACTACCCATTCCACATTGAGAACATATTATGTAGACTAACTTTTGTGATAAATGAAGTACCCCAATGAACAAAATATTCCACTATAAGATTAACTTCAAATCTTAATATAAACTACCAAGGGAAAAACTAACCTGAAGAGAGAGCACTGCACGATTAGCAAACCTCTTAATAGATGTTGGTGCACTCTCGGGAATAGATTTTGCAACCCTTTCCAACTCCTCTCCTTGTTGCTTTGCAGTCACCCTATCAGGTCCACTATAGTGATCAACAATTTCTTTCAGTAATGGTACTCTCTCCATTACTTCATTAACAGCTTCCTAAAAAAAGCAAGGAAGATCAGAAATACAATAAACAAAGTAAAAAACCACACCAGTCATTGTTAACCAAAGATTTATTAGAGATTCATGCACTACATCATCATTTCCTAAATATACAAATTCAAGCAGATCAATATAAACACTCTTATTCTAGTCCAAAATCAAGAGCAACAACCAATGATAATTAATACAGTTATTCAAGTTTTCTATTATTTTAATTGCATGCGAACTACTTCGGACAGTGATTAAAAATTAAACAGGCCTGTAAGCCTGTGGTGACTTTGAAATAGCAAGGGCAACAATTCCATGAAGTAGAACACACAAGAATATGCATGTATGGTACATATCATGCAATCACCCATCAGATGAGCAGCTGAATGGCTGAACCTATAACGAATTTTATCAATGTGAATTATTTCTCTACTGATATCACACATCAATATAGTTAGGAATGGTAGGCATACAGACATGCATGACTTTAAGGTGCCAATATAATGATCCTACTTTTTAAGGACGTCCTGGGTTTTTTTCTTGAGTTTCTTAATAAGAAACAGAAAATTATAGAAAATAATGAATAAAAAGTGTTACATCTGTCTAGCAGAGCATTTCACAAGATTACCAAAAGCCCATTGGGGAGTCCAAAAACTATACAAAATAATAATCCACCCAATTAAGTTACATTATGGTTCAAACAGATTACGAATGCTAATAACAACATCACTCTCCCACAGACCGAAGATATAAGTTGCAAAATATCAACAGAAATATGTTCACACTGTGCAAAACCAGATCAAAAAGTCCACACCTAAACACAATTCACCAAAAATACTTCTGAATAACTAATTTGATTTTCCTCATTCCCTCCAACGAAAAAGAACCTTTTGCTTATTGGATCCCACTTACAGGGGAATAATCTTAATATGGCCAATGCAGTGAAACTTAAATGGTGCTGATATTGCAAAATTTGAATAGAACAGAATAAAGAAAAGAGATGCAAATTCAAGAATGGCTTGAGAAATCCAAATTTTTAACCTATGAAATTCTTAGAATCTTTGACAATAAAACTACGGAATCCTTAGAACACATGACATGGTCAAAGACAAAGCTCCTCAAATCCAGGACAAAGAGACTCCAATTACTAGATTATCTAATTAAGATTTGCACACAGCATATCTAGTTTGTACATCAAGTCATTAACCTCCTGACAGCAATGAAGGACAATACACTTGCAATAAATAATCCTAATGGCAAAAGATCATAACCATGGTTCAACCATTTGAAATACTACTCTATATCACTCTCATTAAGCAATTAAACTCGATAAGTAAAAAATAGTAAGTGCTCATTCTGGAACTAAACACAAAAGGCTCATGCCACAAACTACAATCGAAGCACAAAGGCTCTCAAAATTCAAGAACCTACTAAACAACTAAACTGAACATGCTCAGAATTCCTATGCACCGATAGTTCCACACTAGAAGAATATAAATCAATTAGCCAGCAAGATTTGCTTACAACAATTTAAATTTATCTAAATGTTAAAAAAAATGTACCTCCCACTCTTCATGACTTTGAATACCCTCATATGCCATCAAGAACGGCTTCATCTGCTCCAGTGCATCCCGAAGAGGAATGGGTGGTTTCTCATCAATATCCGGGTTCATACCAAACTCCTCCATCATAAACTCCGGCTCAAACTCAATCTGCAATCCACAAACCCATCATAAACTGCCAAACATCTTTATACCAATCTTAAATTTAATAAGTTTTTTTTCTTTCTTTTTTTAAAAAAAAAAAAAAAAAACTATGAAATTATCAAAATCCATACCTTATAATTAAGGTCCAAAGCATCTAAAAAAGCATCCTCCATCGGCGAAGGAAGTACTGTACCACTCATCTCCTCAAAAGCTTCCACTAACATATTCATTTTCTCAGCTCCAAGTTTTTCAGCCAATTTCTCCCCATCAGCATTGTCTCCCAAATACAAACCAGAGCCGAATCTTCCATCCTCATCGTCATCCATTTCCTCTCTTCGCCCTCTCCCTCTCCCTCTTCCCCGCCCTCTTCCTCTCCCTCTCCTCTCCCTCTCCCTCTCCCTCTCCCCATCCCCATCCCCATCCCCCTACCGGGTCCATCTGCACTAATCCCTTCCCCTCCTATTTCACCGCTTTGCGACAAAACCTCCATTGCCTTTTTCATGGCATC